>PVIW01000069.1:17406-336646 GCA_004026585.1 Noctilio leporinus
CCCTTCTGCAAGAGGGGGTGCAATGCAGCCCCCCGCAGCCTGCCCTTCTGCAAGAGGGGTGCAATGCAGCTCCCCCCAGCCCGCCCTTCTGCAAGAGGGGGTGCAATGCAGCCCCCCGCAGCCTGCCCTTCTGCAAGAGGGGTGCAATGCAGCTCCCCCCAGCCTGCCCTTCTGCAAGAGGGGGTGCAATGCAGCCCCCCGCAGCCTGCCCTTCTGCAAGAGGGGTGCAATGCAGCCCCCTAGCCTGCCCTTCTGCAAGAGGGGTGCAATGCAGCCCCCCAGCCTGCCCTTCTGCAAGAGGGGTGCAATGCAGCCCCCCAGCCTGCCCTTCTGCAAGAGGGGGTGCAATGCAGCCCCCCCACAGCCTGCCCTTCTGCAAGAGGGGTGCAATGCAGCCCCCCAGCCTGCCCTTCTGCAAGAGGGGGTGCAATGCAGCCCCCTAGCCTGCCCTTCTGCAAGAGGGGGTGCAATGCAGCCCCCCTAGCCTGTCCTTCTGCAAGAGGGGTGCAATGCAGCCCCCCCAGCCTGCCCTTCTGCAAGAGGGGTGCAATGCAGCCCTCCCCCCCGAGCCTGCCCTTCTGCAAGAGGGGGTGCAATGCAGCCCCCACCCCCTCAGACTGCCCTTCTACGAGACAGGGCCCCGATTAAACCCTAGGATCACAGATGTGTCTGGATTTGTGTTCCTTTCGCATGTGACCGCATAGATTTGGATTAAAAACGGCAAGTCAGCATTTTTAAGAAAGTAATTGGTCTTTTACGATAGTTAAAGGATGATAAATGTGTTTTAGCCAAAGCAGAAATGATTATTATGAAAAAGAATGCACACAGGGGAAGAACCCGCCCCTTGCATGAGGCCACTTAGGGTAACGAGCACAAAGCCCAAGGTGCAGGGCGGCAGGAGGCCCGAAGAGTGTGAGATGGTCTTTGCAAATTGAAAACAAAAGCACAGTTCTCCCCGGTCTCAAGCCGATGTGCACTCAGTTGTTTTTTCATCAAAATAAAATAGTACAATATTTAGTATCATACAGAGGATCCTCTGTTATACTAAATTATACATCATCCCTGAAAAGTAACTTTCAAAAGGAAACAACAAGGCTTTTAAAAATAGGCTCTACATATCATGACCAAAGGACATTGCTTTCCAGAAGGATACATGCCCGCACTGCGTGGATTTGAGTCTTCCTACAGTGAAATGCTCTGTAGGTCACCCTGGACACAATGGCAGTGATGCTAGAAGGGACCTACACAAGCGAGGGGCAGAGGAGGGCTGACAGGCCTCGGAGCAAAAGCAGCAGCCTGGCCGGGCAGCTCCGTGGCTTAGAGCAGCATCCCAATACGTCAAAGTTGCAGGTTTGATCCCCAGTCAGGGCACAGATGAGAATCAACCAATGACGGCACCAGTAAGTGGAAGAACAACTCTCTCTCTCACCCCCCCCCCCCCACCCAATCGATTATTTAAAAAAGAACAGAAGGAGGTCATCCAAGGAAGAGACAAAGTAGAAAGCTGGGTGCTGGGAGAACACTGATCCCTGGTTGAAAAGAGGGGAGTGGGAGAGAGGACCCATTTGATCATTTTTATATTTGATACGCCAAACTGCATCACAGACATGACCTTAGGGTGTCTTTTGGAACGACATACGTATTGCTGCTCCGGGAAGCAGAGTCACGGCCTGTCACACCAGGCCTGGTGAAGTCCCCAGCACCAACGCACTTTCCTCCTGGTGTTTTCAGCTGCTGGCGCTGACCAGTGACAGCTGCTCCTTTCCTTGTCACTGTGATTGTCCCGGAAAGGCACACATGTTTGGCCAACTTTTCTAAGCAAGACTCTCATTGTCCTTTTTATTGCATTGGTCTTTCATGATTAGTGGGGATGGTGACATGGCTGAGGAAATCCGATTAAAAAGCAATGAAACAGCCTAGACAGGGGTCCCAGGCCACTTCCCTAGATGGGTCATTAAGTGACTTCCTACAAAGAGCAGATTCACATACAGTACTTTTCCTGCAAGATGCTCACTTAGGGCCAGCAGGAAGGTCTGACCCTATTTCTAGCTCTGGGAAACTTTTGGAGGCAAAGTATCAGGCTTTGAGGAAAAGCAGGAGGGTACAGTGGGAAAACATTATCTTCGCACAATGGGGAACAAGCACTATGTCTGAATGCTGGCCGACCCCCACGTGTGCTTTCAGCCAGGCGCACTGGGCACAGGCCACTGTGCCATGGGGGCTCAGGCCTCGCCTGGCTTCTCCTGCGTCCGACGCCACCCTCACAGGACGGCTGGGTCACAGCAGGGGAGGCCGCTAGGCTGAAGGAACTTTTAAAATTTCCCTCCGTGGTATGATGTTATTTGACAGAAGATGATGAATAAGTTAAAGCAGCACATTTTAAATTCCACAGCCTTCCTCAATCTGACTTGCTCCTGAGATTAAGCTGTAATGCCTTCAGACACCCATTACATATAATGAATTAGCTTGCTTCCTGCGCTTCTATGCGGGGCCCATTATGTTCCAGTCAGTCTTGGGAGAACTGCGAAAATACACACTCAAACCACTTTTGGACTTTGTGGTTTAGATGAGAAACTCTGACAAAGGCTAAGTTTCACACACATGGTATCAAATCAATTAACCAACCAATCAATGACGACTAAGAAAAAATGGTGGGGAAAAATGAAATACTTAAAAACAAAACAAAACAAAACAAAAACCACTTCTACATGAATCCAAAACAAAGTAGGAAACCTGAACACAAACACAGATGGAAAACTAGAAAATGAAAAGCATCCACTTCAACAAAGCGAACCATAACAATAAGTACATTAAATATTAACAGTCTAAATACTCCAAAATCAATGGCAGAGACAGTCAGACTGTGTAAAAAAGCAAGACTGAACTATGCACTGCCAGCAGGAAGCACACTTGAAACATAAAAGGCAGATAAGTTTAAAGTGAAAAGATGGAAAATGACGGACTGTAGAAAATAAAATACCATTTGATAAACGGGCCTTCAAAAGAAATCCTGCCCATCGAAGGACAATGTAGAGTTAAGAAAATATAAAATTAAGAAAAATATAAAATGAAGCCACAGAGTTGGGGAGAATATTTGCACTAGAAAGGATTTGCATCCAGAATGCATAAAGAACAGTTACCACTCAAGACGCATAAACAACCCAATTCAAAAATGCACAAGTATTTTTCAATGAATAGTTACCCCCCAAAAAAAACAAAAACAAAAAACAAAAAAAACACGACATCTGGATGGCCAATAAATGTGCTTAAACATGGTCAATCTCACTAGGTATTAATGGGATGGGAACTAAACCACAATGAGCTACCAACACTTCTCCCTGGAGCAACAATGTGACAACTTCTTAGAAAGCCTGGCATGAACGTGGCTTTTGAAACAGGAATTTCACTGCTAAATATTTTCCCAAGAGAAGTAACAACCATATATCTAAAACAACAGCTTACACAAGGATAATCACAACAGCTTTATCCTTAATTGCCCACACCTTGAATCAATCCAAACATCCATCCAGAGCCGACTGTATAAACTGGAATATTTCACAATGAGTCATGACGGTAACTGTAGCTCAAGTGACTCTCAACGACATGATGCTTATCAGAAGTGAGACACAGGAGAGTACATATTGTATGATTCTTTGCTGTATGTGCATGTCTAGAAGAGAGAAATTGCATAGTCAGTGATAAAAAAAAAAAAAATAGATCAGAGCCAGAATTGATAGCAGAAATAACGGAAATATTTAATAATCTTAATTTCGGCGGTGGTTTCATGGGTGTAGACATTTGTCAAAATTTGTTGAATTATACACTTAAAATAGGTACATTTTATTGTTTTTTATCTTGAAGATTAGTTTTTAAAAGATTTTATTCATTATTTTTAGAGAGAAGGGCAGGGAGGGAGAAGAAAGGGAGAGTAACATCAGTGTATGGTTGCCTTTCACCTGCCTCCAACTATGGACCTGGCTTGCAACCTGGTTATGTGCCCTGGCTGGGAATCGAACCAGCAGGCTTTGGGTTCATGGGCCAGCACCCATCCACTGAGCCACCGGCCAAGGCCAGATTATTTTTTAAAACTTTCCCTGCCAAAAAACAACAACAACAAAAAATTAAAACTCTCCACTGTGATATTGTTTTGCCTATGATTTTAGTTCTTGTAATTTCAGTGGTATATATTTTGAATACATTCTAAAGGAAGTTTTTCATTACAAAATGTTCCTCTTTATTTCTAATTATGATTCTTATCTAATATTTGATGCCATTACTACAGCTAGTCAGCTTTATTTGGAAGAGTGTTTACATGCCATATATTTTTCCATCCTTTCATTTCTATAAAAATTTCTGTATTTCTGTATGTATTGATATTCAAAGTTCATTTCTGGCAAATCCCATATGGAAGGTTTGGTTTCTCAATTCTATCTGAAATCCTTTACTTTTCCCATTTAATTTTGTTTGTACACAGTTCCTGATACAGCTGAGTGTAAGCCTTCCATCCTTCTATGTGTAATCTTGTCCCTTTGGTACTTGGTTCCTTTATTCCTTTCTTTTTAAAAAGTTAAACCATTTATATTATTCCATTTTCTCCTACTAGCTTCTTACATTTTTATACTACTCTTTTACTGGTTACTTTAGAGATTAAAATATCCATCCTAAACTTAGAGTATGTCTTAAATTAGTATCTTTATTACTTTCGGAACAATGCAATAACATTACAATGGTTTAACTCTGTTCCTGCCTTCGTGTGCTGATTGACCACTGATGTCACGGCTTTCACTTGCATCTATGTTGTAAATCTTTAAACATCTTGTTACTGTTGTTTTAAACAGTCAATACTCATATTTACCAGCTCTTTTACTTTCTCATGCTTTTTCAGAAGTTCTATGTTTCCATTTCGTATAATTTTCCTTCAACCTGAGGGGCACCTTTTTATAGTTCTTTTTGCTTTTCAGCATGCGTTGCGTATAAACATAAATTCTATCACTTCTCATCAGTTCTAAACACCTTTCTTTTTCACTCAGTTTTGAAGAATATTTTCACTGGGTTTGAATTCTAGGTTGGCAGCTTTTCTTACTTTCTGCATTTTCAACATTACCTTTCCATTTCTTCTGGCTAGTGGGTTTCTGTTGAAAATTCAGCTACAAATGGTCATTTTTTGCTCCTTTGAAAGCCCTTTTTTTCCTCTGGATGTTTTAAAGATTTTTTTTTTCTTGGACTTCGATTTTCAACAGCTTGATGAGGTGTTTCATTTGTTTGTTTTTGCATTTACCTTAATTAGGACTCACAAGTTTCTTGAATGAAGTGGCTGCTTCTCAAGACCTAAAATAAATTCTCAGCCATCATCTATTTCAGTAATGCTTTCACCCCAATTTCCTTCTTTCCTTATGGGGTTCCAATTGCATGCAAGTTAGACTTTCCACTGTTTCATATGTTCTGTCAGGTTCTTTCCATTTTTCACATGTTTGTTTTATGTTCTGCTCCTCTGCCTTCAAGTTCACTACCCCCAACTTCAGTTTACATTTTGCTGTTAAATTGTCAAATGAATACTTAACTTCAGCTGTCGTACGCTTCAGTTGTAGAATGTCCATTTGATTCATTTTGCAGACTCTAAGCTACTGTTGAAATTTTCCATTTTGCACTTTTTCTCCTCTTCTCCATTTTGACCATTTTTACTATTATCAATGCTCCTTATTTTTAAGTCCTTTTCAACTTAGGACAATATCAACTCTGTGATTAGTATTTGTTTTTGTCTCCATTGTCAGCCACAATTGCCTGCCCTTTTTTATTTATTTTTTGCACGTCTTTTAATCTGATGCTGACATTGTATGTGGGAGTATGATGCAGGCTGTAGGTGCTACTTCCCGCCACAGAGAGGACAGCCTTTCCCCTGCGGGCTGGTTAGACCCACCAGGACTGAGCAACTGCCAACAGCAGCTGTACGTGCGCAAGTCCCCTTCCTGTGACCTCCGCAGCTGAAGGTCACTTTGAGAGTGCCGCCTGCGGCAGCTGCCATGAAGCTTCTTCCGGGATAACAGGACAGGTGCGTTGCTACAGCCAAGGGACCATCTGTCACTTTTGCCTGCTGGCTGCCCAAGTCCTCTCGTACCATCCTGTTCAGTCCTTGACTCTGTCCCTGACCGACTCCTCCTCCAGCGCCAAAGATGGACACATGGCCCGGCTTGGCCAGCCACCTGCTCCATTCCTCTGGCCACGCCGATCACAGCAAATGTGGACAAGTGGCCTAATTAGTTCCCAGAGACCCAACATGGGCCTGGGGTACAGTATCGCGAGGGAACAGGCACCGCGGGGCTGCGGAGGCGGGAGGCTACCGTCAGGGCGGCCAGCCCTGCGGTGACTCCAAAGACCAGGGCCTCCTGCAAGCGCAGCTGTAAAGTTCTGAGGACGCGGGTCCGGGCACTGCAGCCTGTCGCGTGTGAGGCTGGGGAGCACTCCTGGACTTTGGGTGCATGGTTAACAACATAATCCCTATTTTACACAGGCTTTGGTTAGGTTCCTGCCCCTCACAGCCACGGGTCCGTGTGCCCGACAGGGAATTGTCAGCAACAGACCACCCGTCTCCGCAGCGGTGAGCTGGGGGCGGGGCGCGGAGGGATGATCCAAGTGCTCAGACGCTGGCTGGATCGCCACCCAGATGCGGACGTGGATAAGCCAGCCAGCTGTCAAGGGGAAGCAGAGAAACTCACTCCTGGGGACAAGCAAGTGGAGGGAATGATACAAACCCAGACGGAGACGATCTAAAGTGGTGGAAACACGGACCTGAGCCTTGCGGAAGGCAAGGGGCGGCGGTGGGGATCCTGTCGTGTTAGCCGGGGGAGAGTGGAAATCCAGGAGGGCCCCGAAAGGGCCCGGTGAGGGAGGCCGGGGGAAGCGGGAGGCAGAAAACAGCGCCTGGCAGGCACACGGGCCTGGAGGCTGGAGGACGAGCACCTGTGACGGGAAAAGCTGGCTGAGCAGGCAGGGAGGTCGGAGCAGAGGAGGGAAAACCTGAGACCCCAAAGTCCAGGCGCAGCAGCTGGAAGAAAGCAGGAGACCAGCAGCTACACATGCCACCAGGCTGAAGAGTCCCGACACTGAGAGAGGGGCCAGGACTCCAGTTGTCGCTGACCTTGCCAGGAGCGGTCCCAGCAGGCGGAGCTGACCAGCAGCAGTCACAGGGCAAACCCATGTGACAAGGTGGAGCTGAGACCCGGGAGACCCCTGGGAGGACGGCAGGGGGCGGGGCATGAGGACACCAGGCGTTAACGCTAGAGAATGTGAAGGTCATGACCTCGTCCCTGACTGTCCATCGCCAGGTAGGATCCTTTCTCATTTCTGGTGGGATGGTTCAGGAACGTTATTCAGTAAATAAAAGTGTGAGGCTATAATGCAGAGCGGCACATGCTTAGCAAGGTGACCAAGAGCTAAATGATGTCTATGCAGTGAGAAGGGACCAAAATAGGAAGCTACTAGGACCAGAGGAGTGAGATTTGCCCAGTGTCCACAGTGTAAGAGGAGACGGCAGGCCCTGTAAGGCAGAAGACCAAGTTCTGCCTTGGGACGGTCAGTTGACGCCAGGGTCCAGGGCAAGAGGGCACCGCCAGGAGGCTTCCTCTAAGCTGTGTTCCGGAAATACTAAGGCTCTACACCCCCAGGTTTGGGGCCCACCTCACCCCGACTCTGGGGCAGGTTCTAGCATAGCTGCAGGAGCACTATTTTCTCTACTTAGATGTCTGCTCTTTCTCCTGCAATGAAAACTCCAATGGGGCAGGGATCACACCTGTTTTATCCATCTTCCTATCAGACAGCCTGGCATGGAGCAGAACATCCCTTAGAGTTAGCAGATTCAGGAAAAGAGGAAAAAAAAATGACACCCAGTTAAACTTGGAACTCAAATTCAATACTGAAAGTCAAGTTTCTGTTTGCCAAGCAAACCCGCCTTCCACCCACATTTGCCGACTGACTACAGTGTAACTGGGGCAGGGGAGGGCGAAGCAGCGAACCGGGGGATGCCAGTACCTCGGGACCCATCCTCCAAAACCAGTCGTTTTTGTAAAAAGCGGTGCGATGCTGTGTCTGTGTCAACACAAATACAGGAGGAGAGGGGCTGTGTGCAGTTGGGTGCACCTGGCTGCATGGTGCGGGGATTCAGAGGCTGCGGGGCCAGTGGAGCCTGAGTGGTCAGGGAAGGCCTCAGGGAGGAGGCGGGCCTGCAGTGGGGCCTTGAAGGAGGAAAATATAAACTGGCAGAAACCTCTTCTGAGGTGCTAGCCCTGAATTCCCTGTCATTAATCCTCAAGGCCCAGCCAACCGTGAGACCAAGGTCGTGGCCGGCCTCCTCAAGGTCTCAATGTGGGGATCGCTTCAGCCTTCCCCGCCTTCCATCACGAGCGCCTCTGTCGTCTTGTCAACAGACAACAGTCCCATCGGCCACGCTGGGAGCAGCACACTTACCCCCCTCCACGGCGAACCCTGTCCTGCCACCGCAGGCCACGTGTGGCACTCACCTCCGTGGATCTCAGCTAGCCTGTCTCTGCATTTTCCCCTGTCCCTTAATACATTAAGGAGATGACGTGTTAGCTGGCCGCTTGGGCGCAGGCTGCAGCCACCGAGGACCCACCCGAGACGGGATAGCGAGGAGCCAGGTGGCGCTGCCTGCCGGCGGGAGGACCCCATGCTCCGCAAGGCTTTTCCCCATCGGGTAGACATGGAGCTTCCGCCAGGGTGCGGGCTCCCCCCAAAGCACAGGTCCAAGAGACTGGGGTAAAAAGTGGAAGGTCAGGCCCTGGCTGGCGGCTCAGTGGATAAGGCACCAGCCTGCGAACCCAAAGGTCGCTGGTTCAATTCCCAGCCAGGGCACATGACCAGGTTGCAAGCCAGGGCTCCAGCCAGGTCTGTAGTTGGAGGCAGGTGAAAGGCAACCACACATGGATGTCTCTCTCCCTTTCTTCCTCCTGCCCTGCCCTTCTCTCTGGAAATAATGAATAAAATCTTAAAAAATTAAAAAAAAAAAAATGGAAGGTCGCACATGATCACTTCTGCCTTATTTTACAGAGGACACACACCAACCCTGATGGAACGGGGGAGAGGGAGTATAAGAAGGGCGAGACTCCCCTGAGAAGCTGTTTATCACAAAACCGGCTTCAAAAATTCAGCTTAGAAAATTCGAAATATGCTAATTGGGAACAAAGTCTCCTACCCTGAACAAAGAGGACATTTTAAGATCTTACAAGGCCCCAGGAGACCGCATACCAGGGAGAAGAGAACACAGAGGCCTCATCAACATCATCTGCTTCAAGGTGATGGCCTCAGCCACCCACCCATCATCCACCCCACCCCCTGCCAGGCATCCGTGGCATTTATCACACACGTGTCCATGCTGGACTCGGGGAACAGTGGAGAGCTCCCTCTTGGGAAGGACAACCGTCCAGTGGGGGACAGGGTAGACATGACACCGGGTGCAGCACATAAAAAGGTGGGGCGCCGTGCGAGAGAAACTGGGGCAACCGCAGCGTGGGTTTCGGCTCCAGGGAGGTGGCAGCCAGCCTTCCTGAAGAAGGTGGCGCTGGGCTGGGATGAGAGGAGGCCCACCGGTGTGAGCAGTGTGCACTGTCCGCCTCTGAGGTCCCCCAGCTCCCTGGGAAACCACTAGGAAAGCCGCCCTTCTGCACGGACAACACGGACCTCAATGGAGGGACCGACTCAGCCAGAGGCCCAGGAGGGTGAGGCCCTGGCCTTTCGTCCTTGACCAGCAGGGGAAGTGGGCCCACGGGTCACTCTTCCATCATGCTTTTTATCTTCACTGAGGTGGCAGTGCCTGAAGTTGACACAGGGTCCCCAGAAGACAAGGACCCCTCAACCTGCTCCCTGCTCCGGTCCCCTCCCAGGCCCGCACCTGCTTTCTGTCTCCAGCGTTATCCATGACCACCTTGCTGCTGCCCCTCAAGAAATACAGAGTTTCAAATCTCTTCTGAAACCACTGCCTGGAAAGCCACGTGACCACTAGGCATCCCCAGCGGCTCCCTCTGCCCCAGCACAGGGCTCTGTCCTCTTAGCCTGGCACCCACGGTGCTGAACGGGCACCAGGTCCCCCAGCCCCAATCCTGATGGTATCCCATCTGCGGTAGGTGCTCCAGGGCCATTTGTGGAAACGAAGACAGAGAAGTCCAACTCCCCATTTTCTACACTCGGAGCACAGGCAACGAAAGCTGAGCGCACTTCCCTATCGACCGTGATCCTTCTCCAGGGACGGTTCGAATAGGCCACCCCGAGCTGTAGAAAGGCACGGATTTGTCACTGAACGTCTCGTCCCACAGGGTCCAGAAATACAAGCAAGGCCAGGCTGACCTGCAGCCGTGGCGGCAGGAGCTCCTTGAAGGAGGCGGGCCCCGAGGATTATGGGTCTAAACGGGCCGGTCCTGCGTGCGCTGGGCTTCTTGGAATCCGAAAAGATGGGCGGTGGTCCCTGGTAAGGTTTCAGTGAAAAGCGTACACGTTTTCTCTTTGAGGCTATTGACTTTAACTAAAGACGTCCATTTCCACAGCTTCTGGACATTTATTTTATAGGAAAAGATCTTTAAAGCTTCTCCAGCTCATTTCCCCACCTGCCAACGCGGCTGGCCGGCTCTTCCCTCGTCAGGCCTGTCGGAGCCAGAAGAACGCCTCCAGGTTCCTGTCTCTCCGGACGAACCCAAGTGCCCTCGGTGCGCCGGGTCTGACTTCAGAGCGCGGCTCTGGGCTCCTTTCAGCCCCGCCAGGGCCGCGCAGGGAGGCAGCAGGGAAGGCGGACGCTGGCTCGCACCCTCCGAGGCCGGGGCGCGCACAGCTTGTACGATACCCGTTCCAGGCGTTTCCCGGGGCAGCTGCCTTCCCAGAAAGGCTCGGAGGCTGAACCAGACAAGCCCGATACCTGCCAACGAAACAGCAGGCTGGAAACAGCCGCCCCTGGGGCCCTGCCAACGCTGCGATGGAGGCGACCCTGCCACCACTCCCTGCTCCCCGCATTTGGGCCAGGAGGCCGGGGCTCTCCAGAACCGGAATCCGGGACGCCTCTCAAACGGCCCAGGCGTGAGACGTGCAGGACAGCACACGTCTGCTCTGGGCGCCCCGGATGCAGAGACGCAGGCGCCGCGGCCAGCGCCGACCCGCAGCGCCGGGGGTCGGATCCCTTCCCACATCTTCCACTGACGGCGCTCAAACCAGCAATAACCGCTGGCAAGGCGAACACATTCCTCTGAGCTGAATAGGCACAGCCAGAGATTATATGGCCCAGTGGCCTTGTTTAGAGCTATAAAAGAAGGGTCTAGATTTCAAAGGAGCTGCGATAGAATTCTCTGCCCCTGGTGGGCTCTTAACGCTTCCTGAGTTTGTTCGGCGGGGCGAGCTGACATTTCCTGGAGCGCTGCGAGAGGGAACTTCAAAGCAGCCCGGAAACAAAACCGCCGCTTCTTACGCTTTTTTACAAAGGGCAGCAACTCTCCAGCACCTAGCACAGGGCCTGGAACGGATGGCTTTTCAGTAACTCTGGGCCGTGTGAATACACAGAAAGAACCGCACAGAGAAGCAGGGTCGCCGTGCCGTACGCCTGAGACCAACAGAGCACGGGATGTCACTGCAATCGAAAATTAAAAGAAAAAAAAAAAAAAATCAACTCAAAAAGCGAAGGAGCCCTGGCTGGTAGCACAGCGGTTAAGGCACCGGCCTGTGAACCCAAAGGTCGCAGGTTCAATTCCCCAGCCAGGGCACATAACCAGGTTGCAAGCCAGGTCTCCAGCCAGGTCTGTGGCTGGAGGCAGGTGAAAGGCAACCATACATTGATGTCTCTTTCCCTCTCTGCCTCTCTCCCTTCCCCTCTTTCTAAAAATAATGAAATAAAATCTTAAAAAAAAAAAAAAAAAAAAAGGGAAGGAAAACAGTTTTGAACCCGTGTTTCCCTTCCAGAGTTATGCTTTGAAACTCTTCGCTGGGAGCCCATGGAATGGAACCTTGTTCCTAAGCAGGGCCGCCGCCCGTGGAAGCCAAGCAGGTTCTGAACCACTCGACGCAGGGAATGAACAGACCCCCCCACCCCGATCGGTGGGGGGCTCAGCTTGTGTGGCTGTGCACGGCACCCTGAGGAGATGCCCAGTGTGCATTCTCTTGGAGGACAGAAACCAAGAAACCGTCCAAGGTCTAAAACACTATTTTCAAGTGGTATTAGGTGCGTCCCTGACACCCCACAGGTGCATGTGCGCAGGTACGCGGTGCCCTTCATTTCAAGGGCTTATCCCCCTTTAATGTGTTTAAGGAAATAATCGATGAGCTCATCAAGCTGGCTTGACACGTGTGGCTGCTTCCATAATGAGACTGTAATTCTGCATTGGGGTCGTGGGCCAGCGAGGTTGGGAAAACCTCAGAATATGTCACCTACGAATACAAACAGAACCTCAATGATGCCTCAATGCTGGGGAGCCGTGTGCGCATAATGTTCCTGACTTTGGGCTGACCCGTACCCAGAGCTGTGGCGCTGTCCCAGGGGACATGCCACCGAAGGCTGGAAAACCAAGCCGAGCGAATGGCTGCCCTGGGAATGGGGACTCCTGATGGACACATCTGTCCCCCGGTCTCATTAGCCCTGCACTCTCACTGACACCATTTTGGGTTTATGACCGTAGCTTTAAATGATATGCCTGGAAAATGAGTAGGTTCAAGCCAAAAGAAGACCCTTATACCTCCACTGAGTAAAACTTGCGCAAGAAAATGGTTATGCCAGCAGGATAAAATCTTTTAGGAAAAGGTCAAGTTAATTTTATATAGTTAGCGGAAAGGGAGCCGGAAGGCACAGTCCCCGGAGGGAAACTAGGAAGCCAGCGTTAGGTCAAAGGCTGGCAAGGTGGGAATTAATTTTTTTACAATAACATTTTAGAGAAGAGAACATCATGATTGGAGTTGATTTCAAGAAATGATTTAGTTGACCGAACACAGCCATTCTCCCTTTTTGAGCTCCGTAGGTAACTGCCATCGAAAGCCAGTTCCTACTAGATTTTCTCCAATGCAATGTTTCGAATGAAATATATTGTGTCAAAAGGTGTGTTGTGCCTCAGTCATGACCTGGTATCGAAGGTTTCTTTTTTAAAAAAATGATTTTATTTACTATTTCCAGATAGACGAGCAGGGAGAGAGGCAGAGAGGGAGAGAAACATCAGTGTGTGGTTGCCTTTCACCTGCCTCCAGCTACGGACCTGGCTGGAGACCTGGCTTGCAACCTGGTTAGGTGCCCTGGCTGGGAATCGAACCAGTGACCTTTGGGTTCACAAGTTGGCACCCGTCCACTGAGCCACACCAGCCAGGGCTGAAGATTTGTTTTTTTATAGTGAGAGCCCTGGCTGGTGCAAAAAGCAGAAAAGTGAGAATCAAAGGGTGGCCGGTTCAATTCCCAGTCAGGGCACAGGCCTGGGTTGCGGAGTTGGGGGTACTCAAAAGGCAACCACACATGGATGTTTCCCTCCTCCTCTTTCTCTCTCTCTTTCCCCTCTCTAAAAAAAAAATAAATAAAATCTTTAAAAATAAAAAATATAAAAAGTAGGCCTAGTGGGAGTGCAGACTCAGTCAGCCAAGAGGACCAAGCTGGGGTCTAACCCCAGGCTCCTTGGAGGAACGGCTGATTTTAGGACTGGGCCAGGGACTAGACAAGATGAAACTGCTACCTCCTGTGTAATTTTTTTAAAGGCCCAACTCCATGCGGAGGCCAGAGGTGGCAGAGGGAGAGTTGCAAACACTACACAGGAAGACCGGACTCAATAAAGGCCTTTCTTTTTAACGATGCCAGAGCCTCCCCAGGAGGTCACAAGAAACAAGCGAGTTAGCGGTAAGCACTGTGGAAATGCGGCCCCAGCCCTCCTTGACTGAGTGGTCCGCTCCCAAGGGGGCTACAGTCGAACTGAGCCCAGCTCCTTGACCTGCTTTTCCCTGTGGGTGCTGCCCAGGACGGCAGAGCGAGGAGGAAAGGTGCTGCCACCCTCACCCCAGTGAAGGAAGCCAGCGCTCCGTCCGAGGGCAGCGAAGGGGCTGCTCCCCACACCTGCCCCCCGAGGTGACAACCCAGGCCCATCCGGGCCACCGAGCTGGGTCCCGACTTGTGTGGCCTGAGGGTCTAAAGCCAGCACGGAGGTCAGAATGGAACCAAAGACGGTGTCTAAATGACGCTATCAAACACCTGTTTCCCTGCTTTTGCCCCAGTTCCACAGGCCCACCTCTCCCCTCCAGAACTGTTCTTGGGTTGCGGGTAGTTGAGTTGGCTTATGTGAAGGCCCTGCTGTAGAATGAAATCCAGCAAAGACCGAGATTTGCAATCAGGGGCTAAGCCAGCAGGCGCCTCTCCCCCGGCACACCCACCCTGGCCACATGCATGACCTTAGCCGCGTGTCTGCAGTATCGTTTCTGCCATGTCCACTGGCTCAATGTGCATGTGTTAAGTGTGTGCTTGGTACGACAGCACACCACACAGATGTTTCCCAGGTCAAAGGCACGGGCTGGCGTGGTTAGAACAGGCTTCGCAGAAGAAGGGGCTTCAGGAAAGAGTGTGAGGCAGGCCCACCAGCGCAGGCTGAGCACCGTGGAGAAGAACATGGCCCATGTCAGACCACAGGCTGCCAGCGGTGAGCTGGATGGCTGAGAGGTCAGAGCGGAGTCTCCCTCCCCGGCCAGGACGGCCCAGCCTGCATAGCATCCTGGGCTCCACGCTGAGGAACCTGGCTTTGATGTCAGGTGCCATGAGAAGCTTCGGGAAGCTGACAGACCTCCAACCTCTGACTTCGGGGGAGCTGGGGGGTGGCAGTCCCGTCTTCTAGATGCTATTAAATAGAGAACACAGGTGGGCTGCACCCACTTTAGGGCACAGAGCATTTATAGTAACTGGAACTTTCAGGGGGAGGTGCCAGAAATCAGATGCAGGTCAATGATCTATCTCAGGGCTCGAGGCGGGGGTGGGGAGAGTGGTACAGGTTTTAAGTCAATGGTGAGCTCAGCGTGTGAAGCCTGACCCCCCTTAGCACAGGGGAGGGGCTCACGGTGGCGGCTGCTGCTGCTGCTGCTAATGGGAGTCCCTGTCTCCAGGGAGGCCATGGGGCTGAGGGACAAGGCGTGGGGAGGGGTCCCTCAGTCGGAAGTGGGTACAGGGGAACCAACAGTTAAATGACAACACCAAAGAATTAAAAACATGTGAGGGGAACGAGAGGGGGCAGGGGCTCAGGAGCCAAAGGAAGTGAGAATTTCACAGGGGAGGGAATCAACGTTAAGGTACGTGAGAGGAGAGTGAACGGTTGAAAGGCATGCGTGGTGCACGCTGGCTGCGGGCGGGAGGGCGGAATGCCCATGACCTCAGCACGAGCAGCTGCCATGAAGTGTAAGGGGTGGAGCTGCTGCCAAGGGGCGCCGGGTGTGTGCCCACCCTCCCCCTGGAGGAGCTGGCTGGCAGGGTGAACCGGTGGGGAAGGCAGGACGGTGCCCCCAGCTGGGAACTGAAGCAAATGGGAAATACATCCAGCACCACCCGCCCCTGCAGTTACATGGCTGCAGCCGGATACTTGATATTCGAGACCTGTCACAGGCGAGGGAAGCTTGGGCCTCGTGTTCCAATCTGTGTGCCTTTCTCCTTTCCATGTCGTGTGCCGCTTCCCATGTTCGTTTTCGTGCAAGGAAGACAGTGACGGCAAATGGCCCGCGGCTGAGCTCAGCATGGGGGCCACCTCGCCACCAACCCCACCTCGACAAGGCTCCCGGGGTCCGGGGTTGGCGTCTTCCAAGACATGGACCTGGAACTCGGTCCCTAAAGACACTTGACACTTTCAATATCACCTTGCATGTGCACGTAGTCGTGTTTAGTTTCCAAATTATCTTTACAGTCATTGTTTCACCACATTCTTACACTGGCCCCGGGGAGGAAAGGCAGGTAAGCTGTTCCTCTTGTTACGGACCCAAACGAGGTGCCCGGGTCACGTTCCTCTCCCCGCACACGCTCCCTGTTGGCCTTGGTGTTTCCCTTGGGCACCTGTAATCCTACGCGTGTCTCCGTGCTTCCCTCGGCCATGGGTGGAGGCTCAGCAGGGCTGCGGCCCCAGAGCAGGGCCCACCGCCCACGGGCACGCCGTCCACGCTCGGGAGAGGCGGAGGGGCTCCCGAGGAACCCGCGGGCGGCTGCCCTCCAGCCCGGGGTGCCCTGACGTGAAAGCCCAGGCCTGGAACACTGGCCTGGCAGGAGGCAGGTAGGCCCACGGCTAATTGGGGGGTGCGTGCAGATCATACGGGGAGGCGCGTGAGTCAGGGACTCCAGTAATGTGCTTTTCACGCCAGGCCTGGTCTTCCTGCCTGCTCTGGGTGCGACACTCACCTCTGAAGGTCTCGGTGGGACTGGGGTGAGTGGAGCTTCATGTGAGGAAAACCAGAGGGCCCAGGGCCCTGTGGCACTCCCCCTGGAAGCCATCTGTCCCAACTCCCAGGCACAGTGGGCAGGGCTCCTGGTGGCCTCCCAGGCAGAAGCGCTAAGAGTTTGGTGCTCCTGTGCGTGTTCAAAGGAGTGCCTTTCCCTCCTCCGGAGACTGCACGTGTCACCTCTTGAAGGCATAATTGCAAGAACTGGTTTGCTATGTCATGAGATCAGAGTATCTGTTGGAGGAGGCTATGGTGGATCCTCTTCTCAGGACAAAGCCTGTTTTCTACAGGTTTGTGCATCTAAAGGGAGGTCACGGAGGACCACTCAGCTGGCTGGTGTCTGGCCCTGGACGCCCGCTGCCATCCCAGGACTGGGTCACTGCAGACTGACCAGCCCTCCACACACCTGTGCTCCTCATGTCTGAAAAGGTTACATGCCCTCAATAGGAAGGTCTTCCCTGACAACCTGTCTAAATCTCTCCCCTGTTGGTCCCTTGAGTAATTGGTTGTTTCTTACTGAACACCTATCCCAACGTGAAGTTGTTTTATATACATCTCCTCGTTGGAATGTAAGTTGCATGGGGCAGAAGGCTCGTCTGCCTTCTTTGCTAACGGTGTGCCTGGCGCCTGGCACATCACAGGTGCTCAGTTAAAAACAGCGGAAGAGAAAGCATCCGGGGAACAGGGGATACAGCTGGAGAGCAGGAAAGCAGGACTGCAAATCCAAACGCCTCTATTCTAAGGTACTGGAGGCATAGCTGTCCTGCCCAAGACCCTAATGTATGTTTTTGATACCTGACGATACACTCCCTTAATGCAGCAGCGAATGAAAATCACCCCTGCTGCTTTCGCTAACAAGGAGACACACACACAGACGCTGTTAGCTAGAACCCCAGTTCTCACAATAGGGACGTACTTACGTCCCATGGAGAACTACAGCATGTTAACATCACATGCATGCCTCTCCCTCCGCACAGGATTATGCATGTTAATGTGCACATGTATGACTCTCCCTCCATGCAGGATCATGCATGTTAACAATATTCACATGCATGACTTTGCATCCACACAGGATCTACATGCATGCCCCTCCAGACACACAGGGTCACGGTGGTTCACCACTACAGACGGGCGTGCACCGTAACTACAGCACCACAGTGCGGCCACCACTTGCCACAGGCTGAGATGAGCCCCGTGGCATTACAATGACACGCCACCCCCCACAGTCAGCCAGGTCCCCTCAATAACCCGTTAGGTACGTGCCTCTGGCCCACAGGTTCTAATCCTGGAGGTGGAGTCCCAGAGGAGTCAGGACGGGGATCGCACCAGGATGGATTTTCCTGGCCTCTGCAAAGATGGTGCTGGTGGCCCCCAGCTACCGGGCTCATGGACAGAGTGTTTCTCCTTGGTATGTCTCCTGACATCTGCAAGGCAGTGGCAGTTGGCAGGGAGGATGCCAGGGTCAGAGGCCAGAGCCACCCTGACCTGCGGAACGGGTCTATTCCAGCCACACACGGTCACCAGGCCAATTAGGGATGCCCAATAAAATACAGGACGCCAACTAAACTTGGATTTCAGATAAACAACAAGGAATTTGGAGGTATAAGTAAGTCCCCAGATTCTCCATGGGTCTCATTTATATACATACACACATACATAAGAATGCTTTATTTCTCTGAAGTCCGAGTCTAAAGGAACATTCTGTCCTTTCATTTGCTAAGACAGGCAATCCTTCACCAACGGCCACCCTGTGGAAGCTTCCACCACCCAAGAGACTTTAGGTGATTCCCTATTTTTGTGTTATTATTAATACCTATATTTTAAAATACTTTCCCCATGAAATAGTTTACTTTTCTTTTCCTGCATCTGTCAAATCATCCCTAATTTTGCTGAGTCATGGCACAAAGAAACAGTCTTAAATGTCTTGAATTTTTCTTCCAGGAAATATCAGTACCCATTGTGACTGACTTGCACTCTGTGTATTCAATTTGCAATGGTATTTATGAACCAGAAACATTCCGAAAGTGCAGATTTGGCACTTAGAGCCTTTAACCAAACCTCTGACCTTCGGGAATGCTCACTTCCAACTGAAAGCCTCTCTAAAAAAATAAAATAAAAATCAATCGATGATGTAAATCATGTTATTATTATGGACATAAAGGTGGCTCGAACCAGCCCTTCCAGAAAGCTACAGGGTATTTTAACAATCTCAACTACTATTTAACAAAAATAACAATCTGTCCCCTATATAAAAATAAGCTAATTCCACATAAACACAAAGACAAAACCATCTTCAGGTTCTTGCCAAAGAGCTCCTAGTTCTATAGATTTCATCACGTTCCAACCGTTCCAACAGTTCTGAAATTTTAGTAAGTCATGTAGACTTGGCAGATAAAACTCATCAAGATATTTAATCATTAATATTGCAATTATTTCATACCGTTTCTTTACATTGTAGAAAACTCAAGTCCCACATGCGCCAAGGTCAACAAAGTGTGAAACTGCATCAAAATTCATCACAAGCTTTTTTTTAAAGTTGTGTTAAAATGTTGCTATCAACAGTCGATTAATAAAACCAAAATGTTGATGGTCTAGACATGAGAATAGGAAAAATACCCAGCCCTCCAGAAAGAAAAATACAAAAGTGTGCACCTGCAAATGTAATCCCTGGTGTGTGTTTGGAAAACAACTTTGACCAGCTGCAAACATTCTGTGCCGCTCATCAAAATGGGCACAGAACTGGTTTTGTAGTTAATCCTGGTAAGAAGAAAGATTTCACTTTCGGAGGATAGCGTTAGCATTAAAATAAAGATAAAACTTGAGAAAAGAAAGAGAAGGGTGTAGTAAGAGTGGTCTTACAACTTCAGCCATCGAAACGGGAAAAAAATTTTTTAAAAGCAAACACACCAACCTTTGCGTCGACGCTCTGCGCTGGGTCCCTGAAGTCTTCGTTCAGAAGGGACGCGCTGACGACTTCATAGTCTCCTCCCTGGTCCCCCCCGGGGGCCCGCGGTGTGGATGGTGCTGAGCTGCTTCCTACCGGCACCCCTGCTGCAGAGAGAAAAGAAGCCAGTTCTTCCCCTGCCCCAGGGAGGGTGGGGCAGCACAAGCTCGGGGTGGAATGGTTTAGGGAAAACATCGGGAAGTTGGGGGAGCCCAGGGGAACACCACCATCCCCTCAATCATCGTCAGTGTTAAAACCGATGACGGCTCTGTCACGCGACCCCTAAAGCTTCGTCACGTAAAGAAAACAAAAGCTAAAACTTGTCCTTCAAGACTTATGGCCTGTGCTGCTGCTGATCACCATCCAAGTGCATGATTCCGTCCTTCAGCAAGCAACACCGATGGAAGCCCAAGCAGCGGCTTTTCAAAACGATGAATTCACGCTTTGCTTGGGACCCGTGCTGCGTGGAAAGTCTCCAGGCTTCTGCCCTATTCGCTCAAACGTCACCTGAAATCGTGGGGAATCAGTTCAACGGAACGCCAGGGCCCCAATTTTATATGCTTTGGGGAGTGACCCCATAGACCAAATGAATTTGCCCGTGCCGACTGACTAGACCGGTTTATGGGAAAAAAATCATAAAAAATTAAGTCATGCGGTAAACGATGATGCGATCTTGTGCCTGGGGGTCGGTCTGTCCAACCGGTTAATATCCCGACACGGGTCCAACGGGGCCCTGTCTCCATGAACAACCCTCGTGGAAAGCACAGCATTTTCCTCTTCTGGAGAGCGTATCACTATCTCAACAACTAGAGCCATTTCCCCAGACCTGCTCTCCTCTGCGGTCAGGCGCCCGCGGGCGTCCCGCAAGGTGAGGCGGGAGCCCCGCACGTGTTATTCCCATTTCTTCACGCAGGACGCCGGCGCTTCAGACCTGAGTCATCACCGCAAGGTTTTAAGTTACTGAGGGGCCCACGTTTATGGGGCGCAAGTGGTACTGAAATTTTAATCCTAGACATTTTACAGTCCCCTGAACACTTTTAAATCCGCACCATTTTATCATCCTCGCTGTGGAAGTCTGCGGTTACAGTTGGGCTACGCACGGGTCGCTCCTCGGGTCGTCCCTGTCTGGCACGGCCTCTCTGGAAAATTCTCCAGCCGGTCACAAAGCACTTACAGCTCCAGGTGTTGGGGATGGAGGGGATCGGGGATCGGGGCAGTGGTGGGGGCAAGCGGGGCCCCTCAGTGCACAGGGAGGAGAGGGAACGGGACCAAGAGCACAGGTGAGCGAGGGGAGGGGGACATGTGACCTTCAGGGCTGAACCCACATCCATCCGAGACAGGAGCAGGGCCAGGCCAGGCGTGCAGAACAGCTGCTCCAGGTGCTGCCCTCTGCAGACACAGGCGGCTGGCAGCCAGACGGGATAAGAACGGGCCATCTACACGGGAGACACCAGCAGGTTCCCTCCTAGCCGCAGAGGGGCAGCATGGACGTCTGGAATGAAGGAGCCCCACCAGGGGGCTTGACCTTGCGCCGTTGTTCTGAGAGCTCCAGGTGGGGCAGCATTGGTCCAGCAGGGGCTTTGGAGGAAGGGGCGGCCCAGCATCAGGACCCACCAGCTGTGGGTCCTGGCCCGCAGTTGGCCCGCGTGTTGTGTGCTCATTCCTTCCCTCACTCGCTCATTCAACACTTTTTAACAGCCTGCCTGGTGGGGGAACTCCACACCTGACACCGTCCATTCTTTCCTCTTCGGGCCACCTGTAGCCTGTCACCCTCGCCTGGACTGTGGGGACCTCATCCCAGCCGACTCAGCCGGGGCCGTGCGGTGCTGCCTGCCCCCCCGCCCCACCCCGAGCAAGTGAGACCATCTCAGAGGGCCGGGCTCTGAAACCACGGGGCGACACACAGGGGCTGCTGCGCTGTCCTGGTAACCCTTCCATAAATGGAACCGGATTCAAAATACAGAGTGAATAAAAGAGGGGGTGGCAGAGAAGCCACCCTGACGGGCACAGGCTGGGGAAGGCCTTTGCGTTGCGGGTGGGGATGCCTCTGCGAAGATGGGAAGCGGGGCACCATCCGCCCCACACGGAGTGAGCCCGAAAGAATGGCCTGCAAGGGCCCGCAAGGGCCGCCCCGTGTCGCAGAACAAGACAGGGCCCGAGGAGTGACAGCCTGATCAAGCCCGAAGGACGCCAGCCAGCCGGTTCCGAAAGCTTTGCTGGGACATGTGCTCTGTGCTCCGGACCCTCAGAGAGGCCCCCATGTTGGAGTTTACCAGAACAAAGTGGGTTCTGACCCAGCTTCCAGCCCCTGCTAAGCCCGACTACAGAATGTAACTCAGTGAACACCTTGAAAGAGAGCTGCTGGGAATTGTGACTTGGATTAGGAGGCTTGGCAATGCTAGCCATTTGGGATAAGAAACGGGAGACCCGTTTGAACCTTCCCTCCAGCGGTGAAACATGCCATGTGCCAAGAGTCACCCTGGCCCTTACTTTCATCTTCCGAAAAATCAGGGAAAAACTGTTCGAGTGATCGCAAGCATTTTAAAATTCCCTCTCGGTAAACAAACCACGTTGACAGTCAGCTACTCCCAGGAACTCCAACGCAAGTGAATTGTTAAACTGACTAGTTAATCGTGAACCCAACTGTCCTGGTGCTGTTCAATGAGACGGGGGAGGGGGTTCCCAGGCTGGATGCTCTGTCCCTCCCTCCTCCCCAACCTGAACAGGGAAGCAGGACAACTTCTGTGGGAGCTTCGGTCACAATGCGCAAAGGCCTGAAGGATCCTCACCTGGCGGTCAGATACTTGGAGCAAAGGTCTTGGTGTTTAATTGATTCCACTAAGAAACTGTATGTACGTTTTAGAAGGAAGGAGTGGGTACCACAAAGCCCCAGTCTCTCCGTCAACCATGGAGCGGCCTCTGCCCACAGGGCAGCCGGGAAAGGCCACAACTCCACACCCCTGACTTCACGGGGCCTCCTGGTTGATAATCAGGCTGAAACGGAATGGGTACCGTTGTCCTCTAAGACTCTTAGTAACAGAGGACACAGTTATTTGCTGTCACGGAGGCAAAAGGGTCCAGCCCTTTTCACCTACATAGTCCAGCATTTTAATCCAAAACAAATCCTTTTGGACTGGGCTGCTTTCTTCCAAGAGGCTTTGCTTCCAAAAGGTCCAAGGAGAATAGACCGTGCCAGCACTTTGCAGGCGGTTGTGCAACCTTTTCAAGAAACTGAGTAATCGTGCTATTTGCTGAGCCTGGTGTTTGTTATCTGTGCACACGGACAACGGAGCCTTTGCTCAGCTCCTCCGTGGGGCCGCGCGATGGTCCCTGCGCCATATCCACCGTCAGAGGGCTTGCTTCACAGGGGCTTTGCTGATGGATTTGCGCACTGGTATTCCTTTCAGATGATGCAAATAAAATTTTTATTTGCGCGGCATGGATAGACAGAATAAATTATGCACAGCTGCGAGAGCTCAGAATGTAGTTTATGGAGTGGTCTTGTTGACAAACCATAAAAGCGGGGCTGCAGGATGTGAACATCCAACCCGTAGAAACCCAGGGAGGGGAAACTGCGGGCTTACGAAACAGTTTGCACACGTTTCCGCTGCTTGGACTGTGTCGGCACCGGCAAAACTCCGTTGCCCAAATGCAAAATTTAAACAGCTGACGCCGGGGAGAGGCGCCTGGGTTGTTTTGTTGCTGGGAAACCTGACACACGGCGCGCCGTCGCCCGAAGAGGGCCCGCTGGCTTCAGTCTCAGGGTGGAAAGAAGCGTATGAGATACTTCGGTTTCTCACGCAATTATCTTCTCGAACAACCAGCTCTGCTCTGCCAGCTCCCTACTGCTCTGCTCTCCTCATCTGCGTTTGTCATCCTCAGACCCATCCCCGCCGGCCAGGCAGGGGTCACAGACCCGGCGGCTGGGGTGAAGAATCTGAGCAGCAATGACTTAAGGTCTTGAAAAAGGCAGCAATGAAGACACTGCCCCGAAGTGACCCAGAGCCTGGCTGCCACCGAAGCCCGGCCCCACCCGTTCTCCGGCCAACCCTCCCTCGCCCATCTTCCTAAGCGAGGTCCAGCCTCCACCGATGCGCGCCTGAGGGTGCGAACGAGGAACTTCGGGGAGCCCCAGCACCTGGCTCCGGTCTGACTCCTCTTTAATATCTTGCCTCAAAGTGTGGATCAGAGGTTCTGCCCCCTCATGATTTTTATGGGGTTAAGGAAGCTCAGCAAAGTCCACGCAGGCAAAGGGTTTTCAAAGGGAGTTGTCTCAGGTACGACAATCCAAGTTCCCAGGCTTGTTCGGTGTTCGTCTTACCAAACCTCGCTCGGGGGGTGCAAATGCCAACCACTTGCCCATCAGAAAATACTGGGGTTCAGGTGCAGGTGGGTGCCCTGAAAGCCACCCGACGGGCCACTGGGGAAACAGAGGATAGTAGACCTCACACCTGGAGCGCTGCCTTTAGATGGAAATCATTCTCAGCACCTACATGAGCCGAAGAGATGAAAATCCATCGGAGGCACCAAAAGTAGAATTAAGATGAAGAGTCTTTTCAAAATCTGACAGAGGGAGGGGTGAGTGGGGAAGCCATGAGCAGCTGCAAAAGCAGCTTGGAACCTCACCACGCATTTTCCTTGTCCCCAATATCCGGGAGCGAAAGAAACTTATAAACTTGACTGAGCAGCTTCTTGTTTCAGGGAAATAGAGTAGCAATGCTTCCTTACGGGTAAAAACATTCCTATGATTCGAAGCCATTATCTGCTGTCCTTAACCAAGTCACAATGCCACCCTTTTATCTCGGGTCTCCCTGGGTGGAAATGAGGGATGTGACTTTAAAATGCCACAGCTCAGGATGCTCAAAAGAACAATGGCATGAGTGAATGTGAGCAGAGTGAGTTTACAGTGGGAGAACCGAAGAAACACTACTCCAACCAGATGGTCAAGGTCAACGTTAACTGTGGTCAGTTAATGTTGCTGGCAGACGTTCACTGTGATGAACGCAATGCTTTAGCTCTGGAATCTTCTACTATAAACCTGACCCACACCCCTAAAAACTGTCAATATCATCAAAAACAAGGACAATCTGAGAAAGTGTCAGCCAAGAGGTGACTAGAGAGACATACGTGGTGACTGTCATGTAGGGTCCTGGGTGGGATTGAGGAACAGGACAATGACCCTGGGTCCAAAGTAAGGAAATCTGAATAACGTATCAACCTTGGTTAAAAATAGTGAATCAGCCCTGGCTGGTGGCTCAGTGGATAGGTGCCGGCTCAAGGGTCGCTGGTTCGATTCCCAGCCAGGGCACATAACCAGGTTGCAGGCCAGGTCTCCAGTCAGGTCTGTAGCTGGGGGCAGGCGAAAGGCAACCATACATTGATGTCTCTCTCCTTCTCTGTCTCCCTCCCTTATCTTCTCTCTAAAAATAATAAAGTCTTTAAAAAAAAGATTAAAAAATAGTAAACCAGTAAAGTTTCATTAACTGTAATATATGCACAATACTAATGTAAGCTATTAGTAATAGGAGCAGACCTGGGGTGTATGGAAATTATCTGTATCAGATTTCCTAGAAATCTGAAATTGTCCGTAGAAGTCTATAATAATAATTTCAGAAGTTTAATCTGGGCCTTGCGAGAATAATGCGGTTCTGCTGTAATCCAGTATCAAAATGCTCAGAGATGCTGAGCCAGCCCCACCAGTGATTTGGAGTCAAGGTCCTTCCTCTCTCTCTTCCAACATCACTCTTTGCTCAGATGAGAAAGAGACACAGTCACCGCAGCCTAGCAAAATGCATAAAGTGAGTATAAAAAGGGCGAGATGTGTGAAAACAGTTGGTCCTTAAGCATTTGGAAGACCCCTGTGTCCCCTGAGTACTCCAGATACTTACAAACACATAGGGATGAAAACTTCCAGTTTTCCCAATTACTGGCTACAACGTTCTGCGACAGGAGTGAAAAGGAGGACCTGTCACTGGGTTTGGGAAGGTGTCACCAAGTGAGTGCCACAGAAACACGTGGTTAAAGGAACAGAAGCCGAGAATTACGGCTGTGGGGAGGCAGCATAGCATTCTGGGTCAGAACATCGTCCCGTGCCCACTACCGGCGATGCAGGGTGGGGAAAGGTGGGATTACAGCTGCGAGTGAGGAAAGAATCCAGTAGTTAATACGTAGCACAAGAATAAACCGTAAACCTGCGCTTGCCTGCCGCTGCGTATGGCAATCTCAGGCCAGTTCCTACACCCCTGCTGCCCCTCAGGCCCTTCCTGGGTCTGGCCAGGGACAGCTCACTGTTCACTGCAGAGGGACAGCAAGAGGACCAGGTGACGTCCCATATGCACGGTGTTCGTGGGTGTCATTTAGTTGCATTTGTGTCATTGTTTTTTTTAAGATTTTATTTCATTATTTTTAGAAAGAGGGGAAGGGAGAGAGGGAGAGAGGGAGAGAGACATCCATGCATGGTTGCCTTTCACCTGCCTCCAGCTACAGACCTGGCTGGAGACCTGGCTTGCAACCTGGTGATGTGTCCTGGCTGGGAATTGAACCAGCGACCTTTGGGTTCACAGGCCGGCGCCTTATCCACTGAGCCACTAGCCTGGGCCATTGTTGCTTTTAAAAACACCAGTCTTTGGAGAAAAATGCACCAAAATGCTCCTGCAGGTTTTCCTTGAGTGTTGAGGCGATGCATTCATTACGTTTTTCTTTATGTTCATGTGTATTTCTGATTTTCCTGTAATTGCCCCATATAACTTTTGTGATGGATCAACTCTTCCGATGGCTCAAAAGCCAAACTTTAAAACCATCAACCGGTTGGATGCATAATGACAGAGCAGCTGACTTTTCCCCAGGTGCTCAGCTGTGGGCCGGCAGGGGGACAGAACTCACAGGGAAATAAACTGCATCACCCACTATACGCCAATTACAACTTTGAAAAGATATCGTCACTTGATTATTGATTTGTTATTGTTGTATTGTAGTTGCTACCATTTCCCCCCGCTGCTCTCCCCTCTCCACCGTCAGTCCACATCCCCTTGTTCATGTCCGTTGATGTTTCACATCAGCTCCTGGTCTACCCTCCACCCTTTCTCCCTCCTCCCTGCTCCCCTCTGGTCACAGATATTCTGCTCCTCCTTCCTACCCCCGTGTCTCTGGTTTCTGTTTGTCTGTTTGTTTGTTCACCGGCCTCTTGTATGAGGTCAGATTATATGGTATTTGTCTTTTGCCCCCTGGCTTATTTCACTTAACATAATACGCTCCAGTTCCAACCATGCTATTGCAAAAGGCAGGAATTCTTTCCTGCTGCTGCGTAGTAGTCCGTTGTGTACATGAACCAGTTTTTTGGAAAAGATATCTTGAGCCCTCGCTGGTGGCACAATGGATAAGGTGCCGGCCTGTGAACCCAGAGGTGGCTGGTTCAATTCCCAGCCAGGGCACATAACCAGGTTGCAAGCCAGGTCTCCAGCCAGGTCTGTAGCTGGAGGCAGGTGAAAGGCAACCCTACACGGGTGGGGGGGGGGAAGATATCTTATACGTCATCTAAAAATTCAAAGAAAGCCAGCTTCCCATAAGTGTTGCAACGGATTCCTACCCCAAGCACGAGTCATCTCTGCTGCAGGTAAAAATAGCTCTTCAGCCCTGGCTGGTAGCACAGTGGATAAGGTGCCAGCCTGCGAACCCAAGGGTCGCAGGTTCGATTCCCCAGCCAGGGCACATAACAAGGTTGCGAAACAGGTCTCCAGTCAGGTCTGTGGCTGGAGGCAGGTGAAAGGCAACCATACAATGATGTCTTTCTCCCTCTCTGCCTTTCTCTCTTCCCCTTTCTAAAAATAATTAAAGAAAATCTTAAAAAAAAAAAAAAAAAGCTTTTCCTGCTCATAGCATCTTGCATCTGCGGGGAACCAAGTCCTTCGCGACCATTCACGACACTAACGTACATGATTGTGCCTCTGGCTGGTCAGTGGAAGCCAACACAAGTCCCGCCTTACAAAGGGTGGGACGGACGTAGAGTTACAAGGTCTGTCCCGAAAGTACTGGCCGTGCAAACCGTTTTCCTCATACCGACATTGGCTCAATACTTTCAGAACAGACCTCGCACACGGGCCATTCCAAACGCTGCTCGATGACCAGTGGCAGACGCGGTGGCCAAACCTCAGCCCTTTGCATCCCAGGTGCATCCCTTCGCTCCGTCCTTCGTCACAGGGACAGCGACACGCTGGTGGGATCCGTCTGTAGGACTTTCGGAGGCAGGCGGGTGGGGGTCAGACTTTTCCAAAGGTGACTTTGCAAGCAATGATAGAAGCAGGGAAACGGAACCGATGATTAGGATCTATACCCCAGGAGCAACCTTTAGAAGTTACAGAAAAAGGAAAAGAACAGAAACGAGTGTGTTCCATTCCCGGTTGTAAGTTCTTCCACAGAAGTAAACCACCGGGAGAGGGGGAGCCACCGGCCGCACCTCCCCGGCCTCCCCGGCCTCCCAACGCCGCTGCCCCTCGGGGCATCTCTGACCCCTTCTGCTGACAGTTCCGAAGCCGTGGTTGCCAGGCTTCTCCCGCTTCCCCGGCCAGGCCTGGCCTGTCTCCGCTGCAACTTCACACTCCGGCCCACTCCGCTGCTAGGGGGACCGGGCCCCATCCTGCGTCTTAACTTGGCCGTCTCCCCTCTCTTACCGTCCCCCAGAGAAGCCGTTAACTTAAGTACTTGTTGCCCGAATCACTGTGTTTCCATGCAGCCAATTCCTTCAAGTCTGTATCCCAGCATCTACTGGGTATTTCATTTCCAGGCCTTGTTACCACCAGCACCTCCGCGATTCAGCGTGTTGGCCGATGAAAGGTTCCAGCCCCTAGTTGGGAAACTCCACCTTCTCCGTCCCGTGCATCTGCCAACGCCCACACCCCCCACGGCGCGCTGGGGCGGCTCCTTTAATGGGGCCCTTCGTTTATTGCCTGAAGGCAACCCCTGCGATCCGGTGCTTGGCGCTCTGGGTCAGCCCTTTTGTTTTCTGAAAACTCTCCTACTTCTCGGCTAAATTCTTCTAGAATCCTCATCACCTGAAGGTTGTTGAGAGCAAAACCCCCTGGCAGGGTCTTCCGTCAGGGGAACAGGCACTCAGTGGGCCTCGGTGAGGCTGGGGGGAGGCAGTGGCGGGTGGAGACAGGGGTGCCCCCCGGCACTGGGGGACACACAGGCCTGGATCGGGGTGGGTCGTCCACGGCAGACCGGGTTTTATCTGAGTGCGACAGCAGGGCATTCTAGAATTTTCAAGCGGAATAAATCTGGCCGATTTATTCAGGAGGAAACCTCCTCCTCCTGAGAATGGACAGAAGAACAGATAAGTGAGAACCATTCATGGCGTAATAAGAGACCATGCTAAGCATCGGTTACAGGATCAATACGGTAGAGAACACTAATTAAACAGCTGCTAGGCACCCCTTTGAAAGTTTAACTTTAGCCTCAAAACAACCCTGTGATGTCCACCCCCACTTAACGAGTGGGGAAACTGAGGCAGGGGGCAATGAAGGAACTCGCCCCTCAAACAAACCATGAAGCCTGGTGGCCTTACCCTCCCAGCCAAGTTCTAAGATCTGTGCTCCAGGCAAAGGAATAATCACTCCGGCCAGGAAACGCCTGGAATAAAACTGAAATTGCTGCCTGGGCCCTACAAGCTCTGGAATCCCACCACCCGGCCACGCCATCCTGCTTGGTCCCGGTGACCACGCCACCAACCCTTCCAGCCCCTCGCTGTGCCGGCTGTGTCCTGCCTCAGGCTTTTGGCAGGAGACTCCACCCTCACCCTCTGCGTGCCCGGTTCACCATCCGAGTCTCAGCTCCAAGAACACCCTAGTTCACACCCCTCCGCCCACCCAGGTTCCTCCTCCGGCTCGCCTTCCGATTTTGCTCCTTTACAGCGTTTATCAGGATATGAACCTGTTTTATGTACTTATCCTTTTGTCTGCTCCCCCGTTCCAAGGGACTTTGCCTGTCAAATGCATGGTGACAGCCCTGTGTGCAGACAAGTATTTAATTGTTACCAAATGAAAAGTTTCCACGGCCTTGGGATGATAAAGACACAGGGGAGAGGCCGGGGCTTGGTCCCCATCTCGGGGGTTCTGACAGGTGACTGGCTTTTAGCTCCCCCAGCAACACGTGTCCCACTGGGGGTCCCTGCACAGACCCAGGCCCGCTGAGTCTCATTTGTAAGCCAGGATTCTAATTTACTCATGTTTAATGAGCAAGAACTGGCAAGTCGACCAGAATCCCCATCTAAGGTATTTTGCTCATTATCCTCCCAGCAGGAAACCTTTTCTGAAAAGGCAAATTAGGATCAAACAGCGAACTAAGGAGCGGCAATGGGCATTGTCACGTTGGAGGCCAGCTACTCCTCCTGTGCCGCACCTGCCCGGGATGGGTGGGGGTCGGGTGCCAGCAAGGACACACAGTGGACAAACAGCACCTCTGTCACCTCAGTGAGCCTCAGAGGCTCCCTCTCAGAGGCTGATTAACTTGTCATGGCCTTGACTCTGAGGGGTCCCGCCACCCTGCAACACACTTCTTCTTGAGGAGGAAAAATGCAGTTTGAGAGTCAAGTCAGGTGAGAGTGTGTAGACCTGAAACCCTAGGTGTGTTTACGAGAAAATGGATTCGGAATTGCAAACATGACACCAGTCGGGTACCTTATGCCTCCTGCCCCTTCTGCAGGGACAGACCTGCCACCTCCACCTGCTGGGCTTCCATGTAGGAACCTGCGGCTTGGGCAGGACGGGGTACACACAGGGCAGCACTGGGAGACATGGCTTCCAAGGGGCACTTGCGATGCAGTGAGTATGGGGACACCCACCCAAGCCCACATGACCAAGGTAAAGCAGGGCTCTGAGGCAGGCACTCATGTGACCTTTGTGACTTTTCACTTTTACACTGTTGACGTTGCTGGTTGGATTTGGAAGACCCACATGGGAAACTGAATTTTAATCATCCAACAGGCTAGCCAAAAACTATCATAACAGAGAATTCGAGTCCTGAGTTTAGAGAAGTTATAATTTTATGTGATGTGACAAATATTTAGTGGGCTGACAGAATGACTGGAGAACATTTTTAATAATCTCCATTGGAAATACTCTTGTTCTCAGTTTTTGAAACTGAACATTGTGCTTTGCTGTCTTTAAATTCTTGCTTCATCTTAGATACATATCCAGCCCCAAAAGGAAAGAAAACAGTTCGGTTTAGGAATCTTTACATGATTCCTCCCTAATTCCCAGCTTAATTCTGATCTGTTCGCACAGGCGCTGGGCCTGGTCACCGAGGACCTTCCCGGAGCTGAGCTCTTGTGGACTGAGCGTCATGGCCCTGTTCACAACTCACAGGAATGAGGCATGACGGTTCTGCATGGACTCTGGATTCTCTATGTCCCCAACTGCCCCCAGCCTGAGTGGCAGGACCTGGAATTTGCTGCGTCCCTTCCTCTGCAGCTGCTGGCCACACCCCCAGTGCCCCTCAGCGGAGTGAACGATAACAGGGCCATCTCCCTCCTGCCTGCACTAAGGAATGCAAGAGGCGCGGGACCCCTCGGTCTTCACCAGATCTGTAAAGTGACCATCTTCCTGTCATTGGCCATCTTGGGGCCCTGGCAGACTGACAACTCAGTAGCCAATCATCACGAAGAAAATGCCCTGAAAAATATTTGACCCCTTGTCAAGAAAAATACCGCGTGTCTTTGTGGCTTTAGTGTATATTTGTCGGTGACGTTGAACTTTTACGAGCTATTTTTACCTCTTAATTTGGGGATTATTTGTTCACATCTGTTGCTCGACTTAAATTGTCCCAATTTATTTATATGAAACCTTATGTGCGAATCGTGTTAAACTTATGTCTAAATCAAGCAAAGGGCTGCTGAGTTGACCCTCCCCTCGGAGTCTGGCCCCTCGGAGGCTGGGGAGTTCTCTTCTGCTAATCAGAAGCGAAGGGGGTGGGGAGCATGGCTGAGAGATGTCAGGGTTCCCTGTCATCAAGGGCACATGCAAGGTCTGCCTTCCACCACAGGTGGGACCTTTCCGATTCAAGTGATGGTATGCATGGCTCTGGAGCGGTAGCCATGGAGGCAAGGAGGCGACCCAGGGGAAGAAAACCTTGGGCGGAACATGTGGACCGTGGTGGGGCTCCGTGAGCGCCCCGTGTATTTTCATTTTCATGTTTATTTGCTTTTACTTACACTGTTGTGTATTTATCTGAAAACAAGAGTGCAACACTATTCTTTTTCACTCTTCTTAGGAACAATGGAAAACATGACAAGGATATTTCACGTAATTTCAAGCACTTTTCATCTTTCAGTCAGTGTATAGCAACATTAGTGCCTTTCCTTTTTATCTGAGCATTTTTACTTGTTTATGTTAGGCGTTGTTCTAATAGAACACTCAGTTTCATTCTGCGGGGAGACGGGGCTGCCACTAGCATTCCCTCCATTTCTATCCCTCGTGGACTTTCCAAGTCACAGCACCTTCATCGCTGAGGAACTGTCTTGGGCTCTTACTGTTTATGAGAGCAAAGGATAAACGGGGACCTACACACAGCTGCCAGACTCGGCACACAAACCCTGACTTCCAGTTCAGTCCGAACTCCAGATAAACGCGGATGATTTTTCTAGCAGGAGTACGTGCCATGCCCCATCGGGGACACACTGACTGAGAATCCCTGGGTGTTCATCTGAAATCCCGATCGAGGCGCAAGTCCTCTGCTCTACCTGGCAGCTCTAGACCCAGGCTTCCTGGAATGCTTCACGGGGCTGACGAAGCCAAAACTAAAAGCCCCATCAATTCGTAGGAACGTGTTGTGGTTTGACAATTTGAAGGTGAACCTGAGAAGGCCTGAAATGTCATTATTTTCAATCCATTCGGAGTGAGCGGCAGTATTTTCGATGGCACGGAATTTGAGACCAAATAACCCAGTGACCTGTCTTGAAGGAGGAAAACAAGACGTTAAGCCCAGCTGAGAAGACACCTTTTAAGAGACTGGATTCACGGACTCCCCTGGCCCGTCTAACCCGACTGCTGCGAGACACATTCCCTGCACAAGAAAGGGCTGCATTCAGGGGTCCCGTCGACCCCATCCGTCACCGGAGCACATGTTTGGCACGGACTGAAAGCCCAAAGCAGTCTAACAGATATTTCAGGGCTGAATTTATATCTCACACATGGTTTATAGACGGATGTGATACCTAGAGAGCTTTGCACGTCTCCGATGCTAACCCGGCTAAAGTACAAACGACGTCTGCAGCAGACCGCAAGACCAAACATTATGCGCTTTTTAAATACGTTCAAGAAAGTGCAGTTGCAGAAGGGCGCACAGCCAGAGATGCCTTTTTCAGCGTGCAATTCTTATAAAGGACAAGAATCCAAAAACAGACTCGCGCCAAGCGAAACACCCACCTCATTTCTTACCCAAAGGGGAAGCTCCCCTCGAAAGCGCCAACATTAGAATGAAATTATCAAGGAAGGTAACCCAGGTGGCAATAAACGTTCAAAGTTCTGAACATCTCCCCCGTCTAGCCACCCGAAGATCAATCAAATCTATACTGAGACGTATACTAATAATATGTTTGCTTGCACTATTCAAAAATAGAAGTTGCCCCGTGACTCTCTCAGGTAGACTGGCCTGTTCTTCTAAATGGTTTCCCCGAAGGCAAACTTCTAGATGAAAACAAAAAATTATTGAGAGCTCAATATGTCATTTTCAGTGTCAAAAAGCCACGTGTTTGTAGATTGCCCTTTTACCCATCTTTTCCATGTCTCCTCCAACACTCTGCTGGCCTGTGGACACAGCTTCAGTCTGTATGAGCCATGGGGCTGGCCAGCGAGCTCTCTGTAAACATGTCAACTCCCTGCCTGTTCCCAAGAAGGAAATGGAAAAGTGGAAACAACTATAAGAAAGCGCAAGGAAGCGATGTCCACAGTTGGCCATCCTGGGGCCCTCCCCGTGTGTCCCAGACAGTCTCCTTCATAGAAGGGCTAGGTGGGGAGCAAAGAAACTGTCACATCCATTTTCTGTAGAAAAATACGGTTTATGTTTTCCTTCTTGACAATATGAGCATCAGTTAGAGCCATGTGGAGGGAAACTCCTCCCAAACACACAAATAATCACACCCAAGACCCTCCCCTCCAGGAGGACCCTGCAACCCAAAGGCTCTAGGTGGCCGCAGGTGCCACCCACACCCCCGCCCCCACGCCTGAGTCCAGCATGTAGGCTCACTGGACCAGTGGGCTCACACCCAAGGCGTGGACTGTGAAAAGCACTGTCAGGTCATTGGGGGTCTCTGGGCCCTCAATTCTGTCACTGGGGGCCTCTGGGCCCTCTCCCTGACTTAAGAAAAAAGGTCACCGAGTCATATGGGTTCTTGCAGAAGGAACCCAGCCCTCCAGTCCCTCAGGGCCAGCATGCACCAGGGCCCTCCCAAGAGGCGATGCCCCAGCTGGCTGGCTGGGAGTCACTCGTAGGTGTGACATGGGGTCAAGGCAGGGACAACTTATTCCCTCTTTGCTCCCTCACAGGGAACAAACTAGGACAAAGTCTGTTTGGCATGACAGGCTTCCCGCCTCCCTGGCCACTGGCTGACCGCCCTCTTCCTCAGGGGCCGCAGGTCACTGGAGCAGGGACGTGAGCAGGTGCTCTTGTGTCGCTGGCACTTGACCACCTGGCTGCTTTCCTTCCCTTGATCTTCACATGACTGGTGACAAGTGATGCTGGCTTTCTACTCAGCCTAAAAGTGTGAGTTCCCCTTTGAATAAACGCGTATACGAACTTAAAGATGAGATCCTGGTTCAGGGAAGGAAACCAGCGGGGTATGGCTCCACGTTCATAAAGCGCCTGCAGGCGGCTAGAATGCAGGCCATCCGGTAGACCCCGGGCTCAGGGCTTCTCAGGTGGTGCTTCTCAGCAACCCCCTAACCTGAAATGCAAAGGCTGCTCCTGCTGCGGGCACATCCCTGCTCGGTGACGCTTCTGTGATCCCAGCAGACTTCTCCCTGCAGCCTCAGAACACTGTCCTTCCCACCGTGGGACAGGCAAGCATCTCCCATCCTCCCCCAGGGGGCGCAACACCTCAGGAGTGGATGTGTCCGAGGTGTGAACGCCAACGTCGCTGAGCTCACAGCATCACGGGGTCTTTATTTCACCCACCCGCCTTCCTGAGCACCGGCCATGCGCAGGCCCTGGGGTCACAAGCCCAGCTCTGAAAGACTTCACGGACTAAGAGAGGAAGACGTGGCGTCAGACCACGCACACGGAGCACCCCGGGGAGAATGCCCACCGCGGCCCGCAGGGAGGAAGGGGGGCGGGGGGTGCAGAGTCCGAGGGACAGAGGGGAGCCACGCAGAGTGGCATGCAGGGCGGAGAAGGCAACGTGTGGCTTCAGGCAACCCGTGATGAAACAAGGGCACACGGATTGCGTTAGCCTGGTGTTGCTTCCATGTGATGTGCAGAGGACACAGCCTGTCGCCTCCAGGCCTATGTCCATGGGACCTCTGGCAGCTCTAGAAAGAGATCCGACCCCCGGAGGGCTGACCAAGGGAAGTGGTCCCCGTCCAGCCTGGACCTGCTTGTGTATGTTTTTGGAGATTTCATAATGAACCCTCCAGAGCCCCTTAAAAAAATGAGGAAACGCTTCTGTACCCCATCACTGGCTCTGCCCTGAACGGCCAATCTCACTCTAGGAAAGGCACCCATTCCCCAGGGGTAATGGTGCATCACCATCTACCACACCGGGTCCCCACCCTGGCCAGGGGAATCACGCTTACCCCAAATTCCACACGCCTAAATGCACCGGCAAAGGCAGTTAGCCCTTTAAATCTGCACTGATGGAGCTGACATAATTGTTACACTGACCAAATGCTAATTTTTAATAAGGGAAAGATGGAGTCTGTACACCTCGCGTTGGCAGCAGGGGGGACCCAGGCAGAAGCTGGTGGTGGGCGTGGGCATTGGGCTCCTCTCTTCCTGCGCCTTTTCCTCCCCCTCCCCAGGGTGCTGGCCTGGCGGGGGATGGGAGAGACACGGGGGCAGGGCCTAGTCACCCTGGCAACAGTCACTGGGCCCATAAATGGAGCAGGAAGCCACACACGGAGACCAGGACCACCGGATGCAGGTCCCTGACTCACAGACTCATGAATAAAGAGAGGTCCCTTTGTTTTGACCCCCTGAATTTGGAGCTAATTAATTAAGCAGTTTTAGTGTGTCAGTAAACAACTGATATACATAAGGCCACTTTACCTTCTTAATTCAGATGTGAAAAGTATTCATTAGGACACCAGGAAAGTGAATTCAGCAGCATCTTTAAAAAATACGACACAACTTGACAGAGCTGGGGAAGTCCGCAAAATGGATAGATGTTTTCAGACTGGGTAATCCATCATTGAGTCATCATTTAAGTAGGTCAAGGCATCTTTCTATCAGTAGGTCAAAGGATGAGGAGAGAAAGACCAAAAGAAGACATGGTGTCTCAGTAAAAGCCTAAAAGACAGTTAATGAAATTCAATGTCCAATGAGGATTTTTTAAAGTTCCTTTATGAACTCGAGAACTGGATTCTGTCTTAAAATAATGAACCTGCATGTTAAATCTGTCGCCTCTGTCATAGTCGATGGGGAGACACCAGGGGCTTTCACAGCCAAGGGGACTCAAAGGGAGGCTTGCTACTTGCAGACATTTCTAAAACTGCTCTTCATGTTGGAGAGGCTGCACAAAAGCAATTCAAAAAGAAAGAAAGAATACAGAGAAATAAACATTAGAAAAAGAGAAATTATTTATAGGTGATATGATTCGTTACCTGCGAAACCCAAGAAAACCACCCACACACCTACTAAAAACAGCAAGATATTTTAATAAACAGACAAGTCCCAGAAAGTGTGTAAATAAATCAGTACAAGAAAATGCCATTACTAAAATAAAACTGGATCTCATTAAAATGACAAGGAAAAAAAAAAAAAAAAAAAAAACAGAAAAGGAACACCTCAAAAATGCTTATAAGAAATGAATTGTAATGCTGTTCTTTTCAAAATTGTGGCTCCCAGCAGGGTAAGGGCCATAATATATACAAAGCTCTTAACAAACCTGTAAGAGAAGACAAATGTCTCAATGGTCGAGTAACAAGGGTGGGAACTGACAATTCAAAACAGCATCATGAACTGTTGATAACCGTAAGGGGCAAATTCAACTGCATTAGTAAGTGTTTAAAGAGCCTCTCCTTCCCCCAACTCCCCCACCCCACCTCACCCCTGGGTGCGTGAGCTGACCCCGGCCTGCCCCCCAGCTCCTCCGGGGAGGGCTCAGCCAAGGAGGGGGAACTAGGGATGTGGTTCTCCTTCACTTCCTGCATCTGTCTACCACCCTTGCATTCGGGTTTCCGCTCAGCAACAAGCGCAGTGACCCTGAGGCCAGACCCCATCTTGGCCAGCAGAGCGGATGCCTCTCTGCCCCGGACCGGACCAGCCCCCTACCCAGCGATGGACTGGAAGCCCACGGCTCTGATCAGCTTCCCCAGAACCACCGATCATTGGGTCCCTGCTCTTCCGTCTCCTGAGTCATCGTGAATTCCGAATTTCGGGAGGGAGGAGTGCTGTTGCTTAGTAGACCCTGAACGCCCCAACTGGGCCTTCACCATGTGAATGAAAATATGTTAATCTAGGAAATGGGCAAAGACCATGTGGCCAGAGTCGAAAACGGTGATGGCCCAGATGGGGGGGGGGGGCAGGAGAGGGGGGGGGGGGGGGGGGGGGGGGGGGGGGGGGGGGGGGGGGGGGGGGGGGGGGTCAGGAAAGTGGGCGGGCGAGAGGCGACAAGCAGTCTCCTCTCTGTCTCTGCTTGCAGCCCCACACAGAAGCTCACGTTTCTATGGAAACAAGCGGCAGGATGCAGAAGAATCCTGAGCGAAGGGCGCAAGCATTTCAGACTCACTGGGTTCTAGAATGATGAAGTAGTAATAATTAAGCAGGGAGTACTTATCCCCAGACAGACAGGTCAATAGAAGCAAACGAAGATGAGGGAGCAAACCAGATGTGTATGAAAAGTTAGTTTATGATCAAGGCAGCGTTTCAAATCAATGGAAATAAAACCGCGGTCACAGCTGGGTAACCATCTGAAAAGGGAGTGGATTCCCCAGGCTCACTATGTTTATCAACATAAATGCCAGATGGATCAATGGTTTAAATGTAAGAAGAATAAAACTCTAAAACACCACGTGAACTTCATGAAGCCTGTCTGGATCATACACCTTTCTCTGACTCCTGTGATAATGGAACAAATTAAAGATACACTGTCTAATTCCTGTAGCAGCCACCAAAAAAATCCATAATAAATTAAGAAACAGCTTTTAAAAAGCTACTCCATCCAAAAGAAAACAGGAAAAGAAGAAAAAAAAAGAAACAAAAATATATTGGGCAAATATGAAAGAAACAGCAAGATAATGAACCTAACTCCCCACATGAATAATTAGATTAAATGTAATTGGATTAAATGTCCCATGTCAAAGGCAGACGGACCCTCAGAATGGATTAAAATGCAAGGTCAGCTATTCGCTGTTCACAAGAAATGCACTTTCAGCATAAATGCTAGACAGGTTGCAAGTAAAAATAATACAAATAATGGAAACACTGTGTTGCATCCATATTCTTATACTAAGCAGATGAAAGTAGAGGTGGCTACATTAATACCTGTCCAAGTAGACTTACAGAACAGAATTACTACCTAAGGGAAAAGGGAAATTTTATAACAATAAAAGGTCAATTCATCAAGCAGACATAACAACCCTAGGTGTGTACAAACCTAACCAAAGTTTCAAAATGCAGGAAGAAAAATAAAAGTAGATAAACTGACAACTCTAGTTCAAGGTCATACCACCTTCCTAGTAATTGACAGGGAAGGTAACAAAACATCAGTGAGTCTATAGACGGACCATCCAACAGGTTCGTGTTTTTCGTGTTTTTGCAGCGGGGCCTGGCCCGTGCACAGCAGAAGACTGTTCCCCTCAACACACCATCAGCGGGGGTGTGAGCCACATCCCAACAAATGTAACAATCGGAAACAGAGAGGCTCTATTCTTTGACCACCAGAAAATAAAGTTAGAAATTAATAACAAAAAGGTGTTTTTAGAAACCCTCAACTATGGGGAGACTATGGATTCTGAAAGCCGGGGTCTGAGAAAGGAATCACAAGAGAAGTTGTAAAATATTTTGAACTGAACTATAAGGAAAACACAGCTTATGGAATTGTGTGATCTGCAGTTAAGGAGTGCTTGCAGGGTCAGTTATATTTCTGAATGTTTACACAGGGGCGGAAAAGGTTTCCTGTTGATAACCTAAGGATCCGCTGTTAAGAAGCGAACAGATGAGTGAACCAAAAACACGGTGGAAGGAAAGAAACACTGAAGAGCACAAGCCATTGGAAAAAGAAAAAAGAAACTTTGGAAACAAAGTTGTTTGCATCATTGATAGAACGTTAAATTCTTAGCAAGATGCAAGAAAAATGAGAGAAAACGGGATTTATCCATTTCAAGTCTGGCGATCGATGGGGTGACAGATGTCACAGCCAGAGCCCCCTCACATCCATGACTAATTTCAGGAATTAAAGACATGCTCCTCATTAGAGATAAAACAGGCCTTAAAGTGATCTCAGAAAATATGAAAACATGTATGTCCATGAACATGTTAACTCAGATGACATGGCCGTGTTTTTTGAAAGACACCAATTAACCAAAACTGGCACAAGAAAGAAAAAATCGGTATGGCATGGACCCCTTTCCAGGCCCACACAGCCACAATGATGAATTCTATCAGACATTTAAGAGAGAATAACAATTTTACGTGAAATCTTTCACAAAATAGAGGAAGAAAAACCTTTCTCACTCCCATGAGGCCTGTGTAACTCTGATAACCACAAAAAGAATATTACGTATCTTATGAACACAGACATAAATCCTTAATATTAGGAAATCAAGCCCAGCACTGACTGTTTATGCAAACACCCATGCACACACCCACATACATGCACACATGTGCACACATGCACACACACACATGTGCACATTTGACCCTTGAACAACCACCACAGCATGGGTTTGAACGATGCAGGTCCACCGACATGCGGATGTTTTTTCAATAAATACTGTCAACGTAGTTTCTCTTTTTAATAATTTGCTTAATACTGTTGGCGTTTCTCTAGCTAATGTTGTAAGACCACAGTAAAAAATCCATACGACATGCAAAGTATGTGCTAACTGTCTATTCATGTCCTCAGCAAAGGCTCCCAGTGAATAGCAGGCTATTAGTAGTGACTTCCGGGGGAGGCAAAAATTAGAAGCAGACTTTTGAATGTACGCAGAGAGCAGGGAGGGGGTCAGAGCCCCTAACCCCAAGTTGTTCAACTGCATGTAAACAGGAAAAGAATGGCATGCCGCTTTGTGGACCTAAACAGCCCACATTCCCAGAATCATACCTAATTAGGCCGCCTCTTATTTACATCAACACCCTTCAGCGACACTCCATCTCACTGTTCCCTTGATAACCGACTTCAACACGTCGTGATCTGGGCTTCATTTCTATCTACGCTCTGGCTGCAAAGGAGCATTGGTAAACCACCGATTTGCATTATGAAATGCATTATGAAAATTAAACACGGCACAACGTTAAGAAATGTGCTTTTTAAAATTCGTGTGAGTTTACCAACAATGAACGTGGATGTTTTTGGATTTCCGAACGTAAAAGTGTTTTCAGCCGCGGTCCTCAGATTCGGACAGAAGTGAAGGTCAGCGTGAGGAAACAACACGGAACAAAGTAACATTTGTGACATGTCAGTGAGCCCCCAAAGGTCTGGGGTTTTGTTGGGGGGTGGGGGGCAGTTTCCTTTGTTGCTGCATAAGTTGCTCTCTGTTTGAAAAAGTCATTTTACTCCCAATTGAATTTTGATGCAGTTGGGTTAAAATCACTTCAAAAGTTGGATGTGGGAGAATGAAAAGCGAAAAAGGTGAAAATACAGCTAAATTAATCATTTAGGTCCCTGGATACCAGCTAGAGAAGCGCCAAAGCCAGCCCAGCACGAAGTGCTTCAGGCGCGTCGCTGGTGCGACCGCAGAACAGGCTACGATGGGGGGGAGGGGGGGGGTGTATTTTTATGAAATGATCAGCTCCTATTTTCTCCTCAGTATAAAAACAACGCTCCATTATTTCAAGTATTTCTCAGAGGTGTTTCCTTCGGATCGCTCATAGACACTAACTACCTGTTCCCTACCAAGTGTCAGAACACACACAAAGACCTTCCAAAGCGCTCGTTCGTTCACAGGAAGACACACGCAGACAGAACGTTGGGGTGCAGGGTTCGGCTCAGTGGGCCCCACTTGGAAAGGGCAAGATGCACAGGGGCCGGGCGTTCTGCGGCACCTCTGCCGGCGGAGGCGTGGCTCGTGCGAGTGCGTGTGGCCGGTCCCCAGCTGTCATCTTCTGCCTCTGCCGGGGGCGGGAGTGGCTGCTGGGGCAAAGGCGGCGAGCCCACGGGACAGCAGCGCCTTGCTTCCGTGGCCAGGTTGGAGGTCCCTGGAAGCCGAGAGCCGGGAAGCCGGGTGCTCCGGGCCGGCTCCGCACACCTCGAGGGTCCACGCACTCGCCCGTGGAGGCGATGGATCTCCCCAGCGCCGGGCCCACCTGGGAGCGGCGGGCGCATCACCTGTGCGCCCACAGCCACAGCGCCAACTCGGGGACTCCAGCCCGAAGGTGTGGTCCGCCTGGCGGATGCAAGCAGAGAACCTTCCCGTGACAGCCACACAGACCTGCTAGTATAACGTGACATTGTAACGGCACCTGCATAAGGACACTAGGTGGAGAGAAACGGAAGTTGCTGGGATCCGAGCGTATACTGAGGGTTGACAGTGGAGCTGGAAGAGCTGCGAGGCCGCCCAGCAGACCCAGGGCTCCGGCTAGATGCCTGGGAACAAGGGGAGGCCTGCCCTGGAGCACAGGACCGGGACAGGAGCTGAGAGCCTTGTGCAGAGCAGAGACCCCGCAGGGCTGCCACGTCCCCTCGCCAGCTGGTAAGAATTAAGGAGCCTCTCAAGCAAGATAGGCAGAAGCTGCAGGCTTTAGCCACGTGCACATGGGACCAAACTTACCATCGCCAGGTGGAGCGAGATTTCCAGAGAGAGACATTACCGTGAAAACGGGGCTCGGGGAATCCTCAGAACACCTGGCGCTGGTAAACAAACTGCCGCTGGACCTTTCATAAGGGAGGATGCACGGGCCTCCCACGGGGAGCAGAAACAACTCCAGGCAGCCATGACAAAGTTTTAACAATCGGGAATATTTTGTTTATCACAGACACATGTGAAATTTAACGATGTGAAAAACTGAAAAGAGCTAGGAAAAGATATACCAGAAAAAGATTAATGAGAAGAAAACTGATAGAGTAAATATTTGCCTTAGAGAAACCTGAACCTGTACATAGGTGAATGGGGTTCCAACAAACCTCAAATTGTATAACGTAAAAATTGACGCAATTGCAGGGGACACGGAAAATTCGTGACTATGTTCAGAGTCTTCACACCTCCTTAGAAACAGAAATACTGAACAAAAAGATGCCATGTGTCCTAATAGAACATTTAACATCAGTTAACGAGCTTAATCTAATTGATGGATCTAAAATGCTATACCCGATACTTACTAGCACAATTTTTAAACATGCAGGTAACTCTTCCAAACATCAACCATGCGTTCTCCCATAAACCTCAACTGTGAGGCTCAAGAGTAAAAGAAAAAGATGCAACGCTCTTCCCCTCACCCCAGAGGCTACCAGGGTAGCTTGGAAATGGGAACAAAAGACACTCAGAGAAAGGAAAGTGTATGACAATTCTCTTAGGGTTTCCTTGACGTCAACCTACAGACTATTAGAACTAACGAAAGTCAAGCAAGGTTGCTCCATACAAAATCAAAACACAAAAGTAAGGAACATTCATTTATACTGAAAAGAAAACACCCACTGGAACATATGAAAAAGATACTTCACAGGTAAAACACAAATAGCCATGAGCGAGTTGGCACCCCTTCATTTTAAGTTTATCGATGTTTGTATACATGTAAAATTTTCTTTGTGAAAAAGTTACTCTCTGAAAGTAAAAACAGTGGTACTATTTAGAATAACAATGAATCTATTGGGCACTTAGTAAGGTACCTAGAAATATATCTTTCAAAGATGTGCAAAATTTCAAAGGAAAAGTTATTCGAAATGTATTGAATAACATTAAAGAAAACATGTAAATAAAGAAATGACCATAGAATGTCATGAAAAGATCAATTCTGTCCTGAATTACCCTATAAGTTCCCAGGGACATTTTGCAGAACTTAACAAGAAGATTCACAAGTTCATATAAAATACTAACACTTCAAGAAGAGTCTAAACAATTTTAAAGGAGAATAAGGAAGAAGAGGAGGGGAAATTGACCTTTTTTGAGTGTTTATTTTGGGCCAGGTACTGTTCAAAGCATCTTCCATGTTTTATCTCATTTCATTCTTTCCACACCCCTATGGGGGCAGGTACCGTTACTGTCATCATTTTGTTGGGATAAAAATTACATAATTTGAGGTTCAGCATGACCAACCATCATGTTTGCCCAGCACTGAGGGGTTTTTCTGTCACATGAGATTCTAAACACATGAGACTTCTTACAAAGTGTAGGACACTGAGAACAGTGTGATATTAGCAATAGGATGAATAAATAATCCAACATTAGAAGAAACTAGGAAGCAGCTTGCCTGGGGTATATCAGAAGGGAGAAAGGGTTCAATAAATGTTGACAGGACAATTGGTTATGTTACCTATATTAGGAAAATAGATGCTAAGCTCACACAATAAATAAAAAAATAAATTCCATTTATACTGAGTAAACAGTGAAAAGTTAAAATTTAGAAGAAATTACTTATAAATCTCTTTTGAAGCTTCGGAACAGAGAGAAGGACTTCTTAAACCAAACTTCAAAAGAAAAGATGAGCAAATGATAAGAATAAATAACTCAAAGAAGCCACATGATTTAAACACATAAAAAGTCTTCAGTTTCTCATAATAAGGAAACTGCCAATTAAAACAATGGATCATTTCCCTGGCTGGTGGCTCAGTGGATGGGGCGCCGGCCTGTGAACCCAAGGGTCACTGGTTCAATTCCCAGCCAGGGCACGTAACCAGGTTGCAAGCCAGGTCTCCAGCCTGGCCCCCAGCTGGAGGCAGGTGAAAGGCAACCATATATTGAAGTTTCTGTCCCTTTCTTCCTCCCTCCCTGCCCTTCTCTCTAAAAATAACACTTTGAAAAAATGGAACATTTCACATCCAGCAGTGGCAACATTTAAAAGTCTAAAAATGCTACCAACTGGGAAATACGCAGGAGGTAACTAGAACTCTCTAACAAGTAGGAATGTCATTCGGTACAGCCAGTATAGAAGGCACATAGCTGGATACGTTAGAGCAGAAAACTGGTGTCATCCACAATTCAGCAACCCGCCATGCAGGAGGTTGGTTCAAGGACCCTTCCACCAGCGCAATACCAAGAAGTCAGGGGAGGTAGACCTTTATCAGTAGAACAAAGAATAGACTAAACAAAGAACGGTTTAGTCATTCAACTAAAAGGAATGAAGCAAACACATACATTAGCATGAATAAGTCTTCAAAATACCTTAATTTTTAAAACGCACATTGCAGAAGGCTCTTGTATACAGTAGGGTTCCATTTTTATATGATATTTAAAGGCAGCAGCATATCAAATATTGATCAGGGATATGTGCAGACACATAAGCCCAGCAGCTTTGGAACAATTATCTTCTGTAAAAGGAGGATGCATGGGGTGGGTAAGAACAGGGCATTGCTATAGATCCATCTTGAACATCTTTAAATTTTCAAAGTTCTGAAGCATCTGTGGAAACCCGGTCAGCAAAGATATGGGTGTGTAATGCAGCCTATGTCCTTTTGTCCACTTTTGAAATATGTCATGGTTCACAAGGGGGTAGATGATGAAGGCCAAGAATTCTTTAGCAACCATCTTTTTCATGATTGTACCTCCAATTGTACTGAAGTTGGCTAAAAAATTATTCTAGTTCAGAAATGAGGTTGCCCTTGGTGTGCCTGACTTCCAGGATAACCTGTCCCGTTAACCAGCTGCATGTAAGATACAACACAGCCTTTAAATCCTAATTTAGGTTCCCGAGAAAACTACCAAATAACCCAGGATCGGCAGTTCTAGCATGGATCATCCCACCCAGCTCCGAAGCTTCCAGAAGCAGATGGAAGGTCCCCTGTCTCCCTGATGAGACTGCTCAAGGCTTTCAGCAGTGGCCAGGAGTGCAGCTCTTAATGCAGCCTTGGCACAGCAGAAAAGCTTCAAGGTTAAGGGGCAGCCATGTGACACTGAATTATCGGGCTCTCCACCCTGGGGGCGGGGGGCAGGTGTGTGGGGCAGGACGTCACTAAAGCTTGGGGAGGCAGAATGAGGCAGGCCTGTTGGAAAGCTCACTATTCCATGCATCCATTGCAAATAAAGTTTATTTGAACTACATTCTGTTTAAAACCAAACTGAGTCGCAGTCGCGTTGCTGTGGCCAAAGGCGAAGTGCGTGGATTACAGAGTGCTGTTTCCTGGTCCTGGCTGGGTTAAGGACCTGGTCGCCACCGTAAGGCAGCTCTGGGGTGGCCCTGTGTCTGCCACTAGGCAGTTGGCATAGACCATCCAAAGCCCTGGCCTCCTCCGCTGTTGGGGGCGGGAGGTGACAGGACGGCCACGTAGCTCTTGTACGACGTCCGCAGAAGACCGCGCGCCCAAAGATCTCCAGGCAACTCCTGGCCCCAGAACACTTACTAGATGCCTGTTTCGGTAGGTTTAACCAAATACTAAGAAAACACCCATGAAGAAACAGCTACTAAAAACGCACAGGGACAACTTCCTATCACATTCTGTCTCCCTTCGATCAAGTTCACTTGCCCGGTCCCGGAGAGCTGACGGTGGAAGGAGTGGACGCACGGCCGGCCACCGGCCGCAGAAGGAACATCTGAAAACGTTTCCCACACCTGTCTTCGCAGTTCCAGACGCCGCAGGAGCGGCTGGGCTGCAAGAGGCCTCTGGAACACACTCGGGTACAAACCGAAAAATCTCCCTGCCTCCTGCGCCCCTTCCCCCCACGGGGCAGCCACGTTTCTTAAAAAGAAAGAAAAGTTTACAGTTCCTGCAGCTGCAACATCTACCTAATCAGATGTGAATCGTCATCGTCATCATCATCATCACCACCACACAACAAAACTAAGAATCAGAGGGATGGTGACAGGCACGAAACAGCAGCCGCGCTCCAGAAGCTCCTTAGCAGAGAAGACGGATGGAGGCCCTTTGCCTGCAGACGGGGCAGCCACCGCCAAAGGGACAAGGGGCCCCAGAGCCCCTGGGGGCAGACGCTGGGCACACAAGTTCTGTTCCCGAGTCCCCAGGAAGAGCTAAGGGGGGGGGGGGGTGTCGTCTGGTGCCACATTGAAAACAAGACAATAAAAACATGAATTTTTTAAAAAGGTGCCCCGATGGGGGAGATGGGCACGTGAACCCCGCTCGCCTTGCTCAGCCCTCAGCCCAGCCCAGGCTGGACTCTGCTCAGCGGAGGCTGCAGGACGCATCTCTGTGACAACAAGCAGCCGTGACCAGCGGCCGTGATGCATGAAACTGTGTCCCTTCGACACATTTGGCCCTTTCCCACAGCCTTCCTGGGTCCCACCGTTCCATACGAACAGAGCCCAAGGGTTGAGCCTTGAAGGAAGTCAGAGCCTACCACAGGGGGGCAGGGGTGGGGCGGTCCCGGAGAGGGTGAGGATGATGTGAGCAAAATGCTTCGAGAAGTAAAAATTCACTCGAGAGTTCATAGAAACCTTGCATCCATTATTTTGACAAAGGAACAGAACACGTACGGGAAGGAATATTCATAGAACAAGACACATGCTCTGGAAATGAAATACCTCCTAGTAGAAATAAACAACCCGAAGAGCAGAGCTGGCAAGTGAAAGTAAACTCGCCCACGAGGTGGAACGAAAATACAAAGAGATGAAAAATCGGTAAGAAACCTGGAGGGAGTTTTCAGGAGGTGGACCAGCTTACAGCAAGGTAAAAATAGTGTGAAGAAATGACATCGTAAAATACCCTAGAAACTGCAGCATGAAAGTTTCAAATGGAAAGGGTTACAGAGTTCCCAGCACCGTGTCTCCCAAGAACTCAGCCAAACCACATCGTTAGCAGGTGCAGACGTACCAGGATCAGGAGAGGATGAGTTTTTTCAGAAAGAACAAACTTGTGACCAAGGGGAAAGGACGTATCTACCTATTTGTGTGCAGACACACACTCTAACCTTCTTTCATGCTCACAGGGCTCTGTTTTATTTGCAGCAGCCAAAAATACTTACTTTTCTATCTTCCATGGCAGTGGTCCTGGGTCGCAATTTGGCCAAGAGAAAATCTGCTACACAAGTTGCTAGAAATAGTCATACTTTTCTGATAAAGTAGATTTGGTTGGCTCTGCTTCTGCCTCTTCTGCTCCGTTACTCCCTGGAATGCAGGTACAATACCAGGAGGCACAGCAGCCACCATGAGACCACGAGGCAGTGGGCATGAAGGCCAAAGTCAGTACATATGGCAGATACAAACGAAAGAGCTTGCGTCCATAACAGCATGACCGACCCACTTCACTGCTCACTTCACAGCTGCATGAAAGCATCGTAGCAAGTTCTCAAACACGTTACTCCCCATGCACCTTTGGGAAATGACTAGAAAACGTGCTCCAAACATAAGGAATAAACTAAGAGAAAGTCATGGAGCCCACAGAACAGGTGAACCAGCACGGGAAGGACACAGGGGCAATTTCCAGTGAGTTGGTAATAAGGAGCAGCGTGCCTGAAAAGTAGCTCATGTACATTGGCACAGACAGGTAATGCCAAGGGAAACATAGATTCACACACACCATACACACACACAGACAAGCAAAACATTTAAACACCAAAGCCATGATTAACTCTAGAAAAAAACAGAAAGTTGCGAGAGGGATGAAATTAAATCATAGAACACCGGGTCGCTCCACTGTGCACAGTTTTCGTATTCATAAGGCCAAATTAAACCTTGCTGCTAAAAACCACGGCCGTACTCCAGTGGAAAGCTGGAAAGAAGAGGAGCCCGACTGGCTGGGGTGGTGAGAGCGACCATGGCAAGAAAGGAAGCCTGAGAAAAACAGACTCAGTGAGCCAGAGGTCTGGGTTTCCTTTCCTGAGAGCTTAGAAAGCCACTGGACGTTTTCAACAGGAAACCTGCAGGATCCAACTCCGGAGTGGAAATGACGACCTTGCTGTGTGGTGGGCAGAGGACACTGCACAGGGACAGGCAGGAAAGCCAGCAGGCCCGTCAGCAGGCTGCCATGCAGGGCAGAAGGTCTTTTGCAGGACCAGATAAGAATATGGGAATGTATTTAGGGGTTCGGTGGCTTATGGAGAGAAAGGGGTGACTTGGGGTAGCTTTCCAGTTGCTGGCATGAGGCGTCCGGAGGGGACAGAGGATGCTGCCACTGAGCTGGGAACGCTGAGGAAGGCGTGAACTCAGGGGCAGTGGGGTTGGGGTCTCGGGCTCTGTGAGGGCTGATGGTGCACTGTAGGGCACCAATCAAGTGTTCTGGGGCTCAGGTAACACACAGGGAGGCAAACCCAGGATGTGCTCTGCCTTCAAGCGGAAGCAATTCCCCTTTTCTCTTGCCAACACAAAGAAACAGTTCATTGTACACTTGGATGATTAAACAACTTCAGTGTTATGGTTTGGGACACTGACTAATTTAAGACTTGAGATCAAGAACCCAGGATAAAGGAGAGACAAATGCCGGGATATCACATAAAACCCATTTAAAATGTTTAGGTCTAACTGGCATTCTAATTTTTTTTTTTAGGTTTTATTCATTATTTTCAGAGAGAGGGGAAGGGAAGGAGGAAAAAAGGGAGAGAAATATCCATGTATGGTTGCCTTTCACCTGCCTCCAGCTGGGGACCTGGCTGGAGACCTGGCTTGCAACCTGGTTATGTGCCCTGGCTGGGAATCGAACCAGCGATCTTTGGGTTTGCAGGCGATGCCTTATCCACTGAGCCACCAGCCAGGGCTTGACATTCTACTCTGAGTCCTATCTGTGCAAGGAAAAACTCTCCACGCAAGCAGCCATCCTAACATAATACAAGCCTCCTCCATACAATGTTTGCCATCAGCTTGATTTAGCGAACCTTTTCCATTGGGGGTGGGGGGAAAAATGTCAATGCCCAGTAGAATTCTGCTTATGTGTTCGGAGCACGTGTGAAGGTAAAGGCCACCTCAGCCACACGTGGCGATGCTGCTTCCATTTTGTAACAAGTTCTTTCTCCAGAAACACCAGCACGGACCCATCTGTCTGCACCAGTCTCGGGAAATGCTCGGAGCGCCCCTCTTACTCCACTGGTCTGCGAACTAAGCCCGCGGCGCTGGGCCTTCCTGCTTCCTCATCACTTCTGCCCCTCGATTCCATCACCCCTGCTTCCCAAGTGGGCCTCGCTGACTTACTGGCTGCTGGGATCCCACCAGAGCTGGGCTTGGGCCACAGGACAGCAGGTGCGGCGGGGGGGAGGGGGGACAGCAGAGGCAAATGCGGGGGAACCGTACCCGCGGGGGGCCCCAGGTTCGAGGCCCACCCCGAAAAAGCAGCACCTGGGGAGCCAGCTGGAGAAACGTCGTGGGGGTCAAGGTCCCTCATTGGTTGGCCGACAGCGCCCCCAGCGGCCGAGGGGCGGCGCCGGGGCCCGAGGGGAGCCTCGGAATCCTCAAAAAGACACCTGCTGGGTGCGTGCTCGTTCCGCAGAGAGAGGATCCACAGATGCCCCGCTTTAAGGGGCCAGGACTCGGGGAAATCCGCATCTACCAACAGCCAGGGTACCCACCCCGGAACCTCGAAAGGCCATCAGCTTTGCACAAGGCTGATGTAAGCGATTGTTTCTGGCCGGGCCGCTGACGAGGCGGCGGGAGGCGGGAACACGTGCGCGCTTGGCCACCGCTGACGACCCGGGAGCGGCCCGAGTGAACGAAAGGGGGAAGGAAAACAAGTCAACTTTTTAAAAAGTGGAGACAGCTGTGGAACGCAGCAGGCACACCTGCGGAGGGGGGTGGTGCCCCGCCGGCGTGGTCCCCGCGCGTCCCCAGTGTACCCGTGGGGAGGGGTGGGAAGGGGGCTTGGTGAGGGTCGACCCAGAGCCGGGGTTGGGGGAATTCACCGAAGAACAGGGTAAGATGACCCGATGCGCGTCGTCCCTGGCGACACGTGTAACTGTCAAGACTTAGGCACCTTGGCAAAGGGCACCCGAGAGATGGGGAGGGTGGGGGCAAGGCTGAGCCGTCCGGGCCCCGCGATGGCGACTTCCCGCCGGGAGCCAAGTGCTCCCTCCTTCCCCCGGGAACTGGCACCTGGTGCTGTGGAGGGAGGGCCGCGGGGGTTGTCCTCCCAAGTGCCACTCGTCCGAGACTGCGGGTTCAGCCGGTGCGCGCCCCGCTGGGCATCCCCCCAAGGCGGCGCGCAGTGCCCCCAGGGGCGAGTCCGTAGCCAGCGCACGACCCCAGGCGGCGGGCGCGACGGGCGGGCAGGGGACCGGCGGGGAGCGGCTCTTGGACTTACCTCGGGCGGCGCCGAGCGCCAGCAGGGCCCCGGCCAGGGCCAGCAGGAGGGCGCGGGCGGGGGGCGCGGGCGGAGGGCGCGCGGCCATGGGCTCCGGCCTTCGGTGCAGCAGCTCGCGGGCTCCGGCGGCGAGCGCGCACCATTCCCCGCGGACGGCGAGCGGGGGCTGGGAGTCGCGACCCGAGGGAGTGCCTGCTGCGGGGCGTCAGCTCCGAACCCCTCGCGCAGCGCCCGCGCCGCCGCCGAGCTGGTCTAGGCTTTTATTTTTTAAAAATAAGTTTCCCCCGTGTGTGTGTGCGCGCGCGCGCAGCTCTGGCACGAGCCAGCCCTGACCGTTGCCGTGAAGGCGCAAGCGGTCCGAGTTGGCCTGGGGACCAGGAAGAGTGTTAGTGAGAGAGGGCAAGCCTGTGAAATGGATCCACGGCCAACAGTCACCGTCTCATTACCACGGAACAAATTATGGTCTCCCCCGCCCCCCGCCCCCCGGCGGCGTCCCGCGGGTCCTAGAGCCCGCTCAGGGTCCGGGCCAGGGTCCCGCCCAGATCCGGCGCTCGCCCACCCCCGGGGCGGCTCGGGGCTCGCGCCTCCCGGGCGGCACAGACGTGGCCCGGAGCGCACACATCCCCGCCCCAGGATGATGTGGCCGCGGGGCCCGGGCGCCCGGCTGCCAAGAGCACACGCGGCTGCACAGCCCAGCTTTTCCAGGCTGAGGCTGGAAACGATGACTCGGCGGCTCGCTCCCTCGCTCGCCGGGAACCGGCGGAACGCGGGTAGCAGGTCTGTAAGGCGGTCTCGGGCCAGGAGGGTGTCCCGGGCCACCCCCTAGGCCTCCAAACGGACGCCGGGTGCCTGAGAAATAAACTTGGACTTGCACGCACGCGGCGTCTGGACATAAAACTTTTGATGTACTGCTGTAGATTTTACGTTGATACGTTGGCTCACGTTTCTTTTCCATGGCGCGGACCCAGAAAAGGGTGTATGGCGATGTTTCCCAAACTTTCCTGTTTATGAGAGTGATCTGGGTTTGTCTCTTAAAAGTCCAGGTTCAGGGCGCACTCCCACGCCCTTGGAATGAGGCTCCCGGGGGGTGCATGGCAGGAAACCCCAGTCCTGAGGTGGGGGAGGGCTTCGCCTTGACCTCCCAATGATCTCCCTCCCCCTCTTCCACCCGAGAGCCTGGCTTAGTGTCCCCGGTCCCAACAGGGCTCATTGGCCTCTGGGAACCACCTGAGCAGTGGCTGACTACAACAGGAGCTGGATGTATCAAAGTGGTTGTCACCCATCTTGAGGGGTGGCCACGGGGATTCCCAACCTCCTGCTTCTTAGACCCCAGAGGGTTCAGCTCAGACTCTCCTAAGACGAGCTGACCTCAGACCCAGGTGGTTCCACCGTGGAGCCAGGAAGAACCACCCGCCCAGCGTCCAGCGCTGTCCTGAGCCACACCCCGTTCTAAGGGGTGAGTGCCCAGTGTTGGAGGACACACCTCCTCTTACCATCTCTTCCTCCTGGAATGTAACTGTTCACACTCTCTTCCTTCACCCCTAGATGTTCCCAGTGTTCCCAAGAACCAGGGCAAACCCTTGAACAAAGTGCAGGCCTAGAAAAATAAATAAAACAGAAAACCCCAAAGGTCCACTTCTCTGGCCCCACGCACCTCAACACTCCACCGGGAAGCCAGGCCTGGGCCCCAGCCCCCAGCGATACCCAGCCCACCGGTCCTTCCAGGTTCTGGGAGGCTCCTCTGTTCGCTCCAGAGGCAGTTGGCCACCCTGGGCCGGGAACTTGAGCAAGAAAACGAATGGGACACGCCTCTTGCTTTGGAAGACTTTCCTGCGTAGGACAAACGGGTAAATCATGACTGCGCAACAGTCTGAGCGGGTTACGGAACCTATTTAATCATCAGTTGACTGCGAACCGCATTATTCATGACGATCTCCGTAGGATCAGAGCGTGGTGCCCAACGAAATGCCTCCTGGGCGGTAGTTTATTTCAAACCCTGAAGGCAGGAATGTGAGGACGGCGCGGCCCGGAGCTAAGGCGCTTCCCAGGGGCACGCGGCTCGGGAGCAAGTCGGGGCCTTCACCCCACCTGCCCGGACGCACAGCTGCTTCTTGAGCCTGGGCTTGAAGCCTCGGGGTCAGCACGCATCCCGCAGGGAAACTACGCCCTCCCAGCTGGGCCTGTTAATGAGCTGCAGTGCCTGCCTGACCTCAGACCTCAGGTGTTGGTGAAGAATCCAAATCCCCTGGCATTTGCCCTGCAGAGTCTTCGGAAGGTCAGGGAGGGGGGGTTTGGGGAAGTACTCAGGCCGTCTGAGGACTGGGTTCCACAGAACCTTCAGAAACTGTGCAAGCTGTCTCCTTGGAGGTCCATGGGACCGACCTGCCTTGGGGGGGCCCAGCCTCCTGCGTCACTCTGGCCGGTGAGATGATTTATAATGGACCTTGTACAGGTTGTGCGCTGGGCTGAGACGAAAAATGTTCTCTCCTAATAACCCAATTCTTCTTCTTTCTTTACGAGGGAGCTGTGACCCTTGACTGTAGAAGTCCAATTAAAAACAAAAACAAAAAAGACCTGGTTGCAAAGTTGTCTCCAGAAGGCTGTGTCCCAAGACTGTCCTTGGCTGGTTTTGATGGGATGAAACGCAATAACCAAGGCAGGGGAAAGAGGACGGGATGGAAAGTTCCGGCCCCAGGACACGCCTTCTCGGGTGTCTCAGGCACCGTTTCTGTAAAACCAGGAACCAGAGCTCACGCAGAGCTGCTCCGTGAGACCTTCAGCCTGTCAGCGACAGCGGGCGACTCCTGTCCTGCAGCTGGGCTGGCCTCCGCCTGGGACCTCTGTCTCCCTGGTCACAGGAAGGGGAGGACCGCGTGGCGTTCAATACCGGATTGTTAGGTGCCGGTCCCGGGTCAGAGGTCAGGCTCTGCTCATTCAAATTGCAGATAGATGACTTGTTCTCCCTTCCTCTCCAGAAGAACTGACCTTTGCCATGCCGTTTCCTGTGGGCTATTTTGTGTAACAGCCTGGGCACTGGTCTCTCACCCAAGTTACCCCGTAGCCCAGGCGGCTTGGAGGACAGGCAGCTGGAAGGTGGAGGCGAGTGTCACTCGCCAGCACTGTGCCGGCAGCTGGGCCTGACGTCTGCGGAACTGAAGGGTCAGGCCCCTTGCTGTCCGACCGGGGATGGGGCCCGCGGCCCAGGCCCATGGAGAAGCGTCCAGGCTTTCAGGGTCTGAGCCCTGCCCCTCTGCTCGCTGCAGATCAAACAGATAAAACCACCCTGTGATTAGGATTCTTGGGAATCTTTTCAGCTCCTTCTCTCAGGCAGATGGCAGCTCATGACCCCCTCAGCCTGCGGCAACAGGTAACATTTTTCTTTTCATGGGTCTTCTCATGTCAACAATTCGAAGTCTCACCTTCCCAGAAACCTGCTGCGCTCTGGACGGAGTGACTCCTGTGGGCTCTGATACTCCCATTACTGCCCAGAATCCATCGTTAAGGCACCGTCCAAACACAGAGAAACAATGGTCTTGGGGGGATCAGGGCCTTGTGGACGCTGCCTTGCCCGCATCTGTACCCATCTGGGTCAGCCTGCCATTGACCTTCCCCGTATGTGTATCTGGGGTGATGGGGAACTCATTACCCACCCCCAACCAGAGAGCCCGTGTTTAAGTGCCCCAAGTGACAGATGGTATCCGGAAAGAACAGTAAGCCGCCCCCATGGCCAGGACACCAGCTGCCAAGACAGCCCTCCTGTCTGCATAGGCCCATCCCTGTCTGCAGTCCCAGGGCCAGGCTGTGGGAGACACAGGGGTTCCCAGAAACAGGCCTGAACTTGTGACAAGAAGGATCCTCCTTCGTGCAAGAAATGGCGTGTGATCCCCCCTTCCTGTCTCTGTGGGCTGGGCCTTCACTCATCCCAGGGAAGGCAATGCTGCCAAAGTGGCCACGTTGTTAAGTCCTGAGACAAAATCCTGGAAGGCTGGGGTGACTCAAGTCCCTCGCTTGGGGGCACCACGTGCTCACGGGCCCGGGGTGGTGTCTGAGGCCCGGTGGCCTCCTGACCCGCAGTGGTGGCCTGCCCGAGCGAGCACTTACCGTTCTGAGCCACCAGCCAGGAGAGCAGAGCAACGTGGTGCCGCAAGAGATGACTAAAATGCAGCACATGAAGCAAACATTCCATTTCTGTATACGTTCAAACCTCCGAGGACTGCTGAGAATTTCACCCTCCAGGGCGCCTCCCATCTTGCTCTGGAGCTTGGACTGTGAGTTACTGATGCTGCAGCCACAGGTCCGGTCTGCGCTGGCAGAGGTACCAAGGCCTTTGCATCGGCTCCCGCAAGGGCCTGGTTTCCCGACCGACCGCCTGTTACCCTCTCCGTAGTAAATGGCTGTTCCGTGGAGTCTGGGGCAGGGGGAGGCCTGCATCCTGACTCGGTCCCTTCTACGAAGGGTGGTGGGAGGAGGGGCTGAGCTCAGTGCGGGGTGGCTTGCCCAGGATGCCCACCACCATCCCTCAGGCTGTGGGGTTCCCCAGGCTTCCCTGAGGCCGTTGGCTGCACGGGGCTCTCACAGCGGTGATCTGGTCCTGTCACACCCACTGGACCAGTCGCCCAGGAGTCAGCGGGCAGCTACTGTTGGCTGTGGCTTGAACGCCTCAAAGAAGGTGCGGGATTCAAGGTCATGCTTGCTCTTCGATGGAGGGTCTCCCGAGGAAGCAGAGATGTGCCCACCTCCCCAGCGTGGCCTCTCACGGGCAGGCTTCTGCTCTGGAAACCGGTACCAGGTGGCCGAGGCCAGGTGAGCTGGGCTGACAGGGGCTCCAGGGATAGGCCAGGGCCCCCATCTATGGCCCGCAGCTTCCTCCCAGGGCGAGGGGCCGCCTGTTTGCCACTAGCTCCGGGGAAGGCCACCCAAGACATGCCCACCTTTACCAAACAGCTACTTGACCTGATCCCTCTGTGGCAACGGACCCTGGGAGAACCGGACGCGGGTCCCTCTCCATGCGTGTGAGCGCATTTCCCCTTTCTCTCTACCATTTTAGGTGACTCAACCCCAGTTTCTTTCCCTTGCCCCTGGGTCCTCTTCTCGCTCTCTTTCGTCACGGGGCTTGTTCTCCTTTGGACCCTCTCCAGTTTCTCCTAACTGTGGAGGCCAAATGTGGCCACAGACTCCGGGGACAGCCTGCCCAAGGCCACGGGAAGCAGCAGCCGGCTCACAGCCGGCGGGCCCGGGTCCCCTGTGGAGGTTGGGCCCATCCCTGCCTGCCCGGGGGAGGAGCAACCCTGGGTGCACCCGGGACACTCTGAGGCACAGCCCATTTCTCCCACTAGCTGCGGGGCTCAGACAGAAAAGCTGTCCCCAGATGCTGGTGGCCGGGGAGCTGGGGGGGCCTCAGTGTGGCAGCCGCGACCAGGCCTTGGGCATTTCTCCTCGCCACCACGGGCTGACCCCGCCTGAAACCCGCCAACGCCTGACAGTGGGGACACCGGCACCGCCCCCTCAGGTGGCGACACCGCCAGCATCCCTGTCCTGATATCCGTAAGCAACTTTCGCTGGTGACTCTGGCAACTTTCTTTGTCCCAGACTGGGTTTAAAAAGAAAAGGAAAGAAGCTGACGGCGCATTCCTGGGGTCCCTTCGGTGTCCTGTGCTGGAGGTTAGGGTCACAGGCACCCCTCAGGCGTGTGACACTGAGAATACCTAAAACCATGCTAAGAGCCAGGCTCTGGCCGCGCCCCCGGCCCCAGGCTTCCGGGAGCCCCTCAGCCTCATCCCACCCCAGTAGCTGCCGGTGTTTCACAGGAAGGGGGGCAACTGCTTGTAAGGCAAGGAGGGAGCGCATTGCGGGGGGCGGGGGGGGGCTGGACTGACCCCGAGGACCCCCTGGCGCTTCCTTCCCCTGCGTGCCTGAAACCCGAGTCATGTCTGACCCCTTCCTCTCCCTCTCCCTCCACGTGCCCTTCGCATTAGTCATCAGGTCCTGCCCAGCCCACCTCTGTCTGTGCTCCCCACCCAGTCCCGGGGCTGCTCAGCCACGGTGGCCACCCTGGGGCTTGTTTGGCTGCGGTTCCAGCTACTGCTGGCGCAGGCAGGGGTGCTTTCAAAGTGAATTCAGACCAAGCTCCCCGGCCGTCCTCGCCTTGGGAAGGCAGCTGATCTCTTCTGAGGGATGTTAGCTCACAGCGGCGGGTCCCCCTGCACCGGAGACTTCCAACTCCTGGGTGGGATCTGACTGCCGCCAGTGTTCCAGCCCCATCTCCCCCAGCCCCAGCCCCAGCCCCACCCTGCAGCCCTGTGGGACAGCCGACGTTGGACAGGGCTCCACCCTCCCCCTGCAGGTCCAGCCTCCCTGGCCTTCAGGCCGTCTTTCCCATGTCCCCCTGGCTTGTGCAGGTCTGTGCATCCCACCGCACTGCCCTCTCATGAGGCCGCCTGCCTTGTTAGAGAGCCCCCCTCTGGAGGCCCCTGGGCCTCCCCTTGGCCCTGTGTGATGGGCCCAGGCCTTTCCCGTAGCCTGGCTGAAAGAAGGGACAGCACCTTCTTTCTGGTTGACTGGATAAAGGAACCGATGTGTGGCCGCGTGTCCCAGCCTTTAGCACCTGCTCCTCTGTACGTGGCTTTCCAGTCGAGGTGAAAGAGCCCATGAGCTCAGCAACCCCAGGGAACTGTCCTATGTCTCAGGTCCGAAAGGGAGGGCGCGCAGTATCCCACGTCTTCCCTCATTCTCCCAACGTTCCCAGTCGAGGCCCATTACCCCTGGAAATGGAATTAGAACTGACTTCCACAGAGCTAGCCATCTGCACCAGGACTTGTTTTAGTTTCTGAAATCTTCAGTTCCTAACGAAGTCTGTTACTTCTGGTATTATTTTTGAATGTAATAAAAACAAAATAAAACTCTTTTAAAGCTCCAAACAACCTCAAACTGTGTTTTGTTCTGGTAATCAGACCATGGATAAAGATTGTGGTTTCTTGGAGAAGGTTGCCAACAATGGAAAAAGTATAAGAGCATGAGTCAGAATAATTTGAAACCAGAAATGTGTGTCGGGAATAACTCAGACAGTCACATGGAACAGCCTTGGTCACAAAATCAGATTTGATGGTTTTTAAAAATGATAATCTCATCTATGAGGGAGCCCCTTCCACCTGGGAGCGAGCCAGGAAACCTTACAAACTCTGGTCTTGGGAAACGGAAGTCCTGCACCCTCAGGAAAATGCTGCCTCTCCCAGGGGCAGGCTCAGACAGTCTCATGTGCCATATGGAAAAATGACCCACAGAGGCGCGCAGGCAGCATGTCCTGAAAGGGGAGCCCCTGAAAGGAAGGGGAGAGCCATCTGCAAGCCTGGTCCTTCAGGCATGGGGCCAGGAGCAGCACTGAGGGAGCACAGCCCCCCTCTTGGTGGGGACCGGTTAACACCGAGTTCCATGTTCAAGTGCACCACGCTGGAATGCCAGAAGCACGCCCCAAAGTATGCTTTCCCTATCCAAAGCCTGTCACTTCTTCACCTATGCACAGAGGGAGGCAAGGACCCTACTTATTCTTCCCCAAGAAGAGTGATGTCCCCACGTCTGTGTAGGTCTTCCTGGTGACCATCAGGCTTCCATCTGCCAGCAGGGGTTTGATGTCCCACACCCACACTCTGTCCTGGAGGTGGGCAGGCTGGAGACAGAAAATGCGCACTGTCAGCAACGGGAGAACAGAGTGTCCGGTGTCACCCCTCACCCTCCTCGCCATCCCCTGAAATGACCCTGGAGGCCTTAACAGACACCAGAGGTCCAAACAGGAAGTCTTTCTAGAGCTAACCCCCACTTCCTTCTCCTGCTTAGATTTGTGGCAGTTGACCTATTTTATGGCTCTTTCGTTGACCCACTTCTGAATTCTATTTTGGAAAGTAACCCTGCCAAGACGTGGGGCAGAGGCTGGAGCTCCAGAGCACATGGACACCCCCGGAAGTCAAGGCTGTGCTGATTTCCCAGAAAGCAGCGTTTGTCCTCCATCACCAAAACAAACAAACAAAACCCAAAAAGCAAAATCAGAAGCTTGTCAGAAAGCACATAAAAAGCGTCAGCAGCCCTTTCAGACGTAAAAGATATCTGTGTTGATGTATTAGGTGCTTAGTTCCTGGTAAAATACCCGCAAGGGTCCTGTAGGCAGAAACAAGTGGTTGACGTGAGCGGTGGCTGATCTAGAGGCAGATGTCCCTCTGAAATGCCCCCTGCCCCACACTGATCTGAGTTGTAACCGAACGGTAAGCTGGGGGGATAAAAACTACTTACCGTTTTTATAAGAAAGAATTATATTCTGCGTAGCAGATGACTAGATATTCAGTTCCCAAATGATGCTGTGATGATGGCAATTACATTTATTGACCGCTTTTATGGTCCACATACCTCACACATACTCTTCATAAACTTCCTTCTTCACTGGTGAGGTACATAGGTCTGTCTGGAAAAAGTCTGGCCGTTGTTAATATAACGAGAATGGTTTGTGTGACGTCACTGTAACCCGTCAGCCAAGGACGGTGGACGATGACGACTTCACTGTTCTAGTCAGTGGGGGTGGTAATGTCACTGAGTGAGCCTGTGTACCGTGTGGCTGTCACATTCAAAGCGACTGAACGAGTAGAGCAATGAATCTGCATCAAATTTTGCATCAGGCTTGACGTTCCTCTGTGGAAACTATTCTGATGATTCAGAGGCCGCAGCAATGGGCAGCTGGTAACTGGCACCTTCACCACGACAAAGCACACACTGGTGCATTATGTCTTGTGCAGAGTGTTTTTGGCAAAACATCAAGCCACCTAGGTGACTCAGCCCCCCTACATCCCAGATTTGGTGCCCTGAGACTTCTGGCTTCTCCCAAAACTAAAATCACCTTTGAAAGGGAAGAGATTTCAGACCATCGATGAGATTCAGGAAAATAGGACAGGGCAGCTGATGGCGACTGGAAGAGCTGTGTGAGGGCCCAAGGTGCCTACTTTGAAGGGGACTGAGGTGTCATTGTCCTGTGTACAGTGTTTCTTGTATATGGTATCTTCAATAAACGTCTCTGGTTTGCATATTACATGGCTGGATATCTTCTAGACAGGCTTTCCATTTCAGCTTCCCATTTTATAGATGAAAAGCTAAGGCTCAGTGATATTCAATAAATTACTCAAGATACCACAACAGCACAGCCAAACTAGGACTCAAAGCCAGGCCTGATTCCGGGATCCACCCTTGACTCCTCTAGGCCAGGCTGCCTACGTCCTGTGATGGCCTGTGCATTAGTGGCATCCTGGGGACGAGGAGAAAGGGCGCCAGTGCAAAAACTCGTGACCTCCACCCCAAGTCTGGAGTTCAGGGAGGAGGAACGTACCGCTGTTGCTGCTGTGGAGGTGGGGAAAGGAGCTATGAGCCATGGAGTCTGACTCTGAATGGCCCCTGGAAGCAGAGAACAGCTCTCTGCCACCGCCAGTGAGGACACGGGGACCCCCAAGGGGTCCCATGACACAAGGTGCTCAATTCTGCCAACGGCACCCTGGCCGTGTGAAATAATACATTTATGTCAACGTGAATTTGTGGAAACTTGCTATAATGGCCATTGAAAACTAGCACAATGGTCACGATAAAAACTTGAGAAACCACTTAAAGCACAAAAGGGGAAAAGCAAAACCTGTTGGTACTACTACGGTATCTAGACCATCACATTTCAGTTCAGACACATTTTTATCTGTTTAGCTCTCTGAACCCTACTTTGTACAATGGGTTGTTTCTACCCACCAGACACAGCTTCCCGTGTGATATACTGAATTTGCCATCCTTGCACAGATTTTCAGTCAGATCTTAGAGGCGCACATGCAGCAGTCACACAGGGTGGAGGAACTTACGGGGGAGGCAGGAACCACTTCCCGGAAGGGAAGCTCAAAGGGGAAGCAGGTGAAGGTTTGCAGGGCAGCTTCCGTGGGAGAAGGAGGCATGTGGACAGAGATGGGGAGGAAGAAACTCAGTTCTCTGTCTACACCTGCAGCTGCCGGCTTCGGCCAGAGGGTGGGCTGGGCTGGGAGGGGGAGGAAGCCTGGGTGGGCCTTGACCCCTGACACCGCCACGCTGAAGTATCATGACAGCATCCTCCGAAAAACCCTCTTCTTACCTGAGCCTGGTCGCTGTGTCCTTCCAGAGGTGCCTCCGGACGGTGGACCCAGGGCCTCTCTGAGCAAGAGCCACCGTCACTATTCCAAGAAAGAGCCGCACGCACCAGATTTTTCTAGAACGACCTTTCGACCCCAGAACACCACGTCCCCATGACAGTGGCACCAAAACAGCCATTACCTGCAGCCTGTGTGAGGGAGGGAGGCCACTCTCATCTTTTGACAACACCCTGCTGCAGACCCGCAATCAGCTGACGCGGAAATGGGCACGTGTCATTCCCGTCGCCTCACAAGCAAACCTCAGCAGACAGACGCATCCTGGAACCGGGAGCCACGGAGCGTTTTCTTGGAAAAACTTGACCTTGCCAGGGGCAGCTCAGGGGGCAGCGCGGGGCGGGGAGGGGCATGTGATTTCCTCCTGGGGACGCAGGTAAGACAGGCAGGGGCTCGCTGAGCTTCAGGGCTGGACCCCGCTTGCCCTCTCTCTTTCCCAAACAGAAGATGGGAACCATGTCCCTCTCTGCTCACAGCAGACGGAAGGCTGAGGACCTGGACAGGTGCACGGAGCCCCACCCCCGTCTCCAGACCAGAGGGGATGGGCAATGTGTCCCGTGTTCGGAGCTGGCCAGGGAGGCCACACGGAGCGGCTCACTTGATCTGAGCCCCGAGTGTGTGTTCCGCACACGCGACTGAAACCGTAGCCGGCTTCTCCCGCGCCGCGTCCCTGGACACGCCTGTCCCCTAATCCGGCCCTCGTGCCACCTGGGCGGCCTTCTGCTGCCTGCGCACACATCAAAGCGCAGCTGGTCCCCCAACCTCACGGCCGTCCCCGTCCCTCCTGCACCACTGGGACCTCCACGATGGCGCGTCCTTGCGGATGGCTGTTGGCATCAATGAAACGGATCTTAAAATCTGCACCCGCACTTGCAGGTTTATTCCTGCTGATCGTGTCTCTTTCTGCCTGGCTGGCCGCTTCACCCGTGGGCCTGACGTCCTGGCGTGGGTGTGAGGGGATCTCCTGCGAATCCTGAGACGTGCAGTTTCTAAATCTTTCTCGTCTGAACTTCAAGACGCTTCCCTGAGGACAGTTCTGCTGAGACAGAGGATTCGGCATTGAGACGATCGCTATTTTTAATAATGTTCTTTCCTCTTCCAGCACCAGTTCCAGTCATGTTCATTTTAGAAATGATTTTCTTTCTCAGGGTACGATTGGACAAATTGCATGAGAGGGAGACCTGTCCCGGCTTGTCCCAGACTGGCCGATTCTACTGCTTGGGGGCCATGGATCCGGTCTGGGGTCGCCTCTGGGACACCGGTGAGAAGGCCGGCAAAGAGGAGTGTCCCGCTTTTCAGAGTCCTCGCCTGTCTGGTGCGCCTGCGTGTAGCTGAGCTCCCACCAAGCAAGCCTGAGGCCCGTGCGGAGACTTTGCGAGACCGCCACCCCCACGAAGGACACTAAGTCATCAAGGGCATCCAAGACGACGTGAAATGCAATCAAACCAGGGTGAGTCCCACAACTTCAAAATGAATGTGTCCTCCCAGGGCAGCGACTGTGGTCACTGAAAAGGGACCTGTGGGGAGGTGGGTCTTCACATCAGGGGGCTGATGCCTCTGGGCACGGCCACCTCACCCCCAACTCCACCTCCAGGCTTAGTGGTCCAGAAGTCTGCACTCGGGAGAGGAGGCGGCCATTGGTCATAGAACGGCCCTGGGTACCCAGTGGGGAGAGAGTCAAGTTCTCTCTGCTGTGCTCTGGGCGCCCCCCTGTGCTGTCTTTGGGAGAGGGGTCCCCTCTCTCTGGTCGTGTTCCTCCTGACAGGGGAGCTGAGCCTGGCCCACCAACCCAATGGCTTCCTGTCTGTCTCAGGGGCTCCACCAAAGCCTTTGCAGGGTGAGCCCCTGTACATAACCCCACCCACCCGAATCATTAGCCTGTAATGTTGCAGCGCATTTCCCAAAGGGATCAGTTCTTCATAGCTGCCATTTTCACGGATGCATAATATTTCTTCAGATGGGTACGGTATCACTTTTCATAAACACTTCTCTGTTGTAAGACATTGGGCTGTTTTACAGGTTTCTCTTACAAAGAACACTGTAATTAAATTGTGTTCGTAAAGCCCTTTTAGGGTGTTAGGAGAGCATCTTAGAATAGAATCTTGGAGGAAAAATGATTAGTTCAAGAGAAATGTGTATTTTAAAGTTTAAATATGTATTTCTAAATTGATTGCAAGAGATTTGTATCAAAAAAAATAAAAGATTTGTATTAACTTACTCTCTAGCCCATAATTTAAAAATTACTTTAAAAATCTGAGAGGTAAACGGTTGTGATTTAGGTCTTAAAATAACAAAAGTTATTTTATTTCTAACGAAAAATGTGGAAAAATTGGGGAATGTGGAATAACAAACATGAGGGAAACGATAAACATTACAAGTGAAGGTCACAATTTAGGAGGCAAAGGGCATGATTTCTGCCATTTCCTATCAAATAGTTCTGAAAAAATGATATGTTTTCTATAACATGCAATATCACCTATGTAGCATCCATGTTATACATGCATCGCACATATAAAATACAAACATATACGTAGGTAATAGATCTTGAGATTGTGTGTTGTATACAATTTATATAATACACCTATTATACACACGTATCACTGTATATAAAATATATTACAGAGAGATACAGTTCTCTTTCTATACACACATAATAAATATGTACTATATTATATATAGGTTAGGAGTGTATGTGTAGAGGGAAAGAGGACAGTAAAGCAAATGTAGCAAAATGTTAGCAGTTGGTGAGCCTGGGCGAAGGTATGTGAGAATTCTTTGCACCATTCTTGCAACCGACCTGGCTATGTGGTGTTTTTTCAGCGTAAGAAACGACTAGATTTGGGGCCCTGCACTTCCTGTGCATCGTGCACCACCTCCTGCCTGTTTGGGGCTCTATGATTCGATTCTCGCAACAGTTGCCGCAACTTTGAGCATCTTCCTGCGGATGTAAACAATCTCCTTCCTGCGCAACTTTTAAGTTGCTTCCACTTTTCCCTCCGAAACTGTTCCAGTCAGGGTCCTGGACACGGATCTCCAATCACAGCACTGGGAAGCGTCCTAAGCAGGAAGGGCTGCTCTGCCGTTTCCACCCCTCGGGATGCCGACCCGCTCGGTCCGTCGTCAGAAACGGCGGGGACAGGGAGGCACCGACTGACCCTTGCAAATGACAGGGCTGCCAGTGCCTTAAGTCCATTTTCTTCTCTTGCAAAAAGAAATGGGAAAAGGAAGAGGAAACCTCGATAGGTAGGTGTAAGCGTTTCACAGGTTAATTGCATTTCTTTGACTAGTGACATCTTGGAGTGCTGACCGGTCACCTTCCTGCTGCGAAGGGCTGGCTCGGGTCCTGGGACCGTGCTCCTCTCTGAGCGTTGGTCTTGATGAAGGAAGGATGTCACCCTTTGTCACGCGGTGGCAAACCACTGTCCCGCTTGGCTCTTCACCGCTTCATTTTGTTCACAGTGCCTGGAGTGGCTGGTGTTTGTCTGGTCAGATCTGTGCTGTTTTCTTGCCGCAGCTCACCGTCAATACACACACTTCCAGAGGGTGTGGCCTCTCGCGTGCTCATGCATCATTCATCTCCCATGTTTTCTGTCACTTGGTCTTCTGCGTGGTGACTGGGGGCGGGGAGGCACCCCCTCTCGCTCTGCCCACATGGTGAGCAGCCCAGCACCCCAAGTAGACACTCCATCAGTAAGCATTAGCCGTCGACTCCACAGGAGGGTAATGAAAACTCCATGGTCCACTGACTTGTGAGTATTACTTGCTAGGCCGCAAATGAGAATTCAAGAAGCAATGTCCTAAAGGGCACCCTCGTGCCCCTCAGAAGATCTGGCTAACATCATTCGAGTCATGCCAGGGGCTGCGCTCCCTAGGAGGACCCCCAGAAGGCCATGGGCATGAGCTTTTCCCGAGCCTGAGCGCCCCTGACCGAGAACAGGGAACACGGAGGTCACCGTCTCCCTCCGCTCCAAAGAGTCCTGGGGTCTGGCGCGTGCCTCCTCCCAGCAATGACGTCCGGGCATCAGTCCAGAGGTGACAGCGCAGCGCCTGTCTGCAGAGGGCAGAGCTGTGCGCTCGTTCCGAGTGGGGTGTCGGCCTGCGAGTGCCAGGGGATAAGGCCACCACCGCTGCAGGACTCCAGCGCTTATTCTACAAAGTGCCCACAAAAACCAAACACAAGCCCCTCTCACGTGTTTTTCAAGACCCACCGCTCCCACGGTGCCCCAGGCTTTCTCAACTTTGGGGAATAATCTTCGGTTTGAACTCCTGCCATTTGATAGACGGAGAGATGGCCTGTGGACTCCTGACGCTAAGCTCATGCTCTCCCTTGGTCACTCCTGTCCGGCTTTGGTCAGACAGCCTCTTCTTCCCGGTACCAAGAGAGCGGAAGCTCCTGTTTCCTAGCGGAAGTGTCTGGAGAAAACTGGCCTGCATATGGCACAGACTGCTTTTAATAATGCATTTCTGATGAAGTTAATATTTAATGGGTTTTAATAATAGATGTGTTTAGAGGAAGGCCAACATGCTATTGAAGGAAGAAAAATGTATAAACCTGGGATCTCACCTCTTTGGATCCCAGGGCAGTTCCTTTATTGACATAACCCAGAAGGCTCGGAGCTCAGAAGCCTGTTTCCCCTCCCGGTCAAGGTTGCTGATGGTGTATTTTCTCTTCCTCCCCATCGTGCAGTTCACAGCGCTGAGCACCGGCCGGGCCGGCGTGTGGGCTTGCGTGCAAGTGCTCATGTCTACACGTGTGTGTATGAAGTCTCTCTCACCTCCCAGAATGTGACTCCAACTGAGTGGCAATTTCTGTGAGGACTTGAAAAGGGTTTGTTTGTCCGACGCCGTTGGACTTTGAGGCGGTAACTTGTGCCGTATTAGTTTTCCCAGGTGGAGCGAGGCGCAGACAGAAAAACAGGTGGGCAGCTGGTGAGGCCCTGATGGCTGATGACATTGGCATGAGAATCCTGCCAGATCAGGGTTCCCCCCTCGTGACCTCAGTCAGCCTTAATGATGTTCTTAAGACACCTTGTCTCCAAATACAGCTACGTAGGGGATTAGAACTCCAATGTGGGAATTTGGGGGCACACCAGCATTCAGTCCACGAAGGTCCGCTGCAGACCCTGGGAGCAGAGCTGAGACTCTTAGGCTTCTCTGGGTTTCTCCCTCGTGTGTGGGAGATATACATGTTAACAAATGCGTCTTTCTCTTATTGATCTGTCTTATTACAGAGTCCCCACCTGAGAACCTCAGGTGGATAGGAGAGCAAGTTCTCCTCAAGCACACGTGTGGCATGTAGGTAGCACTCTTGAGCTACTCAAGAGTAACTTCTCAGCAGTTTTCTGCTCAGCCTTCCCCTTCGGCTGAGGAAGGGCTCACTGCGAATCCACCCAAAACCGCTTCGTGGAAGGAACCTTGCTCAACAGCGAATTGGGAATTAGGGTGGAAACATCCCCATCCGATCCAAGAGCTTCAACAAACACCTCTCACCCATCAGAGTCCATTCCACCAGCAAGAAATGCTACTGTCCGGACACCCCCTTTTAATTCATGCCCCACGATCTGTTACCCGTTACCCCTTGGGGAGGTGCAGGCTTCGTCTCCCTGACGAAATGTCACGGGCTGCCAGAACCCCAGAAAAAGGTCCTGAGTCACTGTGTCATTCTGATTGAACAGAAGTTCCAACTGAGAGAGAGGGACGCAGGATGGTAACTAGGCCAGCACATTTCATTAAATGCAGCCTGACCAGCGGCCGGGCGAGTTCCTAAACAATCACGCACACCATAGCTTTTAAAGGTAAGTACGGATATCGGCAACACGTCACTGCCCTGTGGACTGTCACCGCTGATGCCTTTGCGGCCCGGGAACAGCTTCCATTGCCAGGAGGTGCCACGCCGCAGGGCCTCCCCTCTTGAGAAACCCGGAGCCGCGGACAGGTTTCGAGTCTCCCTCTCGCTGGCATCAGGGGCAGGCAAGCTGGTGGCCCCTGCATGTCGCCTCGTGTGTTCCCTGGCCTCTGTGACAGCTGCCATCCCACCCTGGGCACGTCAGCAGAGCGCAGCTACTTGAGCACAGGGAGAGCCCTCAGAAAGTCACAGGCAGGACACGCTCCTACGTTTCTCACCTCTGGTGGTGGCTTTGTAGAAGAGGGTGAAGTCCCCATGTTTGCTCAGCTGCAGTGACTCAGAGCATAGACGCCCTTCCCTTCCCTTTCAAGCTGGGATAAGAACTGCCCAGCACTTCTGAAGAGCCTAGAGGTATGTCAACCCCCCTCCCCCCAGCCCCCCAGTTCCTGATGGGCTCAGATCTGAGACTGGGTCCCAGGCCTGTAGTCACATTTCCGTGTTCCGCTGCCACCTGGCAGGTCACAGCAGTATCCAGAGCAGGGGTGTCAAAAGCTGCTCTGAGAAGCAAGAAAAGCTGGAAGGATTTCCAAGGCTCCCTGCTCTGCACACCCCAGACAACGCCTCAGACAGTCTCCTGGGGTCTGCGGATCGGAGCTGACTCAGCGGCAGGACAGGAACTGAGAAAGCCCTCCGTTCTAGGGAGACCTGCCAACGCTGCTGCTCCGCTCCATGTGCAGAAGACATTTGCGGGAGGGGTCCGCCTCTCCCGGCCCAGCAGCCTGCCTGTGAGCCGAAAGCGGGGGCCCCCAGGACTCCCCTGACAGCCTGTCAGACGGGGACAGGCAACAAAGGCTGGCCAGCCGCCCTGATGTTTCATCCTCGGACGGGCGGGCTCAGGAACAGCCAAGCCCGAGAGGTTTCTATTTAGCTGGACATTTGTGGGTAATTAGCAATTACGGACGGACGGACGGAGAGAGAACACTGCACCGGACAGCCAACTGCAGATAGACCCGTTCGAGTGGCTTCACAGGTCATTTCCTCTGCTTTCAACACGCACACCAGCACCATCACGTTGGTGCGCGTCCTTTTCCTAGTGCGCTGAACCCCGAGTCCACCCCCCATCTTGCGGCTGCGCCAGGCACGTCCCCTGTCATCCTGCATCTGGTCCCCCTCGTGCTCCCCGGGGGAGACCCATCCGCGGCCTGCGGTTCGGACACCAGCTAGCGTTGAAACGGGAGAACTTCTCAAGGCGTCCGAACCACCCGTCAGCTATTGGTTGTCTCGCGAGCAGCCTCTCAAAGAGCCCCGCTCGGTGCAGCATTTGCTGACTCACGGGGCGCACGCAGCTGCCAGGAAGCGTGGCTGGCCACCGGCGCTGGCGGAGAAACCCGGGCGATCGTTTTTCCATGATTCCATTACCAGCTGGCAGGGAGGACAAGCGACCAAAATAGGAATTTCTGGACATGAGGTCATGCCGACCACAGCAAGGCAGCCTAGGGCTGTTACTGCTGGTCCATTTCAAACGGTTCCAAACGTCGCTTGGTCCAAGTCCCCGCGTGTCGGCCGTGGACTGTGGCCTCCTGCTACCCGCTGTGTCAGGGAGGAGCTGCCCGAGGCCAGACCCCAGATGCCCCACCCCGTGCAGAGATGGCAGCCCCGGGACCGAATTGGACCACGGAAGTTACACCGGTGCATTCCACTCAGCCTTTCAAAATTCTGAAGTTCATCCCCGAGTCTGATTTTCGGGGGTGGGGGTGGGGGGGGTGGGGTTCAGCGAATGGGTAAACCAGTTCCCGGTGATTATGCTTCAAGCCTTTATTTCCATACTTATTACAATATTCTTAGATTTCTATGATGACTGTTGCGAGAGAGAGAATGCTGGGTATTGAAAAATCGCTCATCAGCAATGAAAAACAAGCAAACAAGAAACAGGTACCACAGCCATAAGGAAAACTACCCGTTTAGCAGAAACCAGCACTTGCATTTGCAGCCATGCCCCGAGCTGGGCTCAGAGGAAAAGGCAGCTCCCGCTGTGCTCAGTCACTTCAGTCAGGAATGGCCCTCAAACCTGCATCATGCGGGCCTTCATCTAAGCAACAAACAACAAGTGTGTGCACGGAGGGGGAGAGAAGGGGGTTCTTGGGCGCTAACCATGGGATTGTAACTTGGGGCGGTCACTGTGGAAAAACCGTACACACTTTCCTCAAAATCTTAAAAATAGAAGTACCAGGTGGCCCAGCCATTCCACTTCCAGGTATTTATCTGCAGAAAATAAAATCACTAATTCAAAAAGATATGCACACCTGTATGCACCTTGCAATGTTATTTACGATAGTTGAGATATAGAATCTACTCCAAGTACCTGTCAATAGACGAGGAGATAAAGGAGAGGATACGCACATGCCATGGAATATTACTCAGCCATAAAAAATAAAACCTTGGCATTTACAACACCATGAATGAACCTCGAGGGCATTATGCAGACAGAAATAAGTCAGACCGAGGAAGAAAAATAGCATGGGATCTCACTTATCTGTGGAATGTAAAGAACAAAACAAGTAAGTAAAACAGAAACAACTCATAAATTCAGAGAACAAGCTGACAGTTGCCAAGGGCGGGGGGGTGGTCCTGCAGATGGGTGAAATTTTTTTAAAGCAGAAAGAGAAAGAAAGAGAGGAATTAGTTATCATTCAGTGGCATTGCATCTCAATGCTGAAGTAAAAGTTGACTTTTATTTATTCTTTCAAGTTCAGGACTTGGCATCAGGTTTGCAAAGGAGGTGAATGCCTCACAGGCAGGTTGGCACCGCCCAGGCCTCTGGAATTCTGGGACGTTCGCCGACAGAGGCCCCTCTCTCTTGGACAGGCTGTGCCCCCGAAGCGCTCGGAAGTGGTTGGGCCCTGACTTTCCTTCACTGGTCAGGAACAGCTTTCGAAATTCTCTGAAAGCCGTTCGAGAAAAATGACGACCAAAAAGGTATGGCGGGATCTTGAGGAAGAAAAGCCCTGAACTGATATCAATCTGATTGAAAATGTTTTCAATGAAATAGTCGACCTGTAGACGGAAATTGAGAGCAACCCTGGAAGAGGCGGGCGGGTTCAGGGGAGCCGGCAGGGGCCTGAAGGCCGGTGGCTTCGAGGTGCAGCGGAAATGGTTTCTCAGACGAGGAGCTGGGGAGGGAACATCCTGTTTCCGTGGCAACACCCAGGAATCCCGGGGTCTTCCAGGCCCCCTCCTTGGTGCCAGGCTGAGCGATCCTGAGGATGAACAAACAACCCAAGGCTCCCAGGGCTTCGGAGGACACGCCCCGCTCCGCCCCTGCACACGCGTGACAGGGACCCTCAGGCTGCGCTAGCGTGGGGCCAGGCTTTGGCTAAGCGCGCAGCCTGCGCTGTGTTCCTGCGGCTGGTCACTCGGGGTGCAAGGCACCCCCTGAGCCTCCCTTTGATGGATCAGGAAACCGCAGCCACCCTAAGACCTGGCTGAGTGTGGTTCCGTCACCTCTCATCCCCCAAGGCACCCGTTTCGCCCGCTCTGCTGACCCAGATCCGGGAGCCCTGATGGGTTTTCCTCTTCTGGGAGCTGGAGAGGTGCCCCTGGAGGGAAAGGGGGCGCAGTGTCCTGGACCTGAGGGGGTTTGCCCAGCCGGGGTCTCCGTATGGCACCACAGAAACTTCTGTCCCCTGCAGAGTGACAGCCATGTCCTCTCCTGATAGCTAGACCTTCCCCCAGGGCTGGCGTGCTTTTCCTAGAGACGGGGCCTTCATCTGCTGGTCTCACCTGCCTTCTTCCCACTTCTCTTTATGCTCACTAGCCCATCCCTCGCCGCTCCGATCCCCCATTTCTGTTCATGATCACGTAAGCTTCCCCGTTCAAGCCCCTGGGAGGCCTGATTAAATCCTAATGGTGTGAACCAAGGTACGTCCCCTGTGCCTGTCCCCACAGGAGGGCAGTCAGGATGGGGCCAGAGGCTTCCCAGCAAAGGGGGCCGTGTGTGTACAGTAGTGGGGTGAGGGACGGAGACAGGTGTTACCTGCTCAAACCCCTGATTGCCCTGCTCTGTCCTAGGAGCCTCCTAGCGAGACCTGGGGTTTTGGGAACCCCAGCCTTGCCTGGCAAAGGCCCCTTGCCGCTTGGGCGCAAGCTCCCCGGGAGGCAGCCTTCCCTTCCCTGATATCGGGGGCACAGGCTGCTGCTCTGGGTGCCAGGGGCGGCCAGAGGCTGGTCAGAGGCTCCTGCTGGGCCTTGGCCACGTTTCTCCCTGAGCTGTTTGATTCCTAGCATGAGCTACATCACAGAGAAATGTCTGAAGTTTTGTAAGAATTGCATTTATTTCCATTTTTGATAAAAGCTACTAGGTTCTCAACGTCCCAGACACACACTTATCAACATGGTGAAGGTTGGGGGAGCATAGCCGTTCCCAGCAACGCAGCTCTTCTTGGGGGGCTGGGAGTTTGCAGAGCACACTGAGGTCACCTACCGTGGTTTTCAGCGCGGCCTGCCCTGATGCCAGCAGAGGAAGCAGGCTCTGGCTAAAGGGAGAACGTGGGGGGCGGGTGTGAGGGCTGCGGGGTCCCCGGGTCCCAGGGACCAGCGGGTTGCTCTCTGCTCTCAGGCACATCACCCACTTATTTTCCAAGTCCGCCCCCAGGCCCACGCGGGGCAGGCATCCAGAGACTGTAAACACACTCTGTGGGACCCAAGGTTCAGACCTGCAGAACTGGCAGAAGCTGGGGTTGGTACTGTGAACGGGGTGGACACAGGTCCCGGAAATTCGATGGAAAAAAAGGAACCCCCAGGGATCTAAGCAGATGTGCACGAGCAAGGCCCTTCTGCCTAGGTGGGGACGGGGGCAGAGGCGGGGTCAGAAGCAAAAGGGGAAATTCGGGAGAAAGAAGGGAAGGGACCTGGTGGGTGGGGGGACTTGATCACCCAGGCATCTGCTGACCCACTTCCAACGTGTCGTCCTTTCTGCACGGGTTGGGTCAGCCGTTGAGGAAGCAAGGCTTTCCTTTACGAAAAATAAAAAATAAAAGCAAGCGTTTGACGGCATGTAGCTCAGGCTATGTTTAATGTGTTATCCAGCGCCTGAGGCCATCCTGGGTGGGGCAGCGGGGCAGCGGCCGGCGGGGGGCCGGCAGTCACACGGCTTTCCTCTGAAGGAGCTGGTCCAGTAGTTGCTGGGGGAGCAGGAGACAAAGGGTGGGGTTCAGAGCCAGCACCGGTGCGCCCCACACACGGCACCCGGGCCAGCGGCCAGGCCGTTACCTTTTTGAAGACTTCTGCCCGCAGTCTGTTACTCTGCAAGATCACCCTTTTCTTTTGCTCTTCTTTTTTCTTTCTGACTTCCGGCAAGTTGTTATAGATTCTGAAACAGACGCAGAAAATGCAGTGAATGGGAGCGAGATGACGCATGCCTGCGTGGACCTTGCCCCGACCTGCCAGCTGGTGCCTCCCTGTCAAGGGGACACACAGGCCTTCTTGAGTCTGACACGGGGGGACCCAAGGCTCCCTGGACGGTGCCCAGACCAGGCTGCGCAGGCAGCAGGAGCCCACCAGGCGGAGCCCCGGGGTGGGCCACTTGGAAGAGGCTGCTTGCGCCTTTGGAAGTCACTTTTCTGGTTCCCCCATTTCTCCATGGTCATTAACTACTTCCTTGTAAAACGAGGGATTCCAACCGGTGGCTTTGCCACTCGGAGTGCAAACGGGTCCCCAGATCCCTTTATGCCACTCAGTGTTTGCCTTCCTGTGACCTAGAAAAGCAGCAGCAGGCAGATGGAAGTAGCAGGACGTTTGCTGGAAGGGCATGCACAAAGTATGGGCGGGCATGTGAGCTCCATCTCCTCACCGGCTGCGTTCCTCCTTACCCTGTTTCCAAACACATTTCAGGTATAAGTAGGATGTCTTTGTCCTGGGGTAAAATTAGGTGCTTCCAAGTCACAGGCAGGGCCCCAGGGACCCCTCTCCCGGACTTGTCTTTCCTGCTCCTAATAACACAGTTTCTGTACCAATGCCAATCCATAGTTAGAATCCACAGACCCAGCATGGTCACTGTCACCAGAGGTCTGGCTTGCCCCCTGGGTGGCCCTTGGTTAAAAGACCTCTTTTTCACATTCTCCCACGTTCGAAAGCCAGACAAGTTTTGTTGAACAGGTTCCACAGTTCACATAATCATTATAAAGTGTCACCATACCGATGCGGACGTTGTCTTGGCTACTGGGCGCGTGGCTCGTCACCTGACGTGGATTTTCACGTTTGAGCCTCAGCACTGGCTGGGGAGGCGCAGGGCCCTGCTGTTACGGGAGGTGGAGTCCCCGGCCCAGCCAGGTCAGGAGACTTGTGACAGACCCTCAGCTGGGACCCAAACCTCCGTCTGTGGGACGTCACACAACACTGTCCCCCAGCCGTGGAGCACAGGTGACCCAGGAATGCTTCTGCCTGCACAGAGCCTGGCACACCTCGGGCATGGATACAGTTGGAATAACTCAGTGAACACACGTTGCCCTTCCAGGAGCTTTCTAGAAAGGGCCGCGAGGCACTGCAGCAACGTTGAACGTGGAAATCCCTTCAGGTCCACAGAGACTCGTCTTCCTGACACAGACTCTCGGAATCCCAGGGGGAGTTTACCGTAAAAACTCCTACGATTCATCCCTGGGGCCTCTGATATAGTATTTTCTAAACCCTCCCTGAGGACATGGTTGTCGATTTTGGAGGGGAAGGGCGGGAGGAAGAGAGGGGGACAAGCATCAACCTGTTGTCTGTCTCACGCGCCTGACCAGGGACCAAACCCACAGCCCGGGCCTGGGCCCCGGCCAGGAATTGAACCCGCGACCTTTCTGTTTACGGGACGGCACCCACCACCGAGACACACCAGCCAGGGCCTGTCGTGTTTTCTTCAAAGAGTTTCCTAAGTAAATTATGGTACATCCACACGACAGGCCACTTTGCACAGCGTTCAGACCCACGCATTAAACCCTCTAGGTCCCTATCTCCTGACCCAGAGAGGCCTCATAAACATATTAAAAAGTGAAAAAAGCAAGCTATAGAAAGATAAAGCGTGATCCCCCGTATCAGGGGTGTCAAACTCATTTTCACCAGGGGACACAGCAAGGTGGAGGGCCAGGTCCGGCCGGGGGGCCTTGTGTTTGCCGCCCATGCCTTATATGGTTAAAACCATTCGTGCAAATCAAAGTCTATTTTCAGGCAGAAGAAGGTCCGGAGATGGACCAGGGCTGGGCTGTGGCGGGGGGAGGGGGGTTCATTGGTCAGGAAGGACTTCAGCTGCTCCTCTACTAGTTGAACTTTTTAAAAGAAAACGTGATTGAGCAACATAATGAAGGCCAGAGGACAAATGACAGTGCCAGTGGGCTCCTGGGGGCGGGGAGGCCGGGGTGCCAGGGCACAGCCCACCCGGAGCAGAGTGGCAACCAGGTCCCAGCTGGGTCAGAGACCTGGCCACTGCCGGCCGGGGGCCTCTCCTGCTCGCCTGACCGGCCCGAGTCCCCGTGTCTGCATCGGGGGGACGGCGAGGAGACGCGCTCCGTCCACGGACGCTGTTTGGAAATCCACTGTTGGAGTTGGAAGGGCTCCGTCACAGCAGCTTTGGGTTTGGGGTCTGAGGAGCGGGGCCTTGGCTGCATCTTTTCGCTAAATTGAAAGGGAATATACTTTTGGCAGGAGGCACGCGTCACTTCGCACTTCTGACGCAGCAAAGCCCCCACACCCGGTGGCCCTTTAAAAACAGCGCCAGTTAGAGCGCCCTGAGTCGGGTCGTTAATGGGACAGTCCCCCTGCCCCGCAGGTCCGCGGTTTTATTTACCGAGAGGTGGCCCACGATGATCCAAGCTGGCCGATTACCCCGGACGCCGCTGGCGCGTGGTGAAACGTGAGGCCTCGCCGGCGTGGGAGACACGTCTTCTTCCGTCAGCCATGGCTGCTCTAAGTTCCCCCTCGGTTTGGTTTAATTATTATAATTCTTCCCACCCCTCCATACTTTATGATGAATTAATGACATTTCGCTTGCATGGACTTGGCCGACATTGCCGAGTTATTCCACTTCGATTAGAAGCCAGGTTCTAGGAAGAATGGCAGCCTTTGTGTGCCCCGCGTTGGTGGGAGCGAGTGGGAGTCGGGAATAGCAACCAGCTGAGGAGAACGGGGTGCGTTTGTGGGCAGGGGGCCGCCGGGAGGGAGAGCCAGCAAGGCAGGCTCGTGGCCCTCGGCGGGTTCCCTGGCTCCCACGTGCCATCAGCCTCCCAGTCTGGGTCCTTTCCAATGGGCCTCGTCACGGTCGGGGCCGCCGAAGAAACAGCTTCTCTCCTCCTCGTAAAACCTCCTCTGAAGGCGCAGAAGGCCGGAGAACACCTGCCCGACGATGGTGCGGAGGCGCGGAGGCGGCCCCGCGGGCAGCCTGGAGGTCTCTCCGAGACCAATTACCGGCCGGCGTCGCATCCAAGGCTTTCCGAGGGGTTTCCCGAGGCGGCGTTAATGTTCAGAGCCGCGCATTCGACAACCACACGTCTTCGAGACAGCTTTCCAAGCCCGCGGCCAAGAAGATCCCAGACCTTAACGGGGGCCTAGCAACTGGCCCCGCTGGACAGGGTGGGGATCCGTGACGCTGCCTGACTCCTCCCTCCCCTCCCCGCCGCCTGCGCCATCACCAGGTACCTTTTAGATCGCATGTGCATCTCCTTCTCCGAAATGCACCTTTCTTTGGGCTTGAACAAGTTATCTGGAAAGAAAAATGGAAGGAGGATTAACTTCAGAAGGTAGGAATCTCCCGGGTGTCTGGAGGACCCCGTGGGTGAAGCCGGCACATGCTCTGTTCCCCATCCTCCGTCTACGCCCCTGCCTGTCACAGACTCCGCGGGTCTCAGCAGAGACTCACGTACCATCGAGAGTGACGACTAACAGGCTGCCCTGGACAACAGTGAACTAGGGGCACGGGCCACCAGGCCTGCGTGTGACACACCTTCTGGACAGAGAGTCCTTTGTGCGCTGCGTTGAGAGACAGGTAGAGCAGCTTGTGGGAGCAGGGCCAGGGTGCCTCCGCCTCACGCTGGGCACCCCGACGGGCAAGGCCATCTCCCGGCGGGGGCCCGGTCCGAGTAGGTGACCTCACGACTCAAGCCTCCGTGAGGTCCGCTCAGCCCTGCGTCTTTTCTAACAGACAGCTGGCCCGTTTCCCACGTCAGAAAACATAAGACAACATGGGAGCGACGTCTGTCTAGCGTCCTTTGATGGAGCAAGTGACAATGGCGAAAACGTCACTACGCGTCCGGCTCTCTTTTGATATGAGTATCTATCGCTACGCCCAGCGATGTTTACGGGTCGTATGCTTAAAACGGTTTTTAAAAAACATAGCACATACCCTTTTGCAATAACTCTGAACTGGCGGGAGGCGCTCAGCCCTAGGGACTGGCCAAGAGTCTGGAACACAAAATCGCTCCCGGGTGCTTGTCACGCTGGCGTCTCAGAGCAGCTGTGTCTGCTCTGGCACCTGCCGGGCACCTGCCGGGCAGCGGGGCACCTGCTTCATTCACGTAAGAGGCCCGGGAACTCGGCCCCCTTGCTCCTGTCGGAGTTGAGCCCCCGTGACCCCAACAATGCCACCCCCACCCCAGGCATGTCCCCTCATAAGCACTCCAGCGGGGCCACAGAAGACTTGTCAGGGTTGGGAACCTGCAGGCTTTTCCAGGCACATACAGGAAGCGGGGATGGAGACCCTCCTTCCCTCTGGGGACATGTAACACAGCAACTGACGGACAACGTGGAACCACGCGCGTCTGAGCTAGTCTTCTGTCCGTCACATCAACACAAAGGAAAAAGAGGAAGCCATTCCTTGGCTTCCAAGTCAGGCTGACAGGGGAAACAAGACCGAGGGAAAGAGGTCAGAGGACTCGGCCAGCCAAGGGACAATGTCCCGTGTTTGGACAGGGTCACCAGAGTCAGGCGCAGTCACTGTCACCACGACACTGCGCTCCACCGAGACACCCCCAGGGCCCTGGGCCTTCACTTCAGTCAGGGCCAGGCCTGAGCCCAAGGCCTCGGGAGAACCCCAGCGACAGGCCCTGGGAAGGGAGTGTCCCGTGAGGCAGTCAGGACTTGGGCAAGCAAACGTGGCCGCTTGGAGTGTCCACTCGAGACAGGGAGACAGCCTCCTGCAAAGGCTCAGACGGACAGTGTCCCGAGGGCAAAACTACGTGACATCCTCTCACATCAATTGTACGTGTGGTCCACTCTTGAAAATTAATTTTGCGGGTTATTACTGTGAGTTTACCTTGTTTCTTTCGAGGACCTGATACCACAAGGACACTTGCATTGCATTTCTACAAGGAAACCAAAGCAGATGCCATGCGGCGCCTCTGCTGTCCCACCTCCCGTGTCTCAGGCAACGGGAGCACATCACTAGCTACTGCAGTGACTTCCGCCCTCTCAGATCCGCCGGCACATCTCGGGAATGCGGTCACTTGGATAACAGACCTGCTCCCACCTCCTTCACGGCTCCCCTGGGCCGTGTGGGGACGCGATTCTGAGGAACCCCGTCTGCTCCGTGCACGCAGCAGCTTTCCCAGAGTGACTTGGTGTGGTGCACACCCCCGGCACTGACCACCCAGGGAGGTTTTCCTAGCCTTCCCCTGGGACTAGAATCCAAAATGAAGGCGGCAAGAAGGCAGGGGGTCGAGAGGGACACAGGAGCCATGAGTCCTCAAATGGAAGGGAGTCACTGGGAGCACTTGTGGAGAGCTTTGTGGAAGAAGGGGGTACCCCTGGTGGGCCTTCTGCACATTCACAGGTCAGGAGGACAGCCTAGAAGAGCCATGTGGAGGGTCCCCACAGACGGAGGAGAAAAGCGGGGAGACAGGAGCCAGGCCCCTGAGCTGTGCGCCTGCCCGGCCTCCCGCCCGGCTGCAGTGGTGGGAACGGGTGAGCGTGACTTACAATGAGGGAGACTCGCCCGAGGCCCAGGTCCCGCGTGACGGGCAGCAGAGGTTAAAGAAGAGGCTGGACTTGAGACGGGCCGTGAGATGAGGCAGAGAGGGACAGACAAGGCTCCTATGTAGGGGCCTGGGGACCCTGGTCGTGACTGTTTCCTGAGATAAGAAGGGGGAGGTGGGCTGCAGGGTGGGGCTGGAGTCCAGGGAGGCTCAGCGAGGCTGGGCCCCCCGCCCACGGGGGACGATGAGGGACAGGCTCCGGGAGTGCGCTCAGGACAGGACAGAGACAGGCTGGCCAGCAGAGGACGGTGAGGGCCGCACAGACTGGGCACCTGCCCCTGTGGGCGCTGGCCGCCCCTGCTGCCCAGGTTCCACCTGCACGCTGAGGCCACCCCGGGCCCCTGACGCCGCATCCGGGTGACAGCTGTGTAATTGGCGACTGAGCGGGTGGAGACCCGATGAGGGCGGGAGAGAGGGGCCCTCGGGCTATGAGCAGACACTGCCTGCCACCTTCCTCCCCCAGCTCCTGGGGTCTCCTCCTCTCCCCACCCTGGGCAGCTGGCCCTGCCGCCAGGAGCCACCGGCCTCCGTCACCGTGTGCCTCCGGGTCCTCACCCTCCACTGACCATCACCAGCTCTCGGGAGCCACGTATGCCATCCCACCTCGGCCTCAGAACATGGCCACACTCGGAAACAAGGCGCAACATCCTGTCGCCCTCTTGGGCTCGTCTTGGGCCCCATCCCCCTCTGCGCTGCACACCCGCGTCTTGCAGACCAGCTGAGCGTGCACTCCAGTGCACGGCCCAGCCGCCCAGACCGCCCAGAGTCACTGGCCAACAGGGGGCAGAGCTGGCCCAGGGGCCCCCGCCGCACCGTCCCCGCGCCTCTGCGGGCTGTCGGCAGCCCCTGCCCCAGCGGGCATCTGCCAGCGTGGCCGGAGCCCCCCAACCTCTCCAGCCTGCTCCCAATCGAGAGGGCCGGCGGCCCCGGCGGGAGGCTCCGAAGCCACCGCGTCTTCTTTCTGACAGACGCCTCCACGCCGTAGCCAGGGCTCGTTCACGCGTGTGATTTGTGAACGAATTCAGCGTGGAAGGGAACATCTGCGTTTCGCTTTTCCCGGCCCGCCAGCAGACAGGCTGAAGGCAGGATGTGTCCTCCAGACACAGTTAACGGGCCTCAAACACGCCCCTCCCTTGCCGGAGCTCCAGGAAGGAGGCTCCCATTTCAGAACCTGTCTGCTCCAAGTGACCGAAACGCAGACATGCGACTAGAGCTCCCGTCAGCACAGAGACGCGGCGGGGACACAGGCCGGCTGTGAGCCGGGCACCCGCGTCCCCCCGCAGGACACTGGTCACTCGGACTGTCCTGGTATCTGGGGAGTAAGACGGTGCCTCAGTTATTTACAACTACTGACGAGGTCTGATCACCTCTCATGATGTACCTACCGTGTTAACATTTTCATGTAGAGGAAGCTGAACTTGTGAGGGTGTCTGTGAGGGGCAAACCACCCCAGAATGACTTCGTGGATAGAACTCTGTCTCCCTCTGAAAGAAATGCTCAAGCCGCCTGGGCGTGTGACGGTGATTTTATTTGGAAGCAGAGTCTTTGCCAGGAAGCTCAAGTTGAACTGAGGTCGTGTTGGACGAGGGAGGACCCTGATCCAAGGACTGGTGTCCTTATAAGAAGGGGAAGTTCATATGCAAAGACACGGACGCAAGGGGAGGACCCCGAAGATGGAGGCTGGACTGACGCATCTGTGAGCCACGAGATGCCCAGGAGGCCAGGAGCCACCGGCAACCAGGAGGGGGCAGAGGATGGAGTCTCCTCTGGGGCTCTGGAGACCATCAGGCCTGTTGCCACCCGGACCTTGGTCTCCGGCCTCCAGACCCTGAGAAGACCCATTTGTGTTATTTTAGCCGCCTGGCCCCCGGAACCACACACGGAGGGCCAGCCAGTGCCCCTGCCACTGGACAAGGTGGTGCCCCAGAACACTTGGGGTGGGGGGGGGCATGCGGCCCAGCTGGAGGGTCCATGGCCCCGGGACAAGGAACCAGCACTGCTGACAGATGGCTTCACACGGAAGTCCCCAAGTGTCCCTGGGTGCCCATCTTGTCCTACACGGCGTGAAGGGGTCAGACCGAAAAGGAAGCCCCTGCTTCTGTATTGCTTCCTTTCAAGAAGCTTCGACCACGTCTGCCCTTGTAGGCGCCCACGGAGCCCCGAAGCGCCACCGTTTCCTACGCGTGGACAACACACCCACTACCCTGGCCATCTGTGTCTTCAAAGCGGTTCAGGACAGTGGCCCTCACGCCAACAGCATGCCTGCCGCCCTCCCCAGGATAAGGCTGGCCAGACCAGGTCGCCTGCACTCCCACATGTGGCCGGCATTTGTCACACAGCCTGAGAGGGCAGCGCCTCCACCCAGATGGCTGTGGAACCAGACACCCAGTGGTCCCTTGAGAACACACGGGGCGGGGCTGTTTCTTATCTGCCAGGTGGCTAGAAACGAGGCCGAGAGTCACATTGGCACTGGGGGGACTCCGCCACATTCCTTCCGTTGGCTTCCTTCCCTGAGCATGCTGGGAGGTGTCCCTGGGAAGGAGCGGCAGGACGTTGCCAAGTTCTTTACTGCTTTCGGGTCTGCCTGCCCGACAGGGGCCTGGGGGAGGAGGGCCGGGGCCTGCCGTGGCTGGCGGGGGTTGACAGGAACCCTTTTACAACACCCTCTGTCCTCCGTCCCCCAGGCCGGCCCGCAAGATCTCAGTAACATTTGCGAAGCTGCATTTTATTATTAATAAATATAGTTATTTCCCCAGAGGGACTTCTTCGGAATTTATACCATGATTTCACGTCCTGGAGGCCAGAACGTTCTCCTAGGAAGAAAGTTCATGCTGCTCCAGGCAAAGGGATAAAACTGAGGTCCCCCAGGAACCTGGTGTTTCGGTTCCCAGCTGCTGGCCATCAGCATGGGCTGCGGGGACCCCGGTTTCACGCTGGTCTCTTCTTGTCATCCGTGCTGGCTTACTAGTCGATTTATGAGCTCCAGGAAGAGAGGACTGAGGCCAGCCCTGCTCACCAGCCTGCCCAGGGCAGGTTCCTGGTAACGGCCTCCATCGGGCGGCCGTCCTCACAGGGTCAGCGTGACCCTGGCTTTGCTGCACCTCCGAGGCCAGCTCTCCGTTCTCGGAGCTCACAGCATGAAAGGGGGTCCAAGGGGCCGCGTGCTGATGAAGACGCTGGGGTCAGCCCTCGCCCTGAGATCTGTTAGGCACCCCGTAAGGGGCGAAGGGGGTTGCTTGCAAGTATCAGTCAGGAGCCAAGAACCTGAACTTGCTGCTACCCTGACTGCACAGTGGTGTGGCTTCTTTCCAGGCTCCCTTGGAAAATTGTGTCCCAAGGTATTTCTGCTGAATTCTGAGCCCACACGGAACCTCTCAAAGGCGGGCCAGCTCCCCGGGCAGGCTTTATGATCCTGCGGCGAGGCACCCGAGCGCACACGGGTCCCACAGATGCCAGGGGCACTGTTGAGCCCTGGGGTGCAGGTCCCAGCCCCAAGGATCCCCCATTCCCCACCCCCCGCCCCAGCCATCACGCTCACCACTAAGCGGGTGGGGGACCGTGAACTGCTTCTTGCTGGCGCGGCCGGGCTGGGGGCCCTGCGCCGGCCCCGGGCTCCCCTTCCGCTGCGCCCTCCTCTGCTGGATCTTGAGTTCCAGCCTCCTCAGCCGTTCTTGAGAGCGCGAGATGAACTGAGGCTTCCGGGCTTCCAGGGCTTCCTGCGGGGCCAAGAAAACATCCCGTTTTTTAAGGGAAGGGACAGGCAAAGGTGTGCATCCACCTGAGCGGGTCAGTTCATTCTTCTCTAACAGACCCAAATCCGAGTGCCCTATGTTCCATCTTCCAGGAACACGAGGAGGGAGGGATGGGGTACCCTGAGCCACTCACTCCTGCTGGAGGCTGGACACCTGAGGACGCGCAGACCCGCGCCAGCCCCTGGCTGTGACAACTCCTCCCAGGCAGAGAGAGTTGGCCAAGTGTCTCTGCCGACACAGCACCGTTCTGCAGGCTCCGCAGAGGCGGCCAGAATTCCCCACGTTTTCCCTGTGGCCCGTCTCTCACACTCCAGCACGGGGCCACCCACGCAGGTTGCAGGCACAGCACCGCCCACACAGGCCGGGCGTTTCGTCCTCGGGGGAAACCCCAGCAACAGCACTGGGAGGCGGGGAGAGTTAGCCCCATTTGACAGAGGCAAACACTGAGGCTCATAGTTGGGTGGCGCTCAGCTGGGGGTGTCCTGCTCCTTTCCCACCCTGCCTTTCAGGGTCTCAACCAGCTATTCCTTGAAAAGCCCCTTCAAATTAATCCCTGTTCAGCTAATGCCCCAGCCACTGGCTCAAACCCCAGGTCTCCTGCTAAGCTCTGGGGGGCTCCCCGTTCAGCCTGAGTGCCTGGTCCCTTCCAGACGCCCCTGGGCAGGAGCGGCTCACACAAGTCTACCTCCATGCTGGCCCGTGTGCTCCTGTGTCTCATCCATTGTTGCATCTCTCACCGCTAGTTCCCGAGCCCTGCACATAGTAGGTGCTCAGCAAAGGCCTGCTGGAGGCACTGCTCCTTCCCTTTTCCCAGCCCATGGGGCGCTCAGCGCTTCCTGGGGAGGGAACCTGGGGCTCCTGCTTACAGACAAGACCCCGGCAGCTGGGCTGGGAAAGGAGTCTTGGCACCAGACTGAGGCAGCAGGCACAAGTCCCCAGGGCCTGCACGGATCAGCCGATTGGCCCAGGTGAGCCTGTTGCCCTGGCCACCTGTCCCAAGGCTGGAGCCTTAGGCTGTGCTGGGGTCCCATGAGTCCCTTCCTGTGGGCACACCTGGCCCCAGGGGCGCAGGGGCCGGTGACAGAGCCACCCGCACAGGTGCAGGGTGCTTCACGCCATCCCAAGGTCTTTCCCGGAAGGTGTGCTGTCAATTTACCTACCGTGAGCGAGGGCTTTCTGTCGGGTGCCGGCCCTTCTCATTTTTCTACCGCTGTGCTTTTGAACTTTAAAAATGTCCACATATTGCTTTCCAGCCCAGAAAAGATACCAAATGAAAGCTTTTGTGTCCTTGAACTCAGGGCTGTGTGACTTTGGGCAACTTCCTTAATCTTCCAAAGGCTCGTGTCACTATCTGAAGATGGGGTCACAGGGGCTCCTGCCCCAAAGGGGTGCCCCGAGGATGGAAGTTGTTGGTGTCTACAAAGCAACCTGCCCAATGTCTGGGCACTGGGACTCTTCAACCTATGCTGCCGCTGTTGTGGTTGCGGCCACTGTGGAGAGGACGGTGGAGGAGATCTTGTCACCTCCATAGCTCACACTGTGAAAGGGAGGCTCAGTGTGGTTAGGGCACCTGCCCGGAGTCACACAGCAGCAAAGGACGGGAGTCAGGCCTGCAGCCCCAGAAGGGGAAGTGAGGTCATGTGACCGCAGGCCCCCCAGGACAGGTCTCCCCTTGGTGGGAACCAAGGCCAGGCAGGCAGAAGGCCTTACCTGCAAGGTCAAGGAGGAGGTGGAGGAGGTAGCAGGTATCTGCTGGCTCTCGGGACAGTCTTCCTGCAGCTCAGGGGTCTCCGGCTCCTTGGCGGGCACTGGCTGGGGAGGCGCGGGGGTGGATGCAGGTGTGGGCACGGGCTCAGGTGCAGGGGCCGCCTCGCCCTTCCTGCACTCCTGTACTTTGACAACCAAGTCGCAGCACGTGTAATCACCTAGGAGAGAAGATTGCAAATCCTGGTTTATCCACGGACCTCGTCAAGCCGAGGTACCACGGCTCATCCCGGACGGTTTGCAGACTTCACGTACAACCGGCCGTGCTAATGATGCCCGGGTTTTCCGTGGCTTCTGATGCACAAACACCTTGCTCACGTTGAAAAGGAACTTTTCTAGTCCGTGTTTCACCGTGTGGCCGGCTGTAGAGGACCTCGGGCACCGGCTGCAGCCTCCTCTGCCTCAGGTGGAGCTGGCCTGCACACAGTAGGGCTGCGACTGCTCCGTGCTGGGGGGTGGGCCTGCTACCATGGGAACCTGCTGGTCCGCTTCCCCCTGCCGCACACGGTGGAGAAGGGGCAGCTTCGGGAGGTGGGCTGCAGCACCCAGGGCTGGTGCCCTGGGGCACCATCTTCCACAGGGACAACGGGAGTGTGTCAGCCGGGCTGCCCTCCCTGCCCCCTCCAGGAATGAACTGTGTTGCACTGCCGTTCCACCTAGACCCTGGGAGGGGCAGGGACACCCAGGTCCAGGGACGCGGGGGCAGGAAGCTCGGCTGGGGGACTCCGCTCACTCAGAGGGGTCTCCCCAGCTTCTGCTCCACTTTGGGAGCTGACAAGGTGCCGCCCCTGTCCATGCTTCTCTCGGCCTCCCGAGGAGGCTTTGTTGCTACTGTGAGTAAAATGAGCGCTGCTCAGCACATCTGAGGACGTGCACGCAGCTGATGCCCCGACCTCTGTGCACGGGCGCTCCTGGAGACGCAGGTGGGCTGCGGAGCTGCCCGGTGGGGGCTGGGCTGCCAGCACGGACTGCTCCTCTGAGGGGACTTCCCTGGGAAGCACAGAGGAGCCCCTCACACACAGGTCTCTCTTGCATTCGCTTCTGAAGGAGCTGAGCTCGCTGGTGCCCTTGGGAAACCCAGTGACCTTGACAACAGGCAACAGAGCCAAGCCTGGTGACTCCGGGCCGGATGCCTTGTTCAGATCCTTCTCCCCCACTATCAGCTCCCCAGCCTCCTCCACGCAATCAAGCGACTCCTATAATGAGGCAATAATATCGCAGTTATCTATTTTTATTTTCAGCGTATCATCTATTTCTATAAATGTACCTACGTATTTAACAAGCAAGACGTTTACCGACTTTGTAATTCTATTTTATAGCGTAAACTATATGATTAACAGTTAGGTAACACTATCATAAAATAGTCATCCTCATCGTCATCCTTGCTTGGACTGGTTTTCTGGCCATAATGGGCTATTACCGCATTTCCCTTTCTTTACAAAAATGAACAGAAAAGAAGCACGTGGACCTGCTTGGGACTCATTGGATACAATCAAGGGGAAGATGGAAATCGCAGGTGCCGGATGAAGCAGATCTTGAGCCTGGACTCAGCCGTGCCTGGACTTCAGCCAGAAACTGGTGGATTTCGTGCTGAGAGGTGAGAGAAATGAGCAGAATCAAAGCGCCAATGTGAAGGGCTTCATAAATACGATCAAAGGTTGGGCCCAGCCTGGGAAACGCAGAATTTGGGATCTTAGAATACTGCTGCGGGCCCTGATGGCAGAAGCCGGTTTCCCAGTCCGCGTTCGGGACAATGGCTGCGAGGAACCCCGGACTGGGGGCCTTGGCTGCGCTGGCCTGACACGCGATACCCCGCTTCCTGCCTCTCCAGCCAGCCCTGCTCCGCCCTCCACCCCCAGGCGGACCCTCACTTCCAGAACAAGATCTGGAAACGCCATTCGGGCAGATAGAAACACCTCCCAGGGACCCGGTCCGGACGGGAAGCGTGTTCCAAGGCCGCGGGATTCCCGTCCCAGCAGCTCCGCAGCCCCGCCTGGCCCTGGCCGCGCTGCCTGGCCTGGCGGACGCCCTTTCTCCGGTTTCCTCGGAGCTCTCCCCAAACCTCGCCCGTGGCAGCCCCTGCGCCGCGGGAACCCCGGGGCCCGGCGTGCATCTTCTGCTAAGCATGCCGCTCCCTTTGAAGAATTATTTTCGAAAAGCAGAGCCTCTGAGGGGAAGCACATGCCACGTGGAGACCAGGAACGAAGGGGAAATCCAGCAGCCAAGTGAGCCCGGAGCCCCGCCGGCTGGCCAGGCTGCAGCCCACGTGGGGAGATGGAGGCCCCGCGGCGGCTGGCTTCCTCCGCCCTCACCTTCCCTGACGGACGGTGAGGCTCAGGCCCCCCAACCCTTCCTCCCCGTTCCCCTCCCGGTGAAATCAGCGGGCCGTCGGCTCCCCTCCAGGGGGACGTGTGGAGCTGCTCATTTCTCGCGCTGGGAGGAAGTCGTAAGAAACAAAACGTATTCTGTTTACGAGCTGGCCCGGAGAGGCCACTTAGGTACCTGAAAATGGAAATACCTGAGCAGTTCTCTTAAATGCTGGCGTGTGGTACTGTGTCCAGGAAAAGCATCTCCCTTGTGCCCGAAGGAGGGGCGGGGTTTCCTTGTGAAAACTCACTTATCGCCCGCTTTCTGGAAACCCCCATTGCAACGTGGGGAAGGCAAAAATCGCAAAACAATCCCACCTCTAACGTACCAGCCTGGGAGCAGGACAGAGGCCCCTCATGCGAGCCGTCGCCTGCTGGTGGCAGAGGAAGTCACTTCCTCCTGACACCGGAAAATGCTCAGTTAAGGCAGCTGCATGTTGCTCCGCATAAACTAGCACCATGGGCTGTGCATGATGCAGAATGATGGGGGGTGTGGGTCGGGGGGTTGGGGTGCGTGCACTTTTCTTTCCCACACCCGTTCCCCCTTCCTTTTCTGGGACAGACTATCCAACTCATTCATAATTTCAAAACAGGAGGAAGAAAAGGCAGTTTCTCTGGGCCTCAAATGCTTATTAAAATGGTCATCATGTTGGTGGGAATGCAGGCGGGAGAAGCTCTGAGACCCTCAGGTGACCTTCAAATGCCAAAAGGGGCCTGAAAGGGCATCCCCAGCCCCTACCCCTCTGGACCTGTCTGCTACTCACCTCGCCATCAAAGATGCCCTGACACCCGGATGCATATTATTATATGTGTATTGGGGTGGCAGAGAGGCTTAGAGCTTCATGCCAAACCTCCCCTGAACCCCAAAGTCTTCCAAGGTCAACAAAGGCCTACAAACATGCTGAAGGTCTCAGCAGAGTCCTGTCACAGTGGGACAAGCTCTGGGGTCCCAAAGGTTTGCCTTGGAATTGGGGAGAATCAGTGAGGATCATCAAGGTACGGGGTTCCCAATGAGCCGGCAGAGCCTGCCCTGCCCAGGTCTGGGGGGAGGGGCTTCAGGGTGAGCCCCCGTCCCGCCGGCGAGGACACGGCTGGTGACGTGCCGGCAGCCAGGCCTCCACGTGGCCACCCGCTGCTGTTATTTATACACTTGAGGGAAGAGATCAGCCCTCCACGAGGACGCCTTTCTCTCATTAACCCTAATGACAGTCATGTGGCTAAACCGAAGGCCTTTCGTTTTCCAGATTTTCTAAAAATAAAATGTGATGAAGGGAAACATATGTATTGTTTCTATTTGAGGTTGTAAAAACACAAACAAAGAGGAAGCAGACAGATGCCTTGCCCCGGAGATCCTGCCCCCCTCCGCCGTCACAGCCGGTCGACTTGACGTTTGCCAGGTCTCCGTGTAGGCGGAGGTGAGCTCCCGCACGGGGGACACACAACGCCCCTTGTCCCCAGAGCAACGCAGCCCCTCTTCTCCGGTTGGATGACCCGGACCCTGAGAGGTTTTGTCAGTGATTAAACTATGAACGGGCCGGGCATTCCGGTTCAAGATAAGAGCTGTGATCCAGAAAGGTTTACGGTCAAGAAAGTTACGAAAAAAAGGATTTCCCAGCAAGTCTTAATGACCCTCATGACCCTATTGACGTTCACCATACATGTGAACGTGTGGCAGGAGTTTGTAAAAAAATCTCTGGGATAGAATACAATCACACTTGAACACGCAAGCATCCTTTTAGAGTGCCATGCTTGCCGAAAAGGTGGTGATAAAATGTCAGTGCTCTTCTAAATCCCGACAGCACCAGGGACACAGGCAACACGTCACAGAATGCAGCACAAAGTGACCTTCTGGTCAGCCGGGTCTCATGTTAAGCATCACATCTTCTAAAAGTGGCTAAATTTGCTCAGTCTTCTACTGGCATTACCATCTCTAATTTGTGCCTAGGATCATTTCACCGTTTCCCTTTCCCATCACTTGAACTTGTCAGCACCTCCACGCACAGCTCCGTCTGTCTTGCCCCCGGGGCCAGTGATGTCCGAGGTCTACACGCTACCTCATAGGTTTGAAAATGAACAGCTAGCCCGTTCCTTCATTCGGTGACTTACTTACCTGCAAACCTAGGCAATACCAATTCCTCCCTTTCCTCCAGCCCACGTGAAGTTAACCAATCGTCTTGTTAACTCAACCAGAAACCCCCCTGGAACTCCTCATCTCTCCATCCCGCTCACCTGGGCGGGGGCCCCTGCTCCATTCTCTTGCCTAGTTCCACCTGAGAGCGTGGTAAACTCTAATGCAGAGCACGACACATTCTGCTCTAACCCTAACGGCTTTCCTCATCCTCCCGACACGATCCGGTTTCTGCTCATGCAGCCTCTCCCCTGCGCCCTTTCCTCTCTGCAGGCCTTGGTCTGAACCCCGGAACGTGCCAGTTCCATTCTCGATCGCAGCCGGAGTTTTTGATCAGCTGTCCCTTGTGCCCCAAATGCTCCCCCTCTCCCTCCTCTACAAGGTGGGCTCCTTCAACCATCTAGACCCTGGCTGAAACGCCCCTCACTCCGAGACGTCTGTCCTGACCAGCCCACCTCAAGAAGCCAGCCAGTAGCCAGCGGAGCCCCATCACCTGGGTTCGGCACTCCGCCAAAGCTCCAATCACCCCTCAGACTTTCTCCTGGTGACGCTCCTCTCCGCTGTCCACCTCTGTCCACTCAACAGCAAGCTCACAGGCAGGGACCTTGCTGGGCCCATGGGATCCCCAACACCTGGATGGTACCTGGAGCTCAGTAAACACAGCCAGGTGACCCGAATCATCATGTTTCCAGCGAGGGGCACCCAGCACACGGGCAGCCTGGCAGAACCTCCAGTAACAGTGGCTGATGGAGGGAGGGACAACCCCCATCCCGAAGTATCACCAGGGCACTTTTGATAGTTCCTAGGGCTCAACATGAATGTGCTCATTCCAAGGCAGTTCTTCAGGGCTGAGGTTCCTGTTAGGAACCAGGGTTGTGTGGTCCGCACAGAGACTGCTGCTCCGAGTGGGCAGTTGCAGACTTTGGGAGAGAAGGTGGCTTTCCCCCTGGGAGAACTCCGTCCGCACTGTCCTGAGGGCACAAACAGGTGCTCCGGGCAAAGCCGGCGCTCCAGGTTCCCGTGGCCTCCAGGAAAGCCGCCCGGAGACTCCGCCTCATGTCTGAGCAGCAGAGCCAGCTCCGCGCTCCCTGGGTCCGTTTTCTGGGGTCCCGCTCTGCTCAGGGGGAGCCGGGAGCCGGGAGCCGGGAGCCTTCCTCGCCGGCCCTTTTCTGCTCCAAGCATCTCTTACCAGCTACGCGGCCAACTTGTCTGATTCCAGGTCCACGTTCCCACGCTCCCTGCACACTGTCTGAGCTGATGCGCAGACGGGGGGAAATCAGAAGACAGGCGGGTGGAAGAGTGGAGACAGAAAAGCAAAGAGATCAACTACACTGAGCCCGATGCCCCTGACTTCCTGAAGAACTGGCCATCATCACTCCGGCTTTTCCCTTTTGGGTTCAAAATGACACGTGTTCCAGTTCTGACACGACCACCAGCCGAGCCTGCACAGGTAATTTCCAGGAAGGAAGCGGAGCTCAGCTGCTCTGGGCCCGCTGACCGGGCAGCAAACCCTGGTGTGTTTTGGGGAAGACAGGAGGGTCGGACATCGGACATCGGGCATCATCTGGGATCCGGAGGGGGCGTGCATTTCCTTGCAGGCACAGATCAGCCCACATTTTAAAGGGGGCGTTTCTCTGCTGGAGAGGGAGTTACGGAACACGTTTGGTTTGGGCGACCCTTCACTTTCAGCTCCCTGTACCCAGGACACGCGGGGCCTGTGCTGAATAACACGGGACGATACGCAACATTCACAAATGGACCAGGTTTCCCCATTCCCGTCTGGGAGGCACCGCTGGCTGAAGCAACACGCCGTGAGGCAGGCACAGCATGCGGTTGATATCCTGACGAGGCTGTTATTCTAGAAACCTTTAAAAAGGCAGGCCTGCTCCGCACGTGGCCTGCGGGTCTGGAAGAGGCGGGGACAGCTGGGAGTCGCACGGTATTGAACGAAGAGTCCTGGTTTGTCTTTCTCTGACTTCCACCGACTCAACTCCGCCGTGAGGCCCCGCTTCCGTGCTTCCTTGAATGGCTAATTTCATGATGTAACCAGCCGCTCGCGTCCACTTCCCTCCCATTAAAAACCCTCCTCCCGCCCTGGCGCTGCCAGTCCCGGCCTCGGTGCCCGGGGGGGACTGGACCGTTGCTGGGGAGAACCTGTGAGCAGGTTCACAGCAGGGAGCTGTGACTGAAAAGATCCATGATATTTTCTCCCCGGGAAGGCTGTCTCCAAACACACGCACTGGGTTGGGATCTGACATCACCAATGCATCTCGACAAGGACTCAATATCAGTTAGACGTGTTCGCATAAGCTCCATGAACACAGCTTTCATACCACCCAGACGCAGGTGCTGTCCCTGCCCCCAGGTGCCCTGTGGGGCTCCGCAAGGGCCCAGAGTGTGGCCTGAAGCCTTCGGTCTGGATCTGCTGTAACATTTCCATGTCCTGCTGGCAACCCTTCAAGCCCCCAGGGACCCGAGAACAGGTTCCATTGGTCGTTCCCCATGACTTTCTGCTCCGCACAATCTGCCAGGTGGGGCTCCTGTCTCTGGGATGTCCTCCTCCATCTGCTGATGGCACATCCCCCGAGATGTCACCAGCTCTCATTGGAAACGACCCTGCTCTGCAGCCTCAGCCTAGCTTCAGGATCCTGCAGGATGGACTTGGGCTCATTTTGCACTTCTCTCCAGCTCGTGTGCATCTCGGGCCGGAGAAGGTTATCTTTCCCTTTGTAGCATCACCAACAGCGCAGAGCACAGTAGTTCTTCCGTACTCTGGTTTCAATAAAAGTTTAAAGTAGGTTGTTTTTGCATTCCAGGTCTCCAGCGTGCCCAGTCCATCTAGACCAGGCATGATTTGGTGTTGTCATAACAACTCCAATTCTCCAGTGGCAAAGTGGTCAGAGTCCAAGAGTGGAAATGTAAAACGCCAAGTTCCAAAGTTCAGGGGTCTCCATACTCTGGCCCCAATGGTGCAGGCTAATCATCAGGGTGGCTGTGACACGAAGGAGCTGGTCCAGGAAGACTCCAAGAAGCACCTCACACTGAAGCACCGAAGAGGAGAGTGAAGAGAAGGTAATTTCCAAAGTTGGAAACATTCACGGTCAACAGCAAACAACTCCATCTTACTTGAAGTTTGAATGAGAGTAAGAGACTACCTCTCACCTATCCAATGAGCAAAGCCTAAAAATATAGGTATAATATCCTCAATTCTAGAGAGACTGCCAAGGAGATGTTTCATGAAATAATTGTTAAAACAGAATCAAAAGCCTTAAAAAGGTTCCCATCATTCCCCCAACAATCCTCCTTCCAAAAACAGAACTTAGGCACAAGTGTAGTCAAAAAAGTGTACACAAAGACATACATTAAATATTCTTTATAGCAATGACAGATTAGAAAGCAAGCTAACTGCCCAATATTCATGGCTAAAAATTTACATCACCGTATCTGAAAATTAGCTATTTCATATGTTTGCAGTTTTTAATAACATGAAAAGCTGTAATACTGTTAGAAGAAGCTTAACATTATGGGGAAAACACTTAAAAAGTAGGCACCATTTAAATCTAATTAAATGAATGAAGAGGCATACAGTATATATGCATAGGAAAATGAGTATTATAATGATGACCATCAAATTAGTCTGCAAATTTAAGTTTTTATAACCCCATGCATCCTAGCATTGTTTCAATGAATGGCCAACTTAACAAAGTTTTACTGGAAAAAATAAGTGAATTAGGTCTTTTATTTTTTTGTGCATGGGCTACTCCAAACTCTTATGCCACAAAGCAACAAAATACTCGGGAGGTAAACGTACTTACATATTTTACATGGATGGCTCAGCTTTTGAGAAGGTCAGGAACCTCTTTAGCAGAACGCCAGAGACCCTGGAGAGCAAATCCGTCTGCCCTGAAGACCACATTGATTTCTGCTGGTCCAGAGCCTTGCATTTTAGGCCCAGCAGAACCAGGAGACACAACCTGGCACTTGAGAATATGGGATCTTAGAAACCCCTGCATGGCATTTCTGTTCATAATCACCAGCTGATCTCCTTTCAGGACTAGGGCCAAAATTCACACACCCTGCTTAGTAGGGACAACTCTAAACTCAGAATTGAGCACAATGGAAGCCCCCCTGGGACAAGCACGGGACTCTCCGAAGGTGCTCAGAGAATTCTTGTAGGTCAAGTTCCAATGAGCATGAGTTCAGAACCTTAGAAACAGTCCATGGCATGGACCAGGACGTTTACTTAGTTCTTTGCACATGAGGGCTCTAGGAGTGCTTAGTTGTCTTTAGCTTTAGTGTTAGACTGTATTGCAATAGTGTGTGTTTTTTAAAAAAACATCAAAATTGGTGCATTTTTGTGTAGCCACTTTAATATCGAAGATAGAAGATATGCACCATTTTTGGTGTATTGTGCTTTATTATTTCAGGAAAGGTAAAAATGCCACTGAAATGTGAAGAAAGATTTGTGCAGTGTATGGAGAAGGTGATGTGACAGATTGAACACGTCAAAAGTGTTTTGCGAAGTTTCTTGGTACTATTGACATTTTGGACGAGCAGTTCTCTGCTGTGGGGCTGTCGATACATGGGAAGGTATTAGCAGCCTCTACCCACTAGAAGCCAATGTAGGAGATGCCGACATACTCAAAATACCCAAGCCAATCAAGTGTTGGGTGAAAATGAAAAACCTACCTTTCATGTGATGGAAAAAACTAAACAGACTCACTGGCCAGACCAATACATGAACCAAAAGTCACGGCACACACACAAGAAACAAACGTCATTACCCAAAGTCAGCAGACAAGCCAAATCGCCAGACCCACTTACATCTCAGATGTTGGACGTCAGGTACAGAAAATAATTGATATGTTTGACGAAATAAAAAGGTTAATTAAAATTTTAAGGAACTAGAGACTATGTAACTGACCAAAGTGATTTCCAACAAGAACGAAAAGGCACTCCCAGAGATGAAAACTGCGCTAACTAAAATGGAAAGCAGATGAATTTAGACGTAGCTGAAAACAGAATTAGCGAAGTAGACTATAAACCCGGAGCAAGTTCACGGAAAGCCTCACAGTCCATGGAAAACGTCCGAGGAAAGGGGGCTACAACACGATGGCGTAAGATGAACCTACAGTCACACGTATGTCTCACGATGACTGATGTTTCAGCCAACGACATACCGAGTGTGCTGCGGTGGTCCTGCGACATTTTGATGGATTATAATAGTGATGTTGAAAGGCAAGGCTGGCCCTACCTAAGCTGTTAAACCTCCTGCTAGTTCTGGGCAGTTGAAATGGGAGGCTCAGCGTGCTGTCCCTCCGCCTGTGCCCACTGCAGCGTTCCTCTGGGCACGAGGCATGGCTGGGGCCTGGGGTGAGGGAGTGGGAGGAACATAGTGGGGGGCGGAGCCAGGGAGCCCACTGCCTGCCATCCACACTTACCTCTGAACACGGATGTGCACATGTATGCACACAACACATTCATGCTTGCAAACTTCCTCCTCTTCCGTTTCTCTTTCCCTCTCATTCCTCCCAGCTCTGTTCTCCCCCTCTCCTCTCCCTCTCCCTTTTATGATTTCTTGTCTCGTGCTTTAATCTCTCTGGCTCCATCAGAAAACCTCCCTCCCCAGCCCACCTACCTCCCAACACATGTGCACACACACAACTATCTTTTATATCACAGTTTGACCGCACCTGTTCTGCATGCTCAGATACACACAGGCCTCATGTTACAGTTGCCTACAGCATCCAGCACCGGACAGGGCTGTGCAGGCTGGCAGCTGCGGACTGGACCACCTAGCCTCGGAGCAGTAAGACGGACAAGCCAGGTTTGCGTACGTGCTCTCTGCTGTTTGCGATCCCAGTGCCCGAGGGTGCCACTCCACCGCCCGTCCCGTAGCTACGCGGAGCAGAGCGCAGTCCACATTAAAAGGAGATAATACAGCAAATGAAGGCGGGGAAGTAAAGAAATGGCTGAGAAATTTGTAGGACTAACAGCAACTAGGGCCGTTACATTCACAAAGAACAAGTCATAAAAATAACAAAAGTGAAATTTAAAAACACCCGAAGAAAGCATAACTCCGAACACAGGGAAGATCGTAAAACAGCTCAAAGACAAGGTACCAAGTTTCGACAATTAGACGCACAGCTGCTTTCTCCACAGCCTGAGGTGCTAGGGCAACATTTTGTTTTCTTTTTTAAAAAGATTTTTTAAAATTATTTTCAGGGAGAGGGGAAGGGAGGGAGGAAGAAAGGGAGCGAGGCAACCATAGCTACGGACCTGGCTGGAGACCTGGCTTGCAACCTGGTTCTGCGCCCTGGCTGGGAATCGAACCAGCGACCTTTGGGTTCGTAAGCCGGCGACTTATCCATTGTGCCATCAGCCAGGGTCTAGGACAACATTTTCAAGGGTTGAACAGGAAATAATCATCAACATAGAATCACGTGCCTTGCCACATTTTCTTTCAAGAACACGGCAGCATAAAGATGGTTTTAGAATTCCCACTTCCCCCATCCCCACACTTTGACACTCTACCAAAAAGAACATGTAAAATCCTTTAGGAAGATGAAAATCGGTAGCAGCAAGGTTCTGACTGACAGGCATAAAGGGAAGGGAGGCGCAGACAATGGTAGGTAACTATGATGTAAATAGTGCATAAAAACAACATTTGAGTTTTAGGCTTCATGGAAGCAAAACAAGATCATTGAACAAAGGCATATAATACCAGTCTTGTATTTGTGTGTGGTGTACTGGAAGTTAAAGTGTTCTAAGACTTTAAGTAGTTTGAAAGATAGATTTAAAAATGTTGATTTACTTTCTGGCTTGGTTAAGTTCATGTGCTAAAAAAAAGAAAGAGAAAAAAAAATGTTCATGTGTTACAATTGCTAGCTGATCCCTAAAGTCATAGAAACAAAGAGTATAGCAGAGAAAAAATAGAATGAGAAAAAATTCAACACAAGGCTATTAAAGAGATAAAAAGAAAGTGTAATACATGTAGAAAGCCTAAATAAACTGATATAAATAAATCTACATATATCAATAATCAAGATAAATATAAATGGTCTAAATTTTCTAGTTAATATACATAATAACTAATTTACTTTTGCAAATAAGAGTAATGATGGTAATCTTATGTTTTCAGATATTAAGATTATGAAGCTACAATAAAAACAAAGTGATGTTGGTGGAGTATACCCAGAAAATATTTTGAACTGAATGCAAATAAAAGTACATTTCAAAATTAGAAGGAACCTTATATCTGGAAATAACTATATGAAAACATTTGATATAAGCATTTAATTTAAGCTTTCCTTTTAAGCTAAATAGTTAAAAAGAAGAAGAAGAAAAGGACAAGGTTAGGGCAAAGTAAGTTGAGCCATGGAAATAATAAGGCTAAAAAGCAGAAATCAATGTCACAGAGAATAAACAAACAACAGAGAAAGATCAATGGAATTAAACTAGATCCTTGGCAGGTGGAATCAATAAAATGGATAAACCTCTAGCTAGACTGGTAAGGTAAAAAGAGAAGATAGAAATTACCAGTGTCGTGAATAAATGAGGGGATATCACTACAGATCCTAGGGTAATACAAATGTATTGTAAACAACTATATAGCAATAATTTCAACATCTTTGATGAAATTAAAAATTTCTTGAAAGACAATATGAGCAGACTCAAGAAATATTGGAAACATTGACCAGTCATACCTCAGTTAAAGAAACTAAATTCAAAGAAGATGACATACTAATATTCTTTAAGAACATAATAAAAAGAGAACCAAAAATATTAGCAAATGAAATCCTTCAATATATTTATTTTTAAAAAGAAAGGCAGGGAAAAGGCAACCATATATTGATGTTGCTCTCTTTTTCTTCTTCCCTCCCTGCCCTTCTCTCTAAAAATAATGAATAAAATCTTTTAAAAATGCATAATGCATGACTAACTAGAGTTCAACTAGATAGTTAATTTACATATGAAAAGCAATGTAATTCACCATGATTACCAAGTAAAGGGAAAAAATCCTATTATTATCCCAATAGGTATATTAAAATTATGTCAGTATTCCACACCCATGCATAATAAAAAGCCTTCATCAAATGAGAAATAGAAACAATGGAATAACCTGAATAAAAAAATGGGGAAAGGATCTGAATAAACATTTCTCTGATGAAGATATACAAATGGCCAATAAGTAACTGAAAAGAGACTCAACAACAGTGGGGAAAAATTAGAGAAAGTCACATCAAAACCACAATAAGATGGTTATCATCACAAAATCGGAAAATAACCAGTGTGAACAAAGATGTGGAGAAGCTGGAAAGTTTGTGCATTGCTAGTGGGAATGTACAATGGTAAAGCTGCTGTGGAAAATGCCATGGTGGGGTTTTCAGAAAATCAAACACAGAATTACCATAGGATCCAGCAATTCCATTGCTGGGTATATAATATCCAAAGAATATTTGTACACCCATGCTCATGGTAGTATAATTTACACCAGGCAAAAGTGGGAGACACTCAAGTGTCCACTGATGGATCCATGGATATACAAAACGTGGTCAATGCACACAGCAGAATATGATTCAACCAGAACAAGGAAGGTGATTCTGACATACGCTACAACATGGATAAACCTGGAGGACATGCTACTAATTGAAAGAAGCCAGTCACAAAAAGACAAACATTGTAAAATTGCACTTAATATGAGCTCCTTAGAGTGTTCCAGGTCAGAGAGACAAGGATTAGATTGAGGAGACATTTAAAAAAATAATCAAAATTTGGAAAGGTATGACTCCTGCCATAATGAGCTATGTCCAACACCAACAGTTCCCATTTATCAGTGATCAGTGTCTAAAATGTTCTCCATCTCTCAGATCCATAGAGAATAACACAATAGCTTTTGGGAGTCACATAATATTCGAGGCAGGAAGTTTTCTAGAATGAAACAACAGCATAAAATCAGGAAAATCCTTGTAGAAATGCCAACTTGATATGTACTTGGCATTTTCAACCATTAGAGAAATATTATCTCATCAATAGTTGTTAGACACTGTTAAACCATTTAGGAAAAATAGATCTCAATCTTACGGCCTCTGAGGAAATCTATCCAGAGAGATTACAGATTTTAAAAAAGGAGTTGGAGAGGAATGTAAACCAAAGGAGTCTATTCTAAGCCTGTCAGTGAAAAGAAAGGGAAAAAGAGTAAGAATAACATCTCAGTGTCAAAAATTACCATAAACAGACATGATGAATAAATACAATGTGGTATCCTGGGTGGGACCCTGGAACAGGAAAAGAACATTAGTGGAAAAGCTGGTAAAATATGAATAAAATCTGGTTTAGTTAGTAGGATAGTACCAATCATTTCTTAGTTTAGAACACTGACTTTCCACAATGGGTGATTTTGCTCCCCAGGGGAAATTTAGCACAAGGATTATTTTGAAGTAAAGGCAACTGAGACAAACAAGTAGAAAGACAGCTGTCTGCCCTCCCCCTATTTGCCTGAAAGCATGATATAAATTAACAAAAGTGTCCTTCCTCTTTCTACAAGGAAGAGGAAGTGATCACCATAGATCATTTTACACCCTAGCAGCCTGGAGATGCCATCAGAAGAATCAACAAAAAGTTTACTAGCTTTTCTCTACCACTAGTTTTCTTTCATATATTTACCATCTCGCTCTGACAACCTTGGATGCCTGCTTTTCTCCATCCTGTCATTGCACCACAAAATTATTCTTTGTTGAAACGGCTGCATAAGCCAGAGTTCTAAGCCACCACTTTGAGTTATTCATTTTCCCATGCACCTAGGAAAAGTGCATGTTAATAAACATATTTGTTTTCTTCTTGTTAAATATGTCTTTTGTTATAGGAGCCCCAGAGAGAACATTAGATGCAAGGAACATTATTTTTCATCCTCTGTGTCCTCAAGAACATGGCTTTTAAGCAGGGAGACACAGATTCAGATCCCAGTGTAAGATCTGGCATAGACATTTTGAAAACACACCCTTGATGGGTCTGGTGCTCTCCTCTGCTTAAGAACACCTCTCCACATTCCATGATAAATAGCCACTGAACCACATGAGGTCCTTAGGATGCCATATATGTGAGCTATGATCCTCTACTCACAATAATGCCTTCATGTGGCTAAGACCTAACATAGGAAATAAATGACCCTGTGATAGCAATAAGAATAAGACTTCTTCATTTAACTACAAACTCCTTCAACAGCATAGTTCACGATGAGTTTATGGCTGGTCCTACCATCTTCATTCATCTTTTAGTCTCCAATGTCAGTGGGTAACACTGAAAATAGCATAAGTTTCAGAAAGATCTAAGCCTCTGCTTTAGGATAATTTGGAAAATAGCAACAGAAACAAAACTACATTAAGCCAAAGGAGCTAAACACATCGCCTGTATCTCTCTTCTCTTTCCTTTTCTCCAGAGTCATCTATATTTGAAATACTGCTCCTTATAGAATTCACTATGCTATTATCACTTTCTCTTTCCAAAATCATGTCTACATTGATTTCCTGAAGACAGTTCTGCTGGAACTGAACTAATGATAGTTGCAATGTGCTGAGTTCCCATAATGCACCACCATGCTTGGTGCTGCTTAGTAAAGTGCTGTAGAGAACAGAGGGTTGGTCACTGGCAGAATCTGACTGACACTGAGATGAGTCCCCTTCCCAAGCCCATGGTGCCTCTGACACGTCACCCTGATCATCATTGTTCTCGTTCCTGGGTGCTCTGTGTCTCCAGTTTACAAATCCAACCATTACCCCATCAGCCTGCTACAGGTCTTGAGTCCATTTCTCTTACTCTACTTGGCAAATCTGAGCCAGTGGCCCAGTAAAATGACCATTTCCTACACAATTGTGGGGACAGGGCCCATTTATACAATGGAGGGAGTTACTCAGAAAGAAGGGAAAAGCCCCCTTTTCCACTGAGGCAGTTGAACTGACGGACATGAGCAACATGTAGAGACCACGCAGACCTCAGGCAATGATCTGAGTGTCATGATCAAGATCTCGGGGAAAAAGACACAATCTCATCCAGGTTTACCAAGCATTAAATAAATAAAAATACCCTCAAAATATGTTTGTAACACTGTTTATGCATTTTCAATTTTTTTGGCATTGAATTTGACCATCTGAAGGACAATCAAGTTGTTACATGACAATACTTGATTATTCTTATGTTCTCAGAGAAAAAAACAAAACAAAACATTTTAAGACCTCCCGCCCCCAATTTAAAAACCAAGTGGGGATGCCATAGTTTTCACCTTACTTTTCACAACCTACCTCCGGACATGGAATGTCACATGGCTGCCCACTTTGAGTACGGCTGCAGGGAGAGGTGTTCAGGAAAGAAAAGGAAACAAGCTTTTAAGTGACCGTGACATCAGCAAGGCTTTGTTGGGTCATCAGAATGACTGTCCTCCAGGCTCGGAGCAAGTGCCCAGTGCTGAGCATGCAAAGGTCAATGCCAATGACTCAGACTTGGAGCCTGATTTCAGCGACAGTGTCCAAAAGAAGAAAAGGGCCCTGGTGACATAGCAAAGACAATACATCACGCTAAAAGGCCATATGGTTCCTGGGAGTCAGTCCTTGAGAGGCAAGGTTGGGAGGATGCGCTGAGGGACAGTCGCAGAGTGAAGAGCAGGGTCCTCCATGACAATTGCCGTAAGCAGCTTTGGGTACAGTGGGGGCCGATGGCTCTCAACCAAGAGAGACTTTGTCATTTCTCCCCACTCAGTGCCTGGAGACACATTTGTCACTACAGGGAGGGAGGCCTGCAGCATCTAGTGGACAGAGGCTGGGGATGCTGTTAAACACCCTACAATCCTCACCAGAAGATTATCCAGCCCCAAATGGGGACACTACTGAGGCCTAGAGGGGGGAAGGCAGCAGAAGGGTGGAGGATGCTGAGTTAGCAATGGCCAAGGTCAAGGTGAGAAATAGGAGCCAAAGGCTTCCCCTTGACTAGCAATCATGGAGACGCCCGCTCAAACACAGCAAATCACTTTTCTATCTGGAGATTCGTAGAGGTTCGCAAATACAGGTACCTACCCTGGGCGAAGCACATTTACAAAGGGACTTCACCCAGGTTTCTCCTGGAGCTAACTTGACATTGTGTGTCAAGAACCTCACAGAGGCTAATATAGTCCAACCTAAACATTCCATTGTAAAGCTGTTGTTTTTTTTTTAAAGGAAATAATTCAGCACACACGACAGTTCTATATGCCAAGTCTTCACGCTACTGTTATTCCAAAACGTGACAAATGAGTAACAACGTTGAGGACCAACAATGAGGAACGAGTTAAGCATTGATAGAGTCATAACGCACACGATTTTGTAGTCCATAGAAGTTACCTTTGTGAAGTACTGTGAATGGCAGGAAATACTTAGGATGTGGTGCTAAGCGGCAGAGACCGGGGGGAAATGACATGTGCCACTGTGTGTAATGTGGGCTCGTCCCAGACACGCGCAGTCCGGGACATCATCCTCCCTGGGGCAGTGCGCGTGCTCACTTCACGCAGGAAATCTCACTCCCCGCCAACGGGCCAGAGTCCTGTGGTCGAGCTCTAGGAGACACACTAGGAGACACAGTATGCAACCGGGGACCCGGCATCAAGTCCCTCTGGGATTCCTCCTCTCTTGTGTTTCACATCTTCAATCCCCAGTGACAGTGCCTCCCCTGGAGACTTCTGGGACCTGTATCTGTACCCAGATGGGGTCATTCTAGCCAGAGGGTGTCCATGGAACATCACCATTTCAGGCAAGAATGGGACTCATCAGTGTCTTCTCCAAAGGCATCAACAAAATCAGGTGGTTTTGTTCCATCCGCTTGGGTGCCTGAGCACCAGGGGAACAGCTTCAGCTCCAGGCACAGGGCGCGAAGTGAAACTGGCAATAATCAGTGAGTTGAAGTCCATGCTGCTTCGGGCTCATGACATGCAGCGGGCCGAGAACCATCGGGGTCAATGCTGTCCACCCCATAGCACAGTGCAGTGCAGAGAACGAGGTTGCAGACTGGGGAGGTTTTCTGACCCCATAAGTGTTATCTGGGCCAAATGACATGACCTGTTACATTTCATTATACATGAACTGTGTAGCCCGCTCTCCTAACATGTCCACTAGGATAACTGTCCACCAAGCACTGCGTCATCCTTCTGTCCAGGAGTGGCCTCCAAATCTCACCTTTGATAGTGACAGTGGAGGCAGAGAGGCCCTGCTTCCGCCTGTCCCTGAGATGGGCACAGCAGGAGCCAGAGGGACAGGACATTCTCAGCTCTGGCACTTGATGCCACCAGGACTTGGGCAGATCATTTAAGCTCAAGCCCCATTTGTCTGACTTACAAAACAGGGGTAATGAGACTCTCTTTACAGGATGGCTTGGATGGTCCAAAGCAATGGGTACAGTGGACGCAGGCTGAGCCGTGGCCTCTAGGATTTCCACGGTACACGTGGTGGCTTTTGATAGGAAGCTGACGCTGCTGATGACAATAACAGCCATGACAGTGATGAGGTTCTCCCTTCAAGGAGGTGCTGGGTGCGCACAGCGCCCACGTTTCAGGTGCTTGCAGGGTGCTGAGGTGTGCACAGCGCCCACATTTCAGGTGCTTGCGGGATGCTGAGGTGCACACAGTGCCCACGTTTCAGGTGCTTGCGGGGTGCTCGCTGACGGCGGGGACGTAAGAAATAAACACACAGGGACGAGGAGGTGAGCAGAGAGGGAACCAATTCCTAAGCTCTCAGCCCCTAAACAGAGACCAGGCACCTGGGTCTGTTAGCTCACTTCCCTCCGGGGGTCCCAGGCTAGCTGGACCTCATGGAGTGAAAGTGGCCCTTTCCCCCCAATTCAGTAACCTGCTGGGGCGCGTGTCCCGGAGGCTCGTTCCGGAATTCAACCCGCAGGACTTTCTGTCTGACCACGTAACGCCCGAAACAAAGGCGGCTGGATGTCGGGGGCTGGCTAGACAGGAGGCTGCTCGTGTGGTACTTGGAAACCCCCCAGGTGATCGGAACCAGGCGCGGTGACTGAAGGAGGACGCCCCCTCCCAGCATGGGTGGTGAAGACAAGAAACTCTTGCTTCTTCTGGGGGGAAGAAATGCATCTCATCGCAAATTAGTGTGGAGGGAGAGAGCATGAAACTACAGGGGTGTGTGAGTGTGTATGTGTGTGTGTGTGTGTAAGCATGTGTGCCCACACATGCACATTGTACACACAGGGTGAAGCAAAAGCAGGTTTAAAATTGTGAGGACGTGAAACCGTGTCTTCTTGTGCGAGCATTACTTATTAATGACTGTTTATTTTCCATACAAACCAGGTAACCCTGCGTTGGCCCCTCCCTGTATTGGAGGCAGGTGGCCCAGTTGGTGAGCCCGTGGTTCTGTGGTTTGGAATGTCAGGACCAGGGGACCCAGCAGCACATGGGACCGCTTTCCCTCACCAACTTCACAGCAGGGGATCAGAGCAGACATTTCTTCAAGCCCGACGGGACCTCCGAAGCACCAAACCCACCCCGGCCCCCGTCACCCACGTGGGAGGACAGCCTGGAAGTGACCGGTGGTTCATCCGTGATCACTGGGCCAGAAGTAACAGGTCAGCAACTCTAAAAAATGTGACCTGGCCTCTGTGAATACCTGTGTCCACAGAGGGTGGAATGAGGCCATGGGCTTCAGGAGCTCTGAAATGCTCCATGGGGGCACTGTGGGACAGGGGCTCTTCTGGGTGAGGCTGGCCCCCAGGGACATAGGATTAGCTGACTCTCTGCCTAAGACAGGTGGCTGCACAGTCCCAGGCAAAGATCTCCGCCGGAGTCAGAGGCACGCTGGGGGGTTTCTCAGTCAAGGGCCTCTCCTGGGGGGTGGGTGCTTGAGGCCTGGCCCGAGCGATTTGAAAGCTTCTTTGGTGAAACTGCCATAAATCCAAATTATGAGTTCACAGCACGAGGCAGAAAGGCAAGGATGTCTTTCAGCGGGGAGCTGACAACCATGTAGGTCATACGTCTCCGGAACCTGCATCACCCAGGAAGGGGAAGTTGTGGGCCTCAGTGAGTTCTTCCAATGCTGCCCGGTGCTGCGGGACCCCTCGCCCTGGGCTGCATCTGTGACTCAGGCATTCCCGCGGCCCCAGCCGTCGGAAGTCGGAAGTCGGAAGGCCGTGTCAAATTGCCTTCCCAACCCTGAGCCTTCCCTACATGGACGTTGGCTAATTACATCCTTGAATATTTCTGCGTGCGTTACAGCTTTAAAATATTTCACAGTCATTTTTACTAATTAGTAAAGCTTTAACGAATAGAAATGGCACCGTAAAATTGTCACGCCTAGGCTGTGTTTTCCATTTGACGGCCATTATCTGTAAATACGTCTCCCTAGGGGACCGTCACCAACGCGGAAACCAGAGTCTCGGGCAGAAGGCAGAAAACCGGAAGTTTGCGCGGAGGATGGAGGAACAGCCTCTGATGCCCGTTTTCCCTCCCTGACTTCACCAGGGACGGGAGGGCGCCCCACCGACTCCGGGGGGCGGTGTGGACACAGCCACAGGTGCTGGCCAGGCTGCCCCAGGAAACAAAACTGGGCTCCTGCTGCTGGGCATGGAGGGGCCCCAGATTTCCGCTTCATTTTGAAAATGTCCCGTAATTACTACACACACACACACTCAATTACGGAGCCAACCGGTCAATCTCAACCATATGACCCAACAGTAGAAAGGACAGCCCCCTGGCACCTCCGATACGCAGATGTCGGGGCTGGAGGGACAGAAGCCCCAGGTGGACAGCACCCTGTCCCTGGCCTGGTTTCGGACGACACAGACCTAAACTCACTTGGTTTGGGGCCCAGCATTTCCTCCGAGTGACATAGGGTCCAGAAGACTCCTGGACGCCCAGCTTTGAAGGGACACCTTTCACAACGCACCACCTAGGGGAACGCAGGTGACCAGACCCCAACACCGCTCGGTCAGATGCTGCCTGAGGCCGGTCTCACGAGGCACCCGTGCTGCCTGAGCGCGGCGTCCGGAGCAGGTGACGGAGAGCCCCTGGTCCACCTTGGCAGGGCCTGTGCGGGTGGCCCTCAGCCCGGGGGTGGGAGCGTCACTCACCTGCCCTGTAACTCCAGCCGGGAATGTGAATGGACAGCTGGTTGGCGTGAACGCTGGAGTGACAGCACATGACAGGGTCCACCTTCCCTTTCCTTACAGTGACCTGCTGAGTCCCCACACCTGCGAATTCCGCATTTTCCAATGGACGGGGGCCACTCCAAGGACACGGGCCGGTCCCCAAAGGCACCTGCCCCAGCGAGGGCTGCACCGCTGGGGTCCAGCGCGGGCCCAGGAGGCCAGGGCCACCCTCTGGGAGCTGCGGCTTCAGGGCGCCTCCGATTGGCCCTGAGCTGGCTGTGCCGTCTGCCCCATCTGGTGTCAGCCTGTGAGAACTGCAGCTGAGGTTGAGCGACAGGACGGACCTGTGCACCTTGGGGCCGGCCAGTGGCGCGTGCTCTGGCCGGACAGAGAGGGGCCTGTCCGGAGGGCAGACGGCGTTCGGACACTGCTGAGACACCCCGAGGCGGACGCAGCTGCTGAACAGCAGTGGGCTCTTCCCTGTCCGTGCGGGGCCGGGGGAAAACTGGTCCTCTCCATGGCCCACGTGAGTGACCCAGTACTGGCGTCCATCACACAGCCGCACGTGGGCCTCGGGGAACTTCAGCCCCAGCACAGAGCTGGTTCTGGGGGAGCCCATGCAGGCGAAAGGTCTGTGGTGCTGACTTGGATGCGCTGCGCTGGCCAGAGCGGAGGGGTCCCTGAGCAGAGGGTCCGGGGTCCTGCACTTGGTACACAGCGGGTCCCCCACGGCCCCCCACACCAGGGTGCTGGTGGGGGGGCCCACACGCCTGGCTGTAATGGTGATGGATGCAAACCCCTTTTGGGGGCTGCTGCCTGGCTTCTCCTCTCGGGGGAGCAGCTCAGTCTCCGGTCCTTGTGCCCCGATCGGCGTCTGAATTCCTAAGTGGCCGGGGACGAAAGCAAAGGCTCTGTCGATGGTGACTCCGCTGCGACTGGCCAGGGCCTGCTTCTCGGGCCATGCGGGAGGCAGAGGGTCCCCACACGGAGCAGGCAAGGCGGCCGAGTCTTCTTTGGACTTGTTCTCATCCATCAGCTGTGAAATGACCATGGATGAAATCATTTTCCTGTTTGGTGGTGCCAGGCTGTCCTGCGAATGGGAAAAGGTCACCATTATTGAAGCCGCTCCATTGTAAAGCAGGCAGTGAACCCCCAGGGGCCAACAGGACACGGTGCCCAATGCTCACCTGAGACCCTTCGCCCCACCCACCCGACACTTCCGAGCACCCCTCCGGCAGGCGGGGAGCCCAGGCCCGCGTGTGGACTGACTGTGTGCTCGGGAGCCTGCCTCTGACCGGGACATCACCTTGCAGTGTGCGTGCTGGTGTGGGTGTGATGGGGGTCCTCCTGTTTCTCTCCCCACCGCCACCAGGCCCAGGGGCACCCAGCACCAGCTCAGAGAAGGGCTGGGGCTTGGGCACAGGTGTGCAGGGTGGTGAGGGGGCATTCTTCCGAGGGCACGTGTGAGTACGGGGAACCCCAGCCTCCGGCCCCAGCTCCCCTTGCTGGCCACTCCCCAGGGCTGCTGTCACGGGGCAAATCCTAGACAGCAAAGCAGCAGCCACCGCCAGGCTGGCACGGTGGCCCCGAGAGTCACGGATCAGGATGGGGGTGCAGGCTTGGGCCAAGACAGCTGGAGTGGGGCTGCCTTTCCATTACTGTCAGTGTAACAACCGGGGTGTCTCACGCTTCCTGACCAGTGGGCTAGGCTATAGGTCCTAACAGTCACCGGGGCGTCTGAAGCAATGGGCTGTGGTCTTTCACACAGCGTGAACCAGGGGGGGACAGGGGGAAGGCTCTTCTGCCCCTGCTGTCTTCACCGGGTGCGTGGGGGAAGCTGCACAGAGACCAGCAGACCCCAACCCTCACCATCGGGATGCCTGTTGCTTTAGGGTTTCAAGCAAGGCCTCGTGTGGAGCTGCACAGGATCCAAAAGTACACTGGCGGCCACTCCGCCCTCACCGCCCGCAGCGCTCGCTTTGGGGGCCGGAGAACGTCCTCGTGCAGTAGATCTGCATTGGCCTGGGCGTCACGTGGCAGGTCACCACGCAGGGTCCCGGGCTCCAGGGACTGCGGGTGCAGCCCAGGCAGCCTCATTGGAACCAGCACCCGAGACTCGGATACAGGCGACCCGGGGACCAGGTGAGCAATGCGAACGGAGTCACGGGGCTGCTGGCCTTTTTCAGGCGGGGGAACAACCCGCCCCTGGGGATGGGAGACCGTCCTGTTCCCTAAGACACGATCGCGAGCACAGGGGCATTTTCCTTTCTTTCAGAGCAGGATGAGTATCCACTTCTTCATGTCATGCTCCTCTGCAGCTGGACCGCCAACAGAGGGATCCCCGAGTGTGGTGTTGGCACCCGAGGCTGGGGTGGGGGGCCTTCATGGGGAGATGTGGGAAGACAGCTTGTCTTTCTTGGCTTTTCTTTTTCACTCGTTTTTCGTGGAAGACAGCTGTGACCACACGATCGTATTTTAAAGACAGGTGGGAAGTTGCAAATTCAAAAGATGACAAGAGGTAGGTGAAGAAGTAGGAAAGTAATATTAAAACTTACTTCATTAAAAAAAAAAATATATATATATATATATATATATATATATATATATATATATATCTCCAGCCCTGGCTGGTGATTCAGAGGATAGGTGCTGGTTTGCAAACCCAAAGGTCACTGGTTCGATTCCCAGCCAGGGTAACATAACCAGGTTGCAAGCCAGGTCTCCAGCCAGGTTTGTAGCTGGAGGCAGGTGAAAGGCAACCATACATGGATGTCTCTCTCCCTCTCTGCCTCTCTCCCTACCCCCTCACTAAAAATAAACGAAATCATATATATATATATATATACATACACACATACACACACACATATATATATCCAAATACCATGTGCAATTTTTTTCTGGGTGGCTCCTCTTGGCCTTTGGTGGCTCTCAGCCCAGATGGCGCGCTGTCCCCGGGTGCCTGGGAACCGCTGTGGCAGCCTCATCCCTGAACCGTCTTGGTGGGGGCAGGCCGCAGTGTTTTTAAAGCTCCCAGTGTGATTCCGGCGGGCAGGCCAGGCGGAGGAGCCTTCCAGGCGCTTCTGGGGCACCCCTGTCTTTCCCACCTCTGCCTAAATAGCCCTTCCCCTTCCAGTGGCCGCTGGGACTGACAAGGCACCTGCAGTGCCCGTGTGTCTGCACGCCAGGCCCTTTGACCTGAAGGCAACCCCCAACCCCACGGTCACGGATTCAGAGTCCGGGCCCCTCTCTTCCTAGAGCTGGGGCCAGTCAGGGTGAGGGAGGATGAGCCCCAGAATTGAGGTGTGTAACTAGCTGCAGGGACTGCTGCCCAGGTGAGGTGGGGAGCCTGCCAGGCCAGGACTCGGGCCTCCTAAGGTCTGTTCTGAGCCGGAGGACCCCGGCCTGGCCGCAGGACCCCAGGGGCGACTGGGACTGCACCACTGCTGAGCAAGGAGAAGATGCAATCGATCCTGGGGGAGGGAGGGGGGTCCAGGAACGACTCAGAGCCTGGACTCCAACACCAGGTGGGTGCCCAGCCTCTGGATCCCAGGGAGTCTGGCCATGGTAGGAACAAGGACACCAGAAACAAGGGGTCTGCTTCTAAGGAGGAGCGCCTGTCACCTCAACCTGGACCCAGGACAGAGATGCTCGACTCTGGTGATGTCAGCCTGGTCCACACCTGGATGGAGACAGAGCCGCGTCCAGGAGCCCAGGGCTGGGTGCACTGCAGGGACACTGGGGAGCCTCCTGGGGCCCCGGATGTCATTGAACCAGCCACACCTGGGCCCGGCCAGTGTGACTGAACAATCCCACCAGAGGCAGGCAGATGAGGGAGCGGCAGTGATGCCGGGCGTGGACTGTGGCTTGTGTCTGACGCAGAGGGGCTGCTGGGTGCCAGGGGGACACATCCGGCTGGGGTGGGGTGTGCTAACAGCGCCAGGTCCAGAGAAAAACACCTTGCTATGTCTGCCTCCCAGCGAAGACGCGGGGTTCAGAATGGGGAACACTTAAGACAACCGCAAGGTGCATCCAACCTGCCCCCCGACTTAGCAGAAAGTGCAGGATGCCTGATACGGTCCAGCCCACGCAGGGACGAGGGAGCAGTCGCATCCCTGGCACGCCGTGTCTCCATGGAACTGGCAACGAATGAGTCAGATAGTTTAAGTGGTGATAACCCACCACAAGCCCGACGCAGGGACATTTTGGTGACGTGAATTTAGAATAAATATAACCTTTTTAGACATACGTTCCGTTATTGATAACATACAGTCCTGCTCAAAGCACTTCTTTATCCATGCAGCAGACAAATATTTATCGGGCACCTCCCACCTGCCAGGCTCGGTGCCGAGAGACTTCCTGGTCTCATGAAGCTGGCAGATGGGAGGTAACATCAAGCAGGTAATCAAATTACGGGGACGGGGATTATGATTGTAAGACTTTTCAGGGGTTTAGATGCAGCTCTGAGAAAAGCCCAACCAACCAACCAAGAGAAACCAGAAAGGAAACACTACCCTCTTGGATGTACATTCATCACATGCTTGTTTGGGAAGTTCTAGTATTCGTCCAAGCCTATTTGCTTATCGAGACCCATTAAATAATGAAAAATACAATGCGACCTCTCAAAAATCAGTATCGGTCTGCTCGGGCAGCCCTAACAAGGAACCCCAGCCTGGGATGTAAGCAATAGAAACTGACTTCTCACAGTTCTGGAGGCTGGAAGGCCAACATCCAGGTGCCGGCAGGGTCCGTTCCTTCTCGGTCTCCTTCTCCTGGCTGGCAGGTGACCATCTTCACCCTGTGTCCTCACAATCTCTTCCTCTGTGCCTGCCTGTGTCCTAATCTCTTCTTATAATGACACTAGTCATATGGGACCAGGGCCACCCTAGGGACCTCAGTTAACCTTAATGACCTCTTTAAGGCTCCACCTCCTAATACAGTCACATTGGGAGGTACGGGGGCTAGGATGTTAACATCTAAAATTGGGGAGGACGCAGTTCACAGACTCCAGTCCAATATCTACGTATCTGGTTCTTCTTCTGGGGCTGGGAAACCAAAGACACAGGGCAGAGGGGCTGTTTGATGTTCCTAAGTCAAACTTGACTTAAAAGAGGGTCAGGTTTCCTTAAAAAAGCAATCACATCCTTTATATCAAATATCTTCCCCAATTAAGCCATTTCAGGTTGTCCCTCCAACTGTCCTTGATCCTGGGTTAACCGAACGTGGCTTTGAAGGGAGAGATCTCTTATCTAGAATAAAATGAACTGATGTAAGGGGGCCTGGCCAGCACCGCACGGTCTCACGGGTACATCTCCTTTGTCGTAAATGCCATGTGACTATAGCGATTCCTTTTCAATCCTTCAACTACGATTTTGTCAAGCTGACAACAGCTTTCATAGTTTCACACACATTACTGACTGCTTCTAACTGTATTTGTGCTTTAAGGCCTACGACCAAGAAGGGCCCTGCTTCACACGAGGACGTGGATGACCAGAAGCAGCGCCACCAGCCGAGGCTGCTTCTGTGCCTTCAACGATGTGCTTCTCCCAAGAATAAGCACCTAGTCCCGCTTTGAAACCTGTGTCTCCACGAGACAGTCCCTTCCTGCCCCAGAGCTGCTCTGTGCCTGCAGTTCTGTTTGCCGGATGGTGTGTCTCCCGCAGATACCCCAGAGTCACCTCCACATTCGCCGTGAGTGGGCCCGCCCTGGCCACACCGCTGGGCCACCCCCCAGCTCAGTGGCATTTCATTCCAGCGGTAGGGGGTTCTCAGACATTTGCCGTCCCCTCCATTCGCCTTGGTTGTAACGCTAGGAAGAGCGGGTTTTAAGGCAAATGGGAAAATTGCAGCCTTTCTCCTTCCCCGTGCAGAACCTCGCCTGCCTGCGCATTGACCGGAAATCAAAGGATGTGACGCCTGATCACAGTCTGTAGGAATGGCCACAAAGTGATTACCAGGTGTTTAAGCGGCCCAGGACCATGCCTGCTGCTATGCAAGTGGTGGAGGTGAGTTGCGTGTAAGAAAATGCATGACCTCCAAGTGGTTTCTTACCTATTCCTGGCTTTTCCTAAGTGTCGATATGGCGTTGCCATTACTTTTGTTAGAAGGAAAACGTAAACGTTATACTTTGAAGGAAGATAACTGGGTTTCACGGTTCATTTCATTTCGACCACGGCCTGACTGAAGAAGCGTGCTCACGGGTCACGTGTGCAGCTCTGGGGCATTTTGCAGAGAGAGACCTGCCGGCGTACAGCAGCCACGAGCAGGGGGCCTGGGACCGGGGTGGTCCTTCATTTGAACAACGCCCACAGGGACAGTCTCCCACGGCTCCCGGCTAGGAGGGAAATTTGAACGTCACGCTGCTGATACGATCGAACAAAATGACCCAGCTCGTTCCAAAGCAGATGTGCAGGTGTGAGGTGTGAGGGAGGGTGTTACAGAGATCCAGTCACATGGTCCCCAACTGTGTATCCATAGTGACCACGATGCTTAACTGTAGCATCAGCAGGAATAGGCTGAAAGCTGCCCGCTCCATGTGGAAAACGGGTGGGAGGGACCTTCAGCTGGTGCCTTGAAGGAGTGGCCACCGACCTGCACACGGTCCTGCTGGGGCAGGTTCTTCATGGCCCACCGTGTTTATCGCCATCCCAGGAGCAAACCACCACCACTGCACATCCTTGTATCCTACACCTTCAGCCAGTGGGCTCAGTGCTTCCACACAGAAGGGCTTTTAATATTGAGGACGAAGCCTCAGGACCCAGGAGAGCACCCTTTCTCCGTCACGTGGGACCTCAGGCCAGGGTGGAGGCAACGGAAGACGTGCCTCCTGGGGTGAAAGGGGGTGGATGATAAACATCAAGAACTCAGCGCAGCACCCGGCATGTGGTGAGGACGCATCCTCCGTCCCTTCCCGCTGGACCACACAGCCGTCACCATGACAGTGGCCCCTGCCTTCAGTGACCACCCAACTAGCATCGCTGAGCGAGACAAACCAGGTCATGCGCCTCTGCTGAGACGGGCGGAGATGGGCAGCCCCTGAGCTCCTGCCGGACATGCCAGGCGGAGCTGTGTCACGGGGTCCGGCAGCCCCGGTCCAGACTGAGTTGTGCGGCTTCGCAGGGCTCACTAACCTCCCTGACGTCACTCCCTCTGGGAAGTTAGCACCTGGGGTCCCTGCTCGTGTGGGAAGGTCGCTGTCCATGGCTCACGGCTGGGCTCCCTGGGGGTCAGTGCCTCGCTCCATACCTGCCCACGGCCGGTGGTGGCTCCTGGGGGCAAAGCCAGGCAGCGATGCCGTTGGTGCCGCAGAGCGGAAAGCAAGGGCTGACAGCCCCTGAGATCTCGGCCTTGCTCAGCCCCTGGCCCACAGTCTTTGTCACACCTGCGACAAGCCGCTGCCCCCCTCACGCTCTCCCGGCGAGGCCCCTCGCGTCATGGGGGTCTCCACCGCCCTGCCGGGCATCGGCTGAGCTCACGTCCAAGAGCTCACGCAGTCTCAGAGCAGCAAACTCCTCTCTGGACGGCGAGTTGGAGGCCCCGGGAGGGAACCGTTCCGCTGTAGGTTCAAAACGATCCCGTGGCTTCTTGCTGACCACACTCGGCATCGCACCAGTGGTTCCCATGAGATGAAGCCCCTCAACTGCCAGCACTTTTATGGAGCAAAGGACAGCCGACCGGCGCTGCTGGCTATGAACCGGCGTGTGGGTGCCCAGCGCTCCACTTGTGTGTGTGCTGAAGAGGGGTCCGTGCCCTCACCTGGGTCAGGCAGGTTTCTGTCCTGAATGGGTGGGAAGCGCTGACATGGCCTGAGCTGCTCTTTTGAACCCATCCCCACCTGAGCGTTTCCCAGAGGCCACAAGCATCGCGGGCAACGTGGGCTGAACAGGTCGAAAGGCCCTGAGCCAGGCTGTTCTGCAACCCAGATGTCCTTCCTGGAGGAAGGAGCGCTTGGGCAGGTGTTTACATAGCATGCAGGGCTGGGTGGTGAAGGCAGGTACAGGCCCTCTTCCCACGATGCTAGAGAAGTCACGGCTTTGTTATCTTTGGTCTCAATAAGTCTGAGACCCGACGGCCAAGGGACCCAGGAAAGGTTTGGGAAGGGGGCACCTGCCACGGCCCTGCAAGGTGGGGTGGGCTTAGACAGGAGCGGGAGCAGGGAGACGGCCTGTCAAAGGCACCGGCGGCGCTGGCGTCAGAGAGAGCAGGAGCTTAGCCCCCTTTGGGGAGCGTGAGGGTGCATTGCACAAAGCGTGGGGCCGGCACAGAATCCCCCGCCGGCCCCCAGACTGTGGGGCCACCTGCAGACAGCAGACAAGCGACATCATGCTCGCCCTAATGGAGCCATCCATCAAAGTCAAGTGCGGGTGACGGGTGCCCGGCGCTCCGTGCGTGGCCACGCACACGTGTCCTCCTGTCTCAGCGTTCCTGCTGGGAGACAGCAGCTGCCCGTCACCCCCACTTCTCGGGGTGGGAAGGGCTCCCCGATTCCAGTCTCAGAGGAGTCAAGTCTTCCCCTGAATCCACACCCTCCGAACAGAGGTCTCTCAGAGAGGACCCCTTCTAGATTGAAGGAGGATGAACCATCCCTGTGAGATCTGACGGTTGACGAATGTCACCCGGCAACTTTATACAAAAGCTAACGCACGCGCAAACACAAGTTCACTCACTGTTGGTCAGCAACAAACGTGGGGCTTGAACACGTGTTGGTTTGTGACCGGTCACCAGTGTTAACCACCCTGTGTCTCTGGGAGGTCCTCTCCCCTCTGGCTCCTGTCTTCCTCCCTCCCGGCGGCGGTGTCCAGCGTCCTTCGGCGGGTTCTCATCTTGGCCCCGGCTCACCCGCTGGGTCCCTCTGGCTGACCTTGGCTGGCCGGAGCCCCTGCTTCCTGCGCAGACCAGCGCCGGGCAGGGCCGCTCCCACAGCCACCGGCCCTCAGCGCCAGCTGCTCCCTTGGTCAGCAAGGTCACGACCACGCTATTGGCCCCACCGGCCTCGTCTGTCAGGTCCCCCAAACCCCTTGACATTGCCAGCGTGTGACTGCGTGGGGGTCACGTGATCCTTGGAAAGACCTAATGAAAAGGATACAATCCCCGCACCCCATAAACAGGCTGGGGAGAAACACAGACACCGGCATGCGTGTGCAGGAGCTCCTGGGCTCCAGGGACTGGAACGGAATCTGCCACACAAGATGGCTTGCCCTTCCCAGAGGTGGCCAGGAACCATGTCCCTGTGTCCTTGACTTTGGGTGCCACCTTTCCAGTTTTCCCATCTGGCGACCTCTTCGCCTTCTGATACAGGTCAAGGTCACTTCCTCTGAACTGGTAATGACCTCATCTGGACCACATCCCCAAAGACTTTCCAAAGAAGGTCACGTTCACAGGTGTCAGGGCTGGGACTCCAATGTGTCTTTTAGGGAAAAACAATTCCGCCCACAATGGTGATCTTCACAGACTGTCATGACCGCACATCCTTACGACGCTGTCCAGTAATTATCATTCACGAGTCAGTCCCCCCAAGTTGGCTGAGATCTTTAGCTGGTGCCCTATTCACCCCTCCCTTGTGCCCAGCAGGGCACCTGGCCTGCGGAACACGCTCACCCCATGCTGACGGAACAAACACCTTATTTTAAAAGTTGATACGAGTCCTCACGGTGGGGGAAAAACGGAACATACCTTCTCAGCCAGCCTGATCAGGTCCCACGGGGGTTTCAGAAACATCTTACTCAAAGGCCTTTTAATGACAAGGACGTGTTCAGCCAAACGGGGGGAACATGGGTCCCCAGTGCCACTTGCAACCGCCCTCGGAATGCCGGGGCCCCCGCCTTCCGCCCCGCGCTGTGGAACCCCAGAGGGCTCCCCACCTGCAGTGAAGTCACCAGCGCGTTGGCGTGGCAACCGGGGCGAGGGGTGCTCCTTGGCCCCCTTCCTCATCAGCAGGAACAGAACTCACGGCTTTGGGTTTTACCGCCGAGGCCCCTTTGACAAGGAAAACGAGTTTGCAAGACCGTTCCTTCCAAGTTTTCTGCAGAGCGCCGTGAGGCATGACGAAGGACTATTTCATCCACTGTCTCCTCTTCCTCTCAGCCTCTCCGTCCGGTTTTCTCCCTGGCTGGGTTGGAGGACAGTGCTTCTCTGGCCAAGAAGCAGGTGTACTGTGTAAAAGTGTTCTTGAGTAGGCCAACTGCTCCAGATAACATCTCAAATGGTAACTTGTTTAACCTACTTGCAGTACACAGCACCGACTTTCGCAAGCCGGTTCATCTAGAGAATGGGGTGCTATGCCACCCTGTTTACCCTGGCTAGCCAGGACGCGACCAATCGGTTTTCATGCCATCGAATGAAGCACCTTTGGCAGGGAATGATAATGAACGTTGTTTTATAATTCATACCCAAACACCTTTGAGGGAGCTTATAATTAGCACCACAGATAAAAACCCAGTGAAACTGTCCTTTTCTTTTTAAAGCAGCGAGTAATGAAGCGGAGAGATCACCGAACCTCAGAGCCTGGGCCACAGGCGGCCCCGGCACCGATGAGTCTCAGTGTAAGGGACGCACGCGGAACTCCGCGCCGTTCAGATGCAACGCACTAATTCCTACAGGGGCGCTCTATCCCCGGGCCGGGCCTTGACAGCGTGGGTTGTTATATATATATATGAGGACAGCACTTTTGGAAGCAGTTCCATAAACACTGGACCAATGCCAAATGTCACCGGCTAACCCCAAGGTGCTCTGAGTCTGGTCATGTTGCTACGGCATCAGACCACGCTCCCCAGGAGACAGACGTTGAATACCAACGGTCTCTCTGTTAATGCTCACCGTGGCCTCCTGGGGAGGACACTGTGGCTACCCCCTTCACAGGTAAGGAAGGCGAGTGTCATCTCGGTGGCTTGCCCCGGGTCGCATATGAATGATCCTTTATATGCAGAAGAGGGAGGGAGGGTAGAGTCTGCAGAATCTGGGAACACCCAGGAGGCTTTGGACAGCTGGTGGGGTGCCCTGGGCTCGGGCATCAGGGCCAGGCTGCCACCTGGTGCCACCACATTCCAGTGCTCTAACCTTGACTGAGCTCCTCTCTCTGTTCCTCAGAGGGGCCCCCGATGGGCACTGTAGGCTGGGAACTAGGCAACGAGGTTCACAAAGGTTTTTGAGGGTTGTGCACAGCGCCTGTCACGCCATGGGCCTTGAAAATACACAATGTGCTATTGGCCACCACCCTACATGTCATTTCCAACTCTCTCAGAAGGCTGTGGTGTGTAATAGAGATGCTTTAAAAGGCTGTCCACACAATTTGTCCCTGTAAGGGCTCCAACCGATTTCTGAAATGCCTGGAAGCTGAGTGTCCGGCGGTGGCCCCAGGTCTGCCTGTCGCAGTGGCCGCAGGGGTCTTGGAGGACATGGTGAGACTGCAGGATGCAAGGACCGTGCCGCCCCATACCGTCTCGCACGTGGTCACGCCACCCAGCGGGTCCCCTGGCACTTCCTGAGCCTCGACGTCCTTGCAGGGAAATGAGACACGATGTGCACTGGATCATGTCCTCTTATCGCTGCCAACGTTTTCTTAATCGCGGTGAAATACACATCATAAAATGTACCATCGGAACGTTTTCAAATGTCCAGTTCAGGGGCATTCAGTACATTCATATGATTATGGAACCACCACCGCTGTCTACTCCGCTTTTTCCACCCCAGAGAACTGAAACCGCACCCATGAAACAAGAGCGCCCAGTCCCCCGCCCCGGCCCTGGCAACTGCCATTTCCTCTCCGGACGGGGACCTTCTGGGGGCCTCGCGGGCGCACGAGCACAGCATGTGTTCTTCTGTGACTCTTCTGTGACGGGCTCCCTTCACTCAGCGTGACGTCCTCAGGTTTCGTCCATGCTGTAGCCTGTCTCAGGCTTTCCTCTCTTTAAAGCAGAACGATTTCTATGGTGCACAGACCACATGCCGTTCATCTGTTTTCCCATCGAGGGCACTTGGGCTGCTCCTGCCTTTGCTGTGGGGAGCAGGGCCGCGTGAACGGGGCGGCCCACGTACCGCACACCCCCTGCCCTGAAGTCTTGACCTTTTGCCGTGCGGTCCGATCTTGGTCTCCAGTACCTTCCCTGCGAACGCTGGAGCCCTTTTTGTGAGAGGTGAGCAAGGCAGAGAAAGGCACATGATTACTTGACTAAACTTTCAAAAATCGTCTTTAGAAAGTTACCCAACAGGCCAGGGGAGAAGGAGAGAGTGGGCCTTGCTCTCTGTCCTTGGCAGGGGTCAGCGGTAGTGCACAGGTAATCCCTGTCGAGTAAGGCCAACACCTCCTAGATGGGCTTCAATCTGCCTCCAGGCTCAGAAAAAATCTCCTAGAGTGGGAATGGCCCTAAGAGGGACACAGCATGGCAGGCCAGGAGAGACCAGACGGGCAGCAAGGACACCGGGCGCAGTTCCCTCCTGCCCGCTGGGCTGTGACCTTGAGAGGCTGGGCTGTGACCTTGAGAGGCGCTTGCCTAGCCTCTGCAGCCGGGATGTGGAGGGTGGGGCTGCGCGGCCGTGGTCGCCTCCAGCTGGGCTGGGCCAGCAACAGCTGGATGGTGAGGGGACAGGGGCCCTTGAGGGGGTGTCTGTGCGTGAGGCAGTGACCTTGCGTGTGGCTTCTTTCCCGAAGTGGGGCTTCTGCTGCCTGATGCACTCTGATATCAAACTCACGGGCCCAGGTGCTTGACTCCCGGGAATCGAAGGTCATAAAGTGGGGCTTGATTTCAGACGTGACCTTTGCAGGTGGGATGCAGGACACTGGGCCCCCTGGTCATCCAAAGTGGTGACCAGGAAGAAACCCCCAGGGACCCTCTACCTAAGATCCAGGCTGCCGGTGACCCCACTTTCCAGACTCACACGGCCCGGGCAGCTTTCTGCAGGATGAGAGAGGATGACTTGCCTGCTATTCATCCAGGACTAGATAACAGCCAACACTTGAAGAAACACGGGGCACCCGGGAGCCTCCGGCGAAGGGACCAGAGCCCTGCCCGGCCCGCCACGCACCCCAGTGAGAGCAGGAGAAGCTGCCAGCTCAGGGCTCGGCAGACAAACAAGCCACAGGCACGTTTTCCTACAACGCCAGCATGTGCTTCCTCTCCTCGGGAGGAGCAGCGTGATGCTTGTTTGTGGGTCTGTGTGGCTTCTTCTTCCCCGTTCGTTCAGCTGATCTGGCCAGAGCCCGGGTAGAGCCTGGACCAAGAGTCATGGACGCAGTCCCGGGCTTCGAGCCGGGCTGGACAGAGGAGGCCGGCGCCGCGACAGGAAGCCCCGAGTTGCCCTTCTCTCCTCTTGGGGGCCGTCGGCCTCACCCTGCCCGCTGGGGCTCTGCGGACCGAGCCGCTGGCTGTGGCCGGACCAGACCTGAGAGCCCGGCGTTCAAAGGGAAGCCCAGCTCCGATGCTCCCTCTGCCCTGGTCCTGGGTCCTTCTTGGAGAGCGAAGTGGCCTCTCAGGCGGCTCCTCTCTCCCGCCGTGTTTCTGGTTTTGAGCTGTTTTTGCTATTGAATGAATCCAAGATCCTAGCACCCCAGGGTCCCTACCAGGCCCTCCCGGCCGATGGAGACCCTGATCTTAGGCAGAACCAGTACACAGGGTTGCACGTGGATGTAGGTGTTACTTCCCACGGTACATGCCTAGGAGTGAGGCTGCTGGGTTATGTGGCAACTGCCTTGTTGAGGAACCACCGGGCTGTGTCCCGTAGCGGCACTATTTCACACTCCCCCCAGCAGGGTTTGGGGTTCCCTGCTCTACCTGCCACTGCTCAGCTACTTCATGACAGCCCTGCTGGTGGGATTACAGTAGGATCTCAACGTGGTTTTGATTTGCATTCCCCTAAGGACTTCCAACGTTAGGCATCTTTGCTCTCATGTGGTTATGGGTCATTTGCATATCTTCTTTGGAGAAATACCTATTCGGATCTTTGGCTCATTTTAAAATTGGGTTGTCTTTTTAGAGAAGCTCCAGGAAAAAGAAAAATCTGCTTAATAATGCCTCCCGTCCCCCACCTCCATGAATTAAAGAAGCAACAGTGATTGTCTCGCTCCAGCCAGGCAGGTGCTCAGGTCTGTGGGTCTTTTGTGGGTGGCATCTCTGCTGCAGGGGCTACGGCAGTGTTCTTTGGTGTCCGCCCATAGACTGGAACGTAGCGAGGCCACTTCCAAAAGTTTCTGACTCTGACAAGCTACCTAGCTTCTCTGTGCCTCCGTTTCCCCATCTGCCAAACAAGGATCATGCTACCCATTTCATGGGATTGTTGTGAGCATTAGAGAGAAGGATGACACACCGAAAAATCTTTCCCTCGTGACCTGGTATATAGGAGCCACCCAATAATATCATTAAAAAAAATTACCCAGCACACGTTTTTGTATCCCCAACCATAGACAGACGAGGCTGGACACCAACGTCACCGCCAGGAGCAAAGTAAACAGCCTCTGCCCTCACAGAGCAGCTACGCAGCTTACCATTCCTGTGGAAGCGAACGGTGCTCATTATTATAATTCGACAGTTTTCCTCTTGATTGCAAAAGTACAGCTCATCAGAAACCAGACGCTCCAATGACAAGATAAAAGAAGTTTCACTAATGAACTTGACCTTTGCAGAGGGAGGCGAAGTGTGAGCTGCAGTCATGACGGCTCCCCAAGCGTGGCATTTGCACGGACACCAGCGGGTGGGGCCCCCGGCTGGCCGGCTCTCAGGGATGCAGCAAAGGGAGCGAACGGCAGGACTGAGCCCACCCCGGGGTCCAGCGAGGGGAGGGGTGACAGCGGAGGACCCGAGAGGGGCGGGAAGCCCACGCACAAGTGAAACAGAAACTGAGATAAGAAAATACACGAGAAGGGCGCCTGGGAAGAAAAGAGCAGACCAGCCAGCTTTTGCTGCTCGGGAAACAGGGCCAGCCGGTCTGGGAGGGGCTGAACGGACTCCCGTGGAGACGGGAACTGCTGGCCTCGGGAACCCCGCCGCCAGAGAGAGCAAAGCCCAGTGGACCGCCGAGGTTGGGACAGGATCGCTGACCTGCTTGGAAGCCAGCAGTTGTGCGGTGGAGATGCCAACCTGCCCCCAGCAGGTCCTGGGTGGGCGTGGGTGCTCAATAAAGTCATGTAGTTAAAAACATACACAAGCAGCCATGACTGGGAATGAAAGAGGTGTTACTCCCTCCGAGCTCGCAAACAGGAAAAGGATAAATAAGGAAATGGTATAAACACCTTTTACCTGGTTACATGCGACAATGCAGGAAAAATGTCCAGGTCGCTCTTACAAGTACAAAATCAATGGAAGATGAAAGGGAAACGCTTGTGCCCTATTGCTGTGAAAGGAACCAACTCATTATCAAAATCTTCTTCTATAGGAAACTCCGGGCCCAGGTGTTTCGTGGGTGATGGACATGCGAGGCTGGAACAGAATAAAACCATTTATTTGGAAGAAAACCAAACCTTCCGGGCAGCCCGCAGGCATATCTGGGAAAGATAAATTCTATCAAAAATGCAAGGAAGAAATAACGCCAAGACTACAACACTCTTGAGAGGGTAGAGGCGGCCAACGAAAGGCTAGCAGCAAAAACCAGACAAGGGTGTCTTAAAAAACAGAGGAAGAACAAAATTGCAGATCAATATTCCTTCTGGACATGGACCAATCCTTCTCAACTTGGGGTGACTTGGGCCCGCCGGGGACATTTGGTAACGTCCAGAGACACCGGGTTGTCACGACTTGGTGTGGGGGCTGGGCAGCACCAGCGGCTGCTGGTGGAGGTTAAAATGCTGTGAAACAGCCTTGTGCCCAGGGCAGCCATGGCAGAGGATCACCCGGTGCCAACAGTGCTGCTGCTGAGACCGGCTGGCGCAGACACCGCGTCCCTAGCCAGAGGTTAGCAGATGGAACGCAACAGTACGTGAACTGGACCCGTTTGCCCTGACCTATCCCAAGTACGGCGCTAAACACCCGGACCGGACACCCAGCGGGCAGCAGCGGGGAGAGGGGTGCTGGAGGGCGGGGAGGGGCACCTCGTCCCTTCAGTCACACAATTCCCAAAACTTCACTCGAGATGAACGACAGACCTGAACCCAAAGTTAAAACGATAAAGCTTCTCGAAGAAAACACAGCAGGATATCTTCGTGAATGAGGACTAGGCAAAATTTTCTCAAGCTGAAACCAGAAACTAATAACCATAAAAGAAAAACAAACAAACAAATGGTACATTTGACTTCATCCCAGTTCAAGACGTCTGCCCATGAGGATAAATTGTTTAAAAAACATGAAAGGGCAAACCATAGCCTGGCACAAAATACTTGCAAATATATTTAGAGTACGTAAGGGATGCTACAACTACGTAATAAAAAGACAAACCACCCAATGTCAAGGGGAATTACCAGAGAGTCAACTACCCTCGTTAGGATGAACATAACCATCATTGCCTGGTTGCCATGGACAACCAGGGGCAGCTCACCCCCATCCAGGCACCAAAAGCCCTGCTGAGACTCAGGTCCTGGAGCTGGGGCGGGCCTCTCCCTTCCCACCCATCCCACCTACGGAGGGTAACTTCCTGGTCCTCTGGGGTGGTCCTGCTGCTCAGCAGGTGAGCTGCTGCTTTGCAAAAGCCACCTTCCCAGAGGCTGCAGAGGCTGGCTCTTGTCCCTGCCTGGTGGCTGCCATCCAACCTGGTCCCTGTTCTATTCCTCAGCACTTGCCAGGCCCAGGAACTCGGGGAAGACAACCCCCTTTTGCTCCCTGAGTTCTAGCCGGGATGCTTTCCGGGGCTTGACCAAAGTGGGGTTGTCCTAGATGGACCCCCAGTAAGTGGGGTCAAGACTCAAACACAGAGTGAGCAAGGAAAAAGGGTATTTTTCTTTAAAAACAAAATCGCTTGCTATGAGAGTGCAGAGCCTGACAAAAGCCCAGCAGGACTGACAACCCCCGGCTTCTGGGTTTGACCTGTTTGATCATTTAAGGCTCAGCTCAAGCTCCAGCCTGGCAGAAGCAAACCAGTGCTGTGTCCAGCACCCTGTCCTGCCTTTGTGTTGGTCAGCCTCGGCCCCGCCCCGGCCTGAGTCTCCTCACTGCCTGACCTGGGGCTGACCCCTGGGCATCGGAGGACCTGACAGTGACTTCGACTTGAGCCGAGTTGACTTCCGGAGCCGTGTCCCAGTTGCGCCACGGCAGGCAGCCCCGACCTGTGCACACTGTCTGCACGGAGAGCTCCCGGTGCCAGCGTCCAGCTCGCGGCAGAAGCTAGGACACAGAAACAGCAGCTGGGGCGAAGCCTCAGAGCTAATTCAAAGGGAACCGGCCGGGGGCAAGTGCTGGTTCTCCCGGGGGTGTCCAGGTGGCACCTTTCCTTGTGACCAGGACACTGTGGGAGCCAGAGCCCAGTGGACCAGCGTCCCTGAGGTGTGTGTCCGTAGATGGGGGTGTATGTGTATGCACAGACCATTGTGCAAGGGGGCACCTGCCATGCCACCCCAACTTACCTCTGCTTGGAGCTGCAGCCTGGCTCTCTCTCCCACCACGGGTCTCCCTTCCTGCCTGACCACATCACTCCACATTCCCTGGGTGTCTGTCCCATCGCACAGAGGCCGCGCCCTGCCCCACCGCAGACTTTGGGGCTACCTGCAAACCCCAGGTTCGATCGCCTGCTCATGTCTGTGCCTCACGTGTGGATCTTGGAACTCCTACCTCTGGTGCCCACCCTGCTCCTCTGGTTTGGTTTCTCCAGAGGTGCGCCCCTTCATCCTTCGGCAGCCCGTCTGCCTGCCCTGCGCCCAGCTGCGCTCCTCCCGTTGAAAGCGGGCATTATTTTTCCCAAACCTCAGTCCCTGTGGCCCGGCCGGAATTGTTCTGCGCAGAGGGGTGACTGCGTGTCTGCGTGGTCGGTCCCCTCCTTTCATGGGAGGATCGTTGGTGTCATGACCCAAAGTCACCCCCAGCTCTCCCTGGCCCCCGGGGAGACAGCGTCCCTGCGTCTCAAGAGGATAATGCCACTCATCCATATGCCCCTCACTTCTCCACTGAGTGTCAAGCTCCTAGTTACCAGCTCTGGTTGTTTTTATCTAGCAGGTGGACATCAAGGGGGACAGTGGGTGGGTCCAGAAACTCCAGGAGGGCCAACCACCCTGCACCCACAACCTGGCACATCGGGCTGACTTTCAACACCCCAGTCAGGTCTGTGTGCGCTGGTCTCCTGTGGGCAGTCTTTGCAGAAGTCACCGTCACCCCTGAGTCCCTTCCGCTGCGCAGGGCCGTGAGACACACCCCTGCGGAGAGAGACTGATTTTCCCCCCAGTCCCAGGAAACTGGAGTGGATGCTCAAACATACCCCTGTATCCCTCCCAGGTTCCTGCCATGAAACAGAAGCCGCCCGCGCCCAGAGCCCTGTGGTTCGCGTGCCTTGTCCCACGGCCCTGCTTGAAAAGGAAACACGCATCGCGAAGTGTTTGCAACCTAAACCTGCGGCAGCAGGGATTTTCACTGGGCGCACACAGAGCGAAATTCCTGTTATTCCCTCCCGTTTCCTTCGAATCCGCCTTGAACCTTCCCGTTGGAGATAAACGTGGCGCACGCACGGCCCCCTTGCGCAGGCGCAGCAACGCCGTCCCACTTCTGCCCGACGCAGCCAGGCCCCCCTGCAGCACCCTCAGTAGGGGCAGCACAGCGCGTTCTCCGGACGCTCAAGGCACTCACTGTACGGCCTGGCGGGGAAATTGCCCTCTTCCAACTGGAGGTCATTCTCCAGGGTTTGATCTATTACTGAAAATGTTCAAACATCGTATTTCTCCAATCCTGGCATGGGCTGAATTGTGTTCCCCACCCCTCCAAGTTCATAGCTTGAAGTCCCAGCCCCCAGGCCCTCCCAATGGGGCCCCGTCCAGGGGTAGGGCCTTGGCTTGGTGCAGGTTATCACACTGGGAGGGTGGGGTATCCTTGTAAAAAGGGACATTGGGACACAGAAACCCACAAAGGGAGAAGGCCATGTGAACCTGGAGACAGAGGTGGCGGGCACTTCTAAAGCTGAGGACCCCTAAAGGTGGCCAGCCAATCCCACCTGAGCAGCCAGACCCCTGGACTCTTCGACATGTAGGTGGGAGGCACAGGGCCCAGGAACTGCACCCAGGCTGTAGCAAGTGGAGCCCGGGGCCCAGTAACCTGGGCGGTTATTCAACCTCTGTGCCTCTAGGACCACGGGGGTGGGGGTGGGGGGAAGAGCCCGCGGCCCCAGAGTGGATCAGGCGGCGTTTGCGCACTGAGCCTTGTACCCCAACAGTGAACAGGCGTTTCTGAGCACTTTCCACGTTGGAATGCTCAGCAACCTCACTGTAGTTCGCATTCGTGCATTTAGCAGGAAATGCAAAACTGCTGTGAATGGAGTCAAAACTCTGCCCTGGGGTCCCGTTCTGCAACATGGAAGCTCAAATGATCATGGACAGGTGCGGGCGAGTTTAAACCACAAGCAAGGTTACCCTGGTCAGAAAACAAAATAGCTGAGGGAGGGGAAAGATTCTTTATTGCTAACTGGGGTCTCTGCAGTACCATTTCATGACGGGAGACGTGTCATACCAAGGAAGCCATCTACTACATTATTAACAAGTGAGATACGACGAATAAATGCCTTTCAGTGACTTTTCTATTCACAGAGACCTTCAGCCAAACTGCTGTAGAAATAAATTCATTCCATAACTGCAGTGGAAATGAAATCATCTGATACCGAAACCTGATACAAAAAAAATTTAATGAAGCAAAAGAAATATGATGCTTAGTTTGTGATTTGTACAAAAAATGGGCAAAACTTCTAAGACCAGTATATTTGGAAAAAAGGCTGTACATTAAATTTTTCCAGCGTCTACTAATTAAACATGTTACGTGATTTCTGCATGTTTTGAGTCTTGCAACGAACGGAAAAGGCCAAGCATTTTTTTGAGGTTGAGAGCAAAGCAAGGTTTCCCAAGACCACGTGGTGCGGCCAGCAGGCTGCATCGAGGCAGGACCTCGGGTGGCAGAGACGGGACGCCTGGTATTTCAAATGACGGGATGGTGTCTCTCTCTGAACTTGGAGTGAGAGTGTAAGCTGAAAACTACGAGGGCAGCAGGCAGAGCTCAGGTAGCCACAATCAAAAGCCGCCTCCAGGAACCAGTAACCGTCCCAAGAAGCGGCATGAAATGGCCAGGAAACATCCAGAGAACAAACTTAGCAACAGCAAGAAAAGTAGAATCTACCCAGGAACACATCTCACGTGAAATGCTGAGGAAAATCATACAATTATACCGGAGGGAAGAAGAGGAACACCTCGCCCCTGGGGAGGCATGACAAGTTTCTGGATGAGAAATTCGCAATTGGAAAGTTGTTTCTGCCCAAGTGAAGTTATGAATTCCATATTTAATAAAAGCTGGCCATAAATAAGATGAAGAATTGACGGCCTGAGTGTCCACATGTACGTGGAAGACAGACAACCCAAGCTACTTTTGATGACAGACGAGAGCAAAGTGACCAGGCTGCCTATCAGGCTCACTTGTCAATCACAGCGTGCGGCCTCAGCAAAGGAAAAGGTGGCTAATCCGTGAAATAAAACGGAGTAACATGCACTTGCACATCTGGAGTTATGAAAGGGACATTTCAAATCACAGGGAGTAGAATAGCATATAATATCGGTCATTCAGCCCTGGCTGAATGTGGCTCAGTGGATAAGGCACCAGCCTGCAAACCTAAAGGTCGCTGGTTCGATCCTCAGCCAGGGCACATAACCAGGTTGCAAGCCAGGTCTCCAGCCAGGTCCATAGATGGAGGCAGGTGAAAGGCAACCACACATGGATGTTCCTCTCCCTCTCTGCCTCTTTCCCTTCCCCTCTCTCTAAAAATAATAAATAATTTTTAAAAATAAAGTTGGTCATTCATTTGAGGATAAACTGATGTTATGGTCCATATTTAAAGCCATACTAGGAAACGGAACTGAAAATGAATGAAAGGTGTAAACATTAGAAAGTGAAATTAAAAATAATTGGCTATTATGATAGTGCAAGTCTTCTTAAAGAAGACAAAATATCCAGAGACTGTAAAAGAGATGAACAAAACTGCACTATAAAATAATGAGTAACTTATATGACAAGTGTTATTACACATCAAATTAGAAGACAAGCAGCAGCCTGGAAGAAAATTTTGAAAGGGTTGGTACTCAGCTTATAAAAGTAACTCATGATTATAATATTAGAAGAAACCACTTCAGCCAAGTGAGTAAATTATTTGAACATGGGTTTCATAGAAAAATAAATGTGATGGGATCATATCCACTCAAAGATGCTGGAGCTCTTTAGCAATTAGCAAAATATAAATGAAAAAAACCAGTGTCTGAATGTCATAAAACAATGCCTTGTGCATCAAAGGACATTATTAAGAAAGTGAAAAAGATGACCTACAGGATGGAAGAAAATAATGGCAAATCATTTCTCTGATAAAGATCTAGAGCCCAGAATAGGTAAAGAACACCTACAACCCAACACCACCACAAGCAACCCAATTTAAAAATGAACAAAGGTTGGCCCTGGCTGGTAGCACAGCAGATACGGCGCCGGCCTACAAACCCAAAGGTCGCTGGTTCGATTCCCAGCCAGGGCACATAACCAGGGTGCAAGCCAGGTCTCCAGCCAGGTCCATAGCTGGAGGCAGGTGAAAGGCAACCATACATGGATGTTTCTCTCCCTCTCTGCCTCTCTCCTTTTTCCTCTCTCTAAAAATAATAAATAAAATCTTAAAAAATAAAAATGAGCAAAGGACTTGAATGAACATTTATCCAAAGAAGCCATACAAATAGCCAACAAGCCCCTGAAAAGATGGTCAACATTACCCGTTGTTAAAGAAATGCACATCAACACCACAATGAGCTAATACTTCATATTCACCAGGATGATTAAAGTTAAATGAAAATAAAACTAACAAAAGACAAAATAAAAAGTGCTGGCTAGGATATGGAGAAGCGGCTGGCGGGAATTTAGAATGGTAACTGCTGTCAAACAATCTGACAGTTCCTCAAAAAATTAAGTATGAAATTACCTACCTATTATTATCTCATATATATATACATATATATGTATATATATCATATACTATATAATTAAAAACAGTCCTCAAATGGTAGAACAGAAATGTTCATTTCAGCACTATTCGCAGAAGCCAAAAGGTGGAAGCAACCCAAATATCCATCAGTGAGTAGATGAACAATGAACTAATTGGGGCATATCTGTACAATGGGATAATCATCAGCCATAAAAAGCCATGAAGTACTGACAGCTGCCACCGCACCCTCAAACGCAGCACGCTATGTAAAAGAAGCCAGACACAAGGCCATTTTCGTGTGATTCCTTTTGCCTGGAGTGGCCAGAACGGAAATCCACAAAGATGAACTGACCAGTGGGTGCTAGGAGTGGGGGGAGGGGAGGCTAGGAAGTGGCTGCCTACTGGGCGCAGGCTTTGCTTTGGGGGAGGAAATGCCTTGGATACAGCGGTGGCTGCACCACACAGAACGTGTCCTCCATGCCACCAAGCCGCCCACTTCCACATGGCTGAATGTTGTGTCAAGCGCATTTCACGTTCAAGATCAACAATGAGATACCTAATCTTTCCCTCAGTCTGGCGCACACACGCACACACACACCCCTATAAGTTCTGGGCACACTCCTGGCTTCGATGTAAACCGGCACAGCATTCTGGGATGGAAACTTGGCAACCTCTACAAAATTCAACACGCACATACTTTGCAACACATCAGTCTCCCTTAGAGGTCAATTCGACCTGTGCTCTAAGATAGATGCACCTGCTCCCTGGTGCTGTATTGGTTTAAGAAATAAAATGAAACAAGATACAAAATAAAAATCTAGCAAATGGGTGTCATTAGTTTCAAGAGCCTGGAAAGAGGAACTGAAGGACCATTTGCTCTCCAATTGCCCTTGAACATCCCTTAAATTGCCCACAGATTATATATATATATATGTGATTCATATAAAGAACACAGCCCAGCAATAAAAATGGAAAATTAGATCATTTTCATCATAATGTAGTATACTATGTTGTTCCATAATGTGGTTGTCACGAACACTTGATTGTTCAAGTGTGCCGCCCCTAGACACACTTCAACACGTTTGTCAGATCTGCGTCACCAGCCCTGTGTGTTGATGATTCTCAAGTGTCCCTGCACCTTGGTTCTGTCGTCTGAGTGGTGGGATGCCACACATGGCTGCTCGTAGGGTCCCTGAGAGGAAGGGGCCTTTCCACACAGCACCTGCGCTGCCCCAGGGACGTGGGAACTGTGCAGCAACATGGGACATTATTAGGCATCTGAGGGGCTAACCTGTGGGAAGGGGACGTGGGTCATTCACGGACAATGTGACGACCCCGTGTGATGAGGGTCGGGCAGCGGAGGTGCAAGCACAGGGCGGGAGGCCCACCGTGCAGCAGGTCCCTGCCATCAGCTGTCAGTCCGCACGGAAGCCACCCCCCACCCCCTTCCCTGCATGTGCCCGCAGCTCCGGTGAGACTGACGCTAGCGCGCTTTCCCCGGGGGTGGCACGCTTCATTTCTCCACGCCTGTGCCATCTACCGTGAGCACAATGTTTAAGGCTCCTGTGTTTGTTCTCTGGAAAATACACTGTTGGAAAGGAAAATCAATTTTCATTAGCAGTGCCATTACTTTCAAGAAAATCCCTTTTCAAATAAAAGTATTGAGAACACTCAGAAAGCTGAGGTCTCTGTGACCTTCCCTGCAGGACAGAGTGCGCTAATGCTCGGGGCTGTCATCTCCCTCCACTGTCTGCCAGGGTCACCGTGGTGACAGCAGCCAGCAGGTGCTGTGGGAGCGGAAAGCAGGCTGGGAGGGGGTGGGGTGAGCAGAGAGCCCACCCACCTCCCCCTCCCCCACGCTGTGTTCGCAGACCAGGGCTGAGGACGCCATAGAAAAACATCTGTGTTCTTCACATCTGGAAAAGCCCAACTGGGAGCCCACCTCCCATCTCCAGTCTGTCAATCACATGCCTCCCTCTGTGGCCACACCCCCTGCTGAGGGGTCATCGTTTGAAGTGAAACCAGGAACCCTGTCCGGTGCTTCACGTACAGCTCACTGGACAAAAATAAACCACGGGATGCATTTCCCACCCAGAACACACACGAGTTTTGGTTTCCCTCCCACTTGAATAGTCAACAGAATGGGCGACACTCAGCATCTCCTCTTGCGGCTCTTAAATGATCTTAAATGAAACTAGAGAGGAAAGATAGACGATGCAGCCACCAGGGAAAGCTACAGCAGAACTGATTCTTCTGCAGGGGGGCGGGGTGGGGTAACCATGTGACGCGCAGCCTGGGATAGTCACTCTGAAACCTACCCATTCCCAGGTGGTGACCACTGTCCAAAACTTAGTGCAAGCTACCATGTTCACAGGCTAAAAAAGGTACATGAAAAAGTATTTGGCAAAATTTAATACCCATTCATGATAAAGAACCCTGAGAAAAATCTAAAAGCGTAAAATGAACATCGTGCTCACTGGTGGAAGATGATTTTCCCCTAAGATGAGCAGTAAGGCAAGCACGCCTGCTCTCACTATTCTTATTCAACAAAACTCTGGAAATCCTCACCAGTGCAATAAGGCAAGAAAAGGAAATTACAGGTGTACAGACTGGAAACAGATAAAACTGTCCCTATTTGCACAGAACATGACTGTCCACCTAGACTATCCCAAGGAATCTATGAAAAAAAATTCCTAGAACTAGAACTACCGTGAGTTCAACAAGGCTGCAGAAGATAACATACACACAAAAAGCCAATTGTATTTCTATATACTAACCATGAAAACATGGATTCTAAAAGCTCAATTACAACACCATGTATAATTGTTCAAAGGAATGAAATTCTTAGGTTTAAATCTAACAAAACGTGTGTAGAACTTGTATGCTTAAAGTGATACAACATTGATGAAAGAAATAAAAGAAAATAGAAATAAATTGATGTTTGTGATCATGGATTGGAAGATTCAACATAGTAAAGATGTCGGTTCTCAGTAGCCTGCTAACTAGTCACGTAGCCTGGACTGTGAGGTACGGACAGACAGACAGACACGCATACCGATGGACTGAAATTAAGATCCCAGAAATAGACCCACATAAATATGTCCAACTGACCTTTGACAAAAGTCCAAAAGCAATTCAGGGGAGGGAAGACAGGCTTCAGCAAATGGAACGGAAGCAATTACACATCCATAGGACCACACGCTATCCCTGACTTAAGTCTCACACTTGACACTAAAATTCGTGCAAGAGGAATTATGAGCTTAAATGTGAAATATAAAACTACGTATGTTTTAGAAAAAAACAAAGGCAGGACGTTTTCAAGTTCTGGGACTAGGCAAAGTGCTCAGACTTGACACCTAAAAAGAATGATCCACAAAAGAAAACAAAGATGAATTGTGCTCTAAATATTTTTCTCTGTGGATACCTTGTTCAGAGGATTCAAAGGCAAAGTACAGAATGAGAGAAAGTATTTGCACACCACGTGTCCAGCAAAGGTCCAGCATCTGGGACATATAAAACTCAACACTCACCAGGAAGAAAGAACAATTGAATTAGAAAATAGGCAAAGATAGGAAGACACATCTCATCAAAGCAGTGTATAGTGACCGATCAGCACATGGAGAATGTGTAAGGTCCTTATCCGTTCGGGAAAAGCCAATAAAATCATAACTCGACATCATCACACATGGACCGGAGTCGCTAAAATGGAAATGGTGACAAGAAAGCAGAAAACTGGGTCACATACACATCACTGGTGAGAACGTGCAACGGAGCAGCTGCTCTGGAAACCAGTTTGGCAGTTTCTTGAAAAGCAAAGCACACAATTACCACACAACCTACCGACTGTACCTCTGGGTGCTGATCCCAGAGAAATGAAGACATGTCCACGCAAAAACCTGCGCATGCATGTTTACAGCAGATTTATCCATAACAGCCCAGAGCTGGAAACAACCCAGATGCCTTTCCGTGGGTGAACGGTTAAATAAATTGTGACAAACTTCCAGTATAAGATAAATAACTGTAGGGATGCAATGACCATAGTTAACTCTGCTGTAACATATGGAGGAAACCCGTTAAGAGAGTAGCAGATTCTAACAGATCCATCGCAAGGAGGACATGTTTTCCTTTCTGTATGTGTGAGATGATGGATGTTAACTAAATCCACGGGGGCCATCCTTTGACAATATGTGTCAATCAAACCATTAGGCTGTACCCCTTAAACTTATACACTGATGTGTGTCAATTATTTCTCAATAAAACTGGGGAAAAGACACAAATTGTGGTACATCCGAACCACAGAACACTCTTCAGCACTAAAAAGGAATGAACTGTTTAGACATGCAACCACTGCACGGATTTCCAGAGATCTGTGCTGAGCAGAATGCGCGGCCAGTCCAAAGGCTGCATGTGACGCGATTCCATTGAACATTCTTGACATGACCGTGGACAAGGAGAGCAGATAAGTGGTTGCCAGGGTGGGGAGGGCTGGGAGCAGGAGGGAGCCGGTGATGGAAATGGTCTGCCTTGAGTGTGTGAAGGTCAAGTTGTGACATTGTACTGTGGTTTTGTAAGATGCCACCGTCAGGAGAAAATAAGGTAGAGGGGACATGGGATGCCTCTGTGGTATTTCTTAAAGTGACACGTGAACCCACCAGCATTTCCGAACACTTTCTAACATCTAACTTTTTAAAAATCCCATGCCACTGGCTCTCTGTAAACTAGAATTCATCTGCCGTCCCCTGTGTGTTCTCCCCTCAAGGCAAGGGCTGGGATGGAAGGGCAGAGCCAGCCTTGAAGCCACGCAGCCCTGGATACAAGTCCTTGCTGTTCCTGGGCCACCTCATAGCCTTGAGTATGTCATCCCCTCAGGGCCTCCGTTCGGACCCAGGGGATAATTAAATAGAGTCGGAAGGTTGCCCTGAGGTTACAGAGAACATTTGCAAATGCGTCTAAGGTGCCCAGCATGTAATAAAGGCTTAATAACTAACAGCTGTTTGTAGGGCGGCTGCACCCCACCCCTGTGGCGGACTCGGCCCACTCTGCTGGGTGCCATGCTTGGTGGCGGTCAGGTTCCCCTGTCTCTGCCGCCAAGTACGGTGGCCTAGTCATTCGCGTCTCCCCCAGGACATCCCGTAGACTTTCATGGGTCAATACCTCATACAAGCATGCTGGACGGAACTGGTAAAATAAAGCACCTTACGGGGAGAACCTAGGTCAGAAAGGAATGGACGCAGAAGCAGCCTGAGATCAGAACTTGGAGGTAAATACAAGAGGTGAGACCAGCTTTGAGCTTTGCCACCTCCTGCGTCTCAGCGGGACCCAGGAGCGGGTCCCCTCCCCAGGCTCAGCTCCTCCAAATTCATCTCTGAGGCTGCAGGCTCGGCTTCAGATTGCGTCACACGGCGTCTCCAGGGGAAGGGCCAGGAGGAGACGGACTCGGGTTTCGCAGGCTCCAGTCCAAACATAGCTTCCCACTTGATAAGCGGAGCCTCCCGCTCTTCCTGAAGGAGGTCCGGAGAATGCGGAAGATGTCTGTGTCGATGCAGAGCCGTGACAGGGACAGCTATACGTCCGCTGCCACCGTAGAACCACACACAGCGGTCTAATTCCCCCAAAGCGGGACAGGGCCAGCCGCCCCCGATGCTGCGAGCTGTTCCTCTGTCTCCTGTCTCTGCAGATAACTCGGAGGTGACCAGAGACTTGGGCAGGGATGGGGAGGTTACCCGGGGTGTAGCCTAGAGGAACTGGGGTTGTCAAAATACCAGGGGAGGCAGAAAAGCGCTGGGGAAGAGGGAAGGAGGAGGGAAGGAGGTTGTTCGGTTCAGTCGGTCTTCCTGTGAAAAAGCTCCTCTGTGAGAAGATTCCTCCCTGGAAGCTGGTGGGGGCAGCCGTCCTGGTCTGGGTTGTGCACAGCCGTTTCCCCAGCCCTGGAGCCGCCCGGTGCGCAGTCTTTATTGAGTGATCCCGGGGCTTGCCTTTCTTCCCCCCAGGGGTTACTAATCCTGCACTAAGTGTGGTCTGCCTCTCTCCTGGTGCCATCCAGTCCCAGGACAGAAGTCTCCGCCCTGGTGTCCCCGCACTGGCCCAGAACCTGCCTCTACAAAGCCAGGAGACAGAGCTGCGTGGCACCGGGCATGCCCCGGCAGGGGTCCTCCTGGCAAACAGGGGCGAACAGGACAGGTGGTCCCCCGAGCCAGAGACCCCTTCCTCAGCTGCAGGGCCTGGAGAAGGCCCCTTGGCAGGGCACATGCCACCAGTGTCCACCTGTCTGAGAAACCACTGGGCCCACTTCGACCCCAGGCTGGGCTGGGTCCTTCCAGGAGACACTGGTTATAAAAGATACTCACCCGAGATCGGGAACACCACCCGCTTCCCCGTCCTGACATCTGACTGCACGGCCTTTGCTTCTCAGTGGTCACACCACGTACCCAGCGTGGAGGGACACGTAGAGGCGGCACGTGTGTTGATAGGCAGAGGGGGCCCTGGCTGGCGTGGCTTCGTGCACAGCGAAAGGTGACCAGTTTGATCCCGGCTAGGGCGCGTGCCCGGGTTGCAGGCTGGGTCCCTGGTTGGGGGTATTTGAGAGGCAGCTCCTCAATGTTTCTCTTGCACATGGATGTTTTTCTAACTTTCTTTCACCATCCCTTCCACCCTCTCTAAAAATAAATAAATAAAATACTTAAAATATATATTTTAAAGAAAAGCAAAGGCAGAGGGTGAAGTCCTAGATTAGGAGCTCTTGCTACTTGGCCAGGATAAGGGATTTAATCTCTTTGAGCCTCAGTTTCCTCATACACAGAGTAGGGATAGAACCAGTATATGTATTTCAGGGTTATTGTGAGGATTAAATTGCAGATGCCATGGGAAACCCCAGCGCTCCCATGCAACGCAGTGGGGGAAAGAAAACATTTCCAATTCACAGTATGGCCAAATGGACATCAATTCAGGGGGGGAAAAATCTTGACTACTGCCTCATACCACAAACAAATCAATTTTAGAGAAACCATACACCTCAATAAGAAAGGTCACACTTTAGTGCTGCAAGAAGAAAAAAACTGGAGAATTATCTTCATGGTTTGGAGGCAAAATTTTCTTTCAAAGGGTCCAAAAAGCTCTGATTATAAAAGAAAACAGGGGTAAATTGGACTTAAAAAGATCATGAACATAGGTTCATCATTAAGAGAATGAAAAATCAAGTCAGAGGTGGAGAAGAGAGATCTACAGTACATTAATCTTTGTCCTCAATATAGAAAGAACTCTTGCAAATCAATAAAAAGGCAGGAAACACAATTCTGGAAACCAGGCAAAGGGCTGGAAGAGGCGCTTCGTAAAAGGGGATGTCCAGAAACCGATAAGCACACAATCATGTGCTCAACATCGCTGATCATCAGAATAACGAAGGCTAAAATTAAAGTGTTTGCCAGTTCCACCTTTTAGGGCAAATGCAGAGAAACCACAGCTCCCACGCCCTGCCGCTGTGGGGGTAACGGATACAGCCTGCTGTTGGTCCTTTTCCACCAAGTAAAACACGACTCAACACCACGCTTCTAGGTACGTACCCGAGAGAAATGGGTGAGCATATCCACTGGAGACATGAACTAGGATGTTCACAACAGGTTTCTTCATAACGGTCAAATGCGGCAGCAACCCAAACATTCGCCGAGAGCAGAGGAGAGAAACCGTGGAGTACTACGTAGCTAAGAAAAAGAGGACTGGGAGACTGAAGCACTAGGGCAGGGGTGCTTCTCAGACATAAGGTCAGGCAGAAGCAGCAGCCAGATACCAGAGTAGAGGTGGTATAATTCCACGTCCACTCAATTCAATGGGCCAAAGGAATGGATGGCAATAGAAGCCAGAACAGCGTTCACCATGGCGAGGCTGGTGGAGGTGGCGCCTGCCGAAGAGGAAGAGACGTGAACTCTGACCTGGACATGCCCTATCTTGATTTGGGTGGTGGTTATAGATGTACATACGTGTTAGCCACGTACCTAACATCTGTGTGCTTTGCTGCAAATATGTGGTAGCCCATTAAACATAATAAATTCCACTCAGCACAATGCGAGATCCATAGTCATCACTCAAAAAAGTCAGTGATGTATCAGCATTCGTTTCAATATCACAGTGACAGATTTATTCCCAGCCTGTCCCCGGCTATCAGGTTTCTGTGGAAACACTACAGGAGCAATACAATACCTTTTAAATGTACCCCCCGAGCTTTTAGAACGGACTTGTTTTTCCTTTTGTCTGTGACACTGCATGCATGAAAGTCAAAGACATCTTTGTTTCAAGTAAGGACTCCTGCTGATTGTACCAGGTGAGGTAGCCAGCAAAACAAGGGCACAATCAAGCCGGCATCAGGACCACAAAGGGAGGGGGACCCCTGATTACCAGATGCTGCAAAGGACCTGGACACCAGAACCCTGGAGCTGCTTGCTGAATCCTCCCCGCGCTCTCCTGCCTCGGCAGGCTCTTAAAACACCATAAAATCCCCACTGGATATCCTCTTTATTCAGGGAGCACCACCCAAAGGTCCGTACGAAGGCAACACATCTCCCAGGATGCGAACATTATCTGACCGACTCTCCCTGAAAACCGGGCAGGTACACAAAGGAGGTGGCCTGAGCGCTGGTCCCTCCTGCCTCACCATCATCTCCCTTCTTGGTGACTCCCGGCTGACTTTGGGTGAACCTGAAATGTTTGCAGGATAAGCAGATGGGCTTTGCGGGGGAGAGGGGAGAGGGAGATAAAACAGAAAACACAGAGTCTCTAAGTGCCAGCCTCCAAAGGGCAAAGGAACTGAAAGAGAGTGACGGGAAGCTCACGCCTCTCCACACCCGAGGTCGACGATAAATGCTTCAAGTTCACACCTGGGTCAACAAGAGTGGAATTGGCATCCCCTGGATGGTGGGTAGGCGGGCGGCGGTCCCCTCCGTGTAGGGGCAGTGTTGGCACTTCAAAACTTGCTCACCCCGAGAAATGGGGCCCTTCCCCAGAGATGCCCGCCTGCCCCTCCCTGAGCCAGCTGCACATTTCAACCCGCCATCAACCTGCGGGGAGATGAAACACTTTGTGGGAATGCCTGCGAGCCTGCCAAGTCCTTCTCTTCGCCTTCACCCAAGTGGGTGGAAGATGTCTGGTCCGCCTGTGCCAGGTCATCAGCAAGTCTTTACTTCCCCACGTTAGCCACATCAGCTGGTGGCCTGGCATGGAGTCTGGTCGTGCCCGGGCATGGGCCAAAAAGACGGCTGGCCGAGTGCTGTGCCCCACAGTAATCTGGGGGTCCCTCTGTCACGCTGAGCAAATGACACGTGCCTTGTGATGAGGAGGCATGCAGAACGCCGACAGCAGGTGCTGGAGAGGGGCTGGAACGAGGAGGCAGGGCAGGGGCAGGCGTCACACGCACTCCGCGAGGGAGCCCAGAGCGCTTTCGCCTTCTCCTTATGATCCGCGTGGTGCACCGGCTGGTTCCCCCCGAGGTCCCCACCCCGCGAGCTCTTCTAGTGGCCAACTCATGAAACGGTCCTTGAGATGAAATCACCAAGAGAAAATTTTCCTCACTGCTTATTTTGATAGCGTTTCAGTGAGTGGATGGTATGTGGAAGTGCTTCGTTCACCCTGGTGCTGGAAATGAACTCCCGGGATGGGCCCGTCCTGGGAAACACTCACTAAGCGCAGCGCACAGTGGGCGCCTTGGGAGCTGTCGACCAGCCTCCAGGCGGTGGGGCTTCCCTCCCAGCGTGTCTTCAAGTTCATTCCTGGTGGGTGGAGCCATGGATTTTGGAGTGTTAGCTGACGGTGGCAGCCCAGACACCCTACTTCTTTACCCTGCTGCGTGGGCCCTAAAAAGCCGTGGAGACACCCCATAGAATCCAAATGTAAAGCACCACGGACACACCTGTGCACCCCGACTGTGACCCCAGACAAGGACCAGGACAGAACCCTGACCCAGGGCGGCCGGCAGGGCAGCAGGGCCCAGGGCATCTCTGAAAGGGCTCAGTGGAAGAGTGGAGTCAGGGCTGTTCTTGAGAAATATGCTAAAATGATAGTCCTCAGCGATGGGTGTTCAATGGCGCTTTAAAAAATCATGATATATTGAAGACATGCAGTTGTCACAAGTACCGAATTTCACTCGGTTTAAGAAAGAAATGTTACCGAAAGAGTGAACGTCTGTTCTGGATTCTGTCTCCCCCCGTTGCCACGCCTTGTACTTCCCCCAATGGCACCTTTTCCTCCAGCGCTGCTGGTGTTTCTCTTGTCTTTAGCCATATGTGTGGCTGTTTCACATGTTTCCACGCGTTTATAAATAGCGTCGCCCTGTTTCTCTCCTGCTGGAACTTGTTTTCCGTCTCAACCTTTTAACTGAGATCCATTCATGTTCATACATGTAGCTCCAACTGGTTCCTTGTCACTGCTGTGGAATATACATGAGCCACACTCGCTGCTCCCTCTCTTCATTTGCATTTTTCAGGTTTCCTGGATCGGACCTGTACTTCTTTCACGATCGGAGAAAAGTTAAGTAGGAAAGGGGAGGAGACAGCCTCCACTCTGTGTCCTTCCAAGTTCCTGCTCTGGGGGCTGCAGGCGTTGAGTTGGAAACCTGGGCGCACCTTCTGGTCCCCCACCAATCACCAAGCCTGGCTGGTTGTCCCTTCTATCATATTTCACCCCCGTTCCCCCCTTACATCCAAATCCTTCCTTTCATGCCTGGATTGTGCTGATGTATCCGCCCAGCCTTCCTCTTCTCTCCCTGGTCTCTTCTGTTCACCCTCCCCGCTAACACCCCGGTTCAGCAGTACCATCACCGCAGCCCGTGTTACTTTCCTGGCTTCATTATTGGTTCCCTGCCTGAGTCCCGTCGGGAGAAGAGCCATTTACAACAGAAACCTGAACCTCACCACACCCTCCCCCCACATCAGAAATCCTTCTCGCTGTCTTCCGGACGAAACCCAGACTCAAGCCTGACGGCTAAGGATCCACGTACCTGACCCTCACCCATCTGGCCCACCTCAGGGCTGCTGAAACTCTCCAAGGGGGGTGCACACCCTCGCACCCCCCCCCCTCAGTGGTTTCTTCCTTCTGTTGCTCTCCCCTCCTCTTCCAGCCTGGCCAGTGCTGTCTACTGGTCCTTCAGGACTCCTCTGAGCATGCTCAGGAGGTCCCTTTGGAGCCCCCACCCCAGTTGCCCCCAGTCCGTGAGCCTCAGTATCCTCCATGTTGCCTCTCCCATGGGCCCTCACACTGGTCAGAACCCACCGTTCATCTCCCTTCTTCCCCACGCAGAGCTGGGCTATCAGGTGTGCGCACACGCACCTTACATTCCTTAGGCCCGGCTCACACCCAGCCAGGCAGGTGTCACGTCAATGTGGATGGCCCATCTCAGGCCATGGGGGAAAGCAGCGGCTACATGCCTTAGGGATGAAGGGCGGTCATCCTGTTACTGGAATTACAGAGACAGGCAGCCCCCTGAAAAAGCGGATTTTCTACATAACCCAAATTTCTCCAGAAATAATTTTAGTTAGCAATTTACTCAGAAATTGTTCTAAAAATAGCATATGCCCATGCTTTTTGGCCCACATGCTCTGGAACACCTGGGCCAGTGGTCTCCGGCCGCATTTATACTCATGGGTAAATGCCGGGGCTATTGTTGATAAATACTTTGAAGTTACTCTTGATGATCTGTTTCCTGACTTTTAAAAGTAAGCAATAAAGATGTGTCCAATATGTCCTAATGCCCCATTGTGATGAGCACCCACCTTTATGTGGTGGGACCTACATAAGACATTCTTCCTCCATCAACAGGCCCCGAAGGGCTGAACTGCAAAGGGACAGCTGACACCCCTTCTGCCAATGACCTTCACTGTCATCTGTCACTTCTCAATTAGTAAGAGAAAGCCCTGTGTTTGCATCAGCCCTGTACAGCAACGTTCAGAATTGCAGCTGAACTGAAGGCAGCTAAGTGGAGACACACACCTCACATAGTGGCAGGTCCATTCCCATGGTCACTCGATCCTCCCTCCTCTCCTGCTTCAGAGCCTGGCAGAGCAAGGTATGGCTGTCACCACTGGGTCAGTGCTGGTGGAAATGACCACAGAAGTGGTACCCTCTTAGTATCCTCTTGCTGTAGCTGAGCAATAGTCCAGTGGCCTAGAAAACAGCCAGCCACCAGCCAGGCAGCCAGCCACCCAGATAGCCAATCAACCAACTAACTAGATAACCAACTAAGCAGGCAGCCAACTAACCAACCAACCAGGCAGTCAACCAACCAACCAACCAGATAACCAACCAACCAACCAGATAACCAACCAACCAGGCAGCCAGACTGTCTTATCTTGTTCTTCCATGATCCCAGTGGGCAAAGTTAGAATATTTTGTGTAACAGCTTAATCCAGAGTTGGTTTCCTTCAATAAGGAAACCAGGAACATTTTTCCTAGAATTTCCCAATAGCCCCTGGTTGTACTCAGAATACTTGATGGAATTCTACTGCATGTGGCCCCTCACTTGTTCCAGAGAAAATGTACCATCCCATTACCTATCAGTGATCGTGTGAGATTAGACACCTTGGGGAACTGGGGGTTATTTGGGGTTTTGAAGTTGTAGGGTTTTTATTTTCCCTTATAATAGTGGCTATCCGAAGGCTGTGCATTTTCAGTTTACAGTACTTGCTCTTGACAGTAAATGCCACACTTGTGTCCCTCAGCAACCTCAAGTTTGTTCTTTCAGCAAAGCCACGTGTACAAGAGGTTTCCGCCTTCTCATTGGACATTGCTCATTGGCCAGCAGGAAACCTTCAGAATAAAATAAGCAAGGGACCCCCATTTTTCAGTGGGTAAGACTCAGCCTAAGACAAACCCACAGCAGCGATGACAGCCTTTGGTTTTCATTTCTGCATTTACTTGCAAGCGGAGGAGTGCTGGAATGAATACTCCACTTTACTTCGTGGGTAAAAACTAGTTTTTACTTTTCTGAACATGCAAGACATGGCAATAAAGGGCTAATGACATGCCAATCAATATTCTCGGTGTGTGGCTGGAGACCCCTCCACTCCACCATAATGGACACTGTCACGTGCCCACCCCACCCCCGACCACTTTGCTATCCTGTGGGGCCTGTAACAATGGTCGTCAGTGCCACTGGAGGGTGTAGGTCTCACACCAGAGGACCTCAGGGGCATGCGTGGACATGGGCGCCAGAAATGCAGCTCTTCACTGAGTACAAGACACCAGCCCCGGGGTCCATCCAAGACAGACAAAGGACATCCTGCCTGACCTCTAACAAGGTCTGCAAAGGGCCGGACGGTAAAGGAACAGTTTGCTGGCTACATGGTCTGTCCCAACTCCTCAGCTCAGCGGTTGCAACGCGAGGGCCGCTGTGGACAACGGACGGGCCCAGCTGTTCCTCTAAACTTTACCGACAGTGAGATGTGAATGTCCTATAATTTCCATGGTTTTATTTTTCTCCCAACCCTTGAAGGGCATAGAAAAACGTTCTTAGCTCAGGGTTCTCCCCAAAGACAGGCAATGTCATTTCCTAGAGCAGGGACTCCTGGTCCTACCAAGTCCCTGAGGAGCCGACCACATTCTGTGGGTCACGTGAGGCGCTGGCACAGGTCCCCGGTCCCTGTCATGGCTGCTCGCACACAGGTGGTCAGTGTGAACCAAAAACTGGAGTCAACACGGGCGCTCCAAGGTATCAGAACGGCCGGAAGAAAGTCGGGAGGTAGAAAGAAATCTTCGGGACGTGCCCTAAGAGTGTCACCCACAGCCTGCCTGGGGTCCGGCACAGGGTCGTCACCCCTAAGCATCGGAACTGCGGTGCAGGCTTCTGCCCTGGGGTGCTGATGGGCACTCGGCCCACATCCTGCGCCAGCGTCCCGAGGCCTGCAGGCCTCCGCGCGGTGGCTGCCCGGCGGGGAGACAGCGGGCCCGCTGGAATCCTGCTCTGAAGCCGGCGCGCGTGGGCGTGAAATTGCAGGCAATTACGTTTTATCGCCGCTGTACGAGTTTCTGCTGAATTCATTAAAATCTGCTCGCAGGACGGGTCGTGGGACTGAAACTTCGGGGTCCCTGATGGAAAAATAAAAGCTGGCGTTCCCTCTCCGCGCCGCAGGGCTTGGATGTGACTGACAAATGTCTCCTCCCGGATCTGCAGCTGCACACTGAACAAGGGGACTCTGACAGGAACAATGCCTCGTCCCAGGCAGAGCGAGGACAGCAGAGCCAGGCAGCCGCAGGTGGCGTGCGCCCGGCGCAGAGGGGCGCCAGCCCTGTCCCCGCTGGCCCCGGGCCTGCTAAGTGCCCATCAGCACCTCCAGAGAGGAGGCAGGGAGGAACCAGAGGTGTCAATTTGAAAGTTAAGTGGGAAGAAAGCCCTACTGAGAGCTGAATTAGGAGGGTAAAAAGCTGTGACGTCCCAGGCCTGGGACGAAGCGTTCACTCCTGGCAGCTGGGAGCCGGAGGGGCTGCCCACGCCGAGGTGCCGGCTGGCTTGTCTCCCCTTGGCCAGCAGAGCAGGATGGGCTGCCCGGGGAGGCTGCAGACCCAGGCACCTGCCCTGGGCGGGAAGCCCTGTCAGCACAGCCCAGCGGGTCTCGCGTCAGGGGCACAGTCTGTGCGCACAGGCTGCAGCCCCCCAGACCGTGAAGGGTGTGCCTGGCCGCCCCTCCCCTCTGCCAGGGTGACAACGAAGCCCAAAGGCCAGCAGCTGCCCAGGACAGCCATCTGTCATGGGTGTTCCCTGCGTTCTTCCAGCAAGACCAAAGGGTGGGCCCAGACTGGGAGCCCTGGGAGATGGAACCCTCGTCCCCGCACGCGGCCCGAGGCAGCACAGGCCTGACACACAGGGAGGAAGCTCAGGCCCCTGCGTCACCCTGGGCAGCCGTGGGACCCGGCTGACAGGTGGGTCATCCCGCCTGTCCAATGGGCACACAGCAACCTGCAGGAGTTCAGCTACGGTTTCCATGGCTTCCCTGGGGAAAGTCATAAGCGTGGAATCAGGATGTCAAGTTGGTTTTACGAGCATCCATGGCACGGTTACACCTGTGCACCTGCGGCTGGCCGCTCGGAGCCCCAAGCCACCTGAGAGGCCGGAGATCAAGGGGCACAGCCTGTCCGAGCGCCCCAGCAGGACGGCAAAACCACCGGCTCGGCCCTCCTTCCACAACTGACCGAATTGTTTTCGCGGTCGGCAGATTCCCCGGAGTCAGGGTGCGATTCAGCTCAGGACTCCCCGCCACAGGCAAGGACGGGTGCGAGGGGGCCTGTGGGGCACAGGTGTGGCCATCTCCCCCCAGCCCCACGTTGGGGCGGCATACGGACAGCCTGGCCGGCCACCGTGGGAGAGTTCACACCCCAGACAGCGGCAAATACTACAACTCGGGCAACAGCACGGCCTCCTGGCTGAGCTGGTTGTTTTCAAGACTGACCAGCTCCCTGCCCGGGCCCTGCTGGGCACTCACTGTGCCTCCCGCTGCTTCTGCCGCAGGGTCCACCCCGGCTCGAAGCCCCCAGAGCCTGCCCCGCGCACAGGGGACACCATCCTGAGTCAGGGCCGCTGGGTTTACCCAGGAGCTGTCAGTTGCCACATGCCAGGCTCCTGTGCTTGACAGGTGAGCGGCCACCCACCTGACGGCCTGAGGGTCCCTGACGCTGAGAGCCCCCAGACGGAGGGGCACGGCGCTAGCTGGGTGTGGCCCCCGCCCTGTCTGGAAGGGCTTCTGCAGACGCACGGAGCACTTGCTGTGGAGCGGCCAGCCCCTCGCAGGCCCACGGAGAAGGTGCGACGGGAACCATAGCAACCCCTTGCATCCCACAGAGGAGCGGTCAGCTCCGCCCCCGGCCACCCCAGCACACAAACTGGCTTCCTGCTGCTTTGCTCTGTCACCCACCTCCGTGCAGTGCGATTGCCCAGTGTCCTTCACACACCTGAGTCCCCCCGAGTCACCTGATGAAACAATAAAACGAAGACCTTTTTGGGTTGACTCACTTCTAAGTTTAGGAATAAGACTCTCGACCCAAGGTTTAAATGTATATATGTATAATCTATGTGTGTGTGTGTATATACACATACGTACGTACATATAAATATTTATGTGTGAACTTTCAAACTGTACATCAACGTGCTGCTGAAAAGCCAGGCACTGGGAGGATGCCCACATTTTGCCCTTAAAAACGTCCCTCTTCATCAGCATCTGGAAAACCAGCATTTTTCCCCGAACCAGGAAACTCCCGCACCCCACCTGCACGGGGCAGGCTCTCGGCACGCCAACGCTCCGTTATTAAAACACGTGGAAAACTGAAAACACGCGATGAGGAAGAAGCCAGCCCCACGCACGCTCTCTGGCGGGAGGGAAGCCCAACTAGGCCGCTTTGGATACCGCCCTGGGGCCATGCCCCCCGCAGCAGACCCAGCGGGGACCCCAGCAGCCCCTCCTGTTGTTGGAAGCCAAGCAGGTTCCACCCCAGACCCTCCATTGCACCATGGAAGCCACACACCTCCCACGACCCCCGGCCACGAAGGACACGCTGGGTCAAGATTGCTGCCCTGTACCTGCCTCCCATTTCAACACTCACGTTGAAGGCCACTGTCCCTCTGCAGCTGTGTCTTGTTAAACTAACTGCAGTCCTCCGTGACTGCCTCCCCTCCGCCGTCCTGGGCACGGACGGTCACCGGCTCAGAACGGGACCGAGAGGCCGGCCCTGGCCCGGAGCGGAACACCCACCTGTGAGCCCTGACTCCGCCATCTCACACGGACCCCCTCGGGCACGTTGCTCCGCTCCTCTCCGATTTGGTTTCTTTGCCTTTTAAATATTCATGATCATCCCACCTACGTGATGAGGTTATTGAGCGGATCAAGTGGAATAGCTGTGCTCGGAAGATAGCAAGCCAACAGTTGATGTTGTTCGTTATGTTTTTTTATTTGGCTAATATTATCGGAGGCCCCGATGTGCCAGGCATCGCTACCTGGGGGAGTTGGAACAGTGGGGAAACTTCAGGAGGCCTTGCCCTTCGGGAGGCATCACACACAGAGGTGGAACTGTCAGAATTGCTTTGCAGTTTCAGGAGGTCCTGCGCCGGAACACAAGGGCTGCCGTAAAGGAGACAGGGGTGGCCTCCCCACAGAGCCACTGAAAAGGCAGGAAATAGCGGGCGGCAGGGAAAGGGTGAAGGGCGTTGGCGATGGCGCGTGTGCAGGGCAGGAGGCACGGAGGGGGTTAAACGCAGTCTGTGGATGCCCTGGGGGGACAGGAAGGCTGCGGAGAAGATGGGGGGCAGGGCAGAGGAGAGGGCGCATTTCAGTCAGCCGGGTCCGGGCGGAGGTGTGCATGATGCATCCCACGGAAGCCTGGGGCGGGCGGGTGGCCGCTAGATGGTAGGAGATCCTCTTGCCCGTGCGACTGTGTGAGGTCCCCGGGGAGAGAGACGGGCCAGGGGTGAGAGGAGCCGGGGCTGGTCAGGGTGAAACCATGGCTGGTGAATGCGGAAAACTAACTAGGCTCAGTGCAGGCTGGGTGGCGTGCGGCCGGGTTCGGGGCTCCGGGGTCCAGGTCCCTCCAGGCTGGAAGGATGGGAGCCAGGGCTGCGCCCCCACCCACTGTGGGCAGGACAGGTCCCTGCTCACGGAGGGGCCAGGAAGCACTCAGTCCCTTGCGGCTGGAGGACTGAGGTCCCGTTTCAGTACTGGCTGTTGGCCAGGGCCGCTCTTGGTTCAGGGGCTCACCACGCGGCCCCTCGTCATCAATGCGGCACCCAGACTCCCTCACACGGAATGTGTCCGGCCCCCGGAAGGGCTGGAGGGGCTCCCCAGATTTTGTTGGGTCACCTGGGTAATCTTTATGATGCACCCAAATCAACCGATGTGGCGCCCTGCTCATGAAGGTGCCCCCACCCTGTTCACAGGGGGCCCCCACTCAAGGCTGTGGACTCGGGGGCGGGAAGGCTGGAACCCTGCCCACGTGGAAGGGGGCAGAGAGGGAGACGGCCCAGGCTGCGCAGGGGTTCAGAGTGGGGAAGGTGGGGTTTGCAGCTCGTGTCTGATGGTCAGTGCCAGGCCAGGCGAGTGACTTCCTTGGCTGAGAAGGGGGGTGGCAGCGAAGGCAGGGTGGCTGCAGAGGACAGAGACAGGGCCACGCTGCGCTGGGGGTGTGACCAGGGCGTAGCCAGTGCCGGCCGTGGGGGACACAGGGTGCGAGGCAAAGTTACCAGGCTCCTCAAAAAGCAGGGAGTGGTCTGGCAGCAGTCGTGGGGGTCAGAGGGGCTCAGGGACACCCAGCTCGGCGTGACAGTGCCGGGGAGAAAGTGGGCTCCAGGGCACGGAAGGCAAAGGGCGGAGATGGGAAGGAGCAGGTCCGGGGACCCGGGCTCTGGAGCAAGGAGAGACCTGTTCTTCCATGGCATTTGCTCCAAAAAGGCAGCTCTCCCTGGGGGTGCCCGGGGTCCCCACCTCCTCCATTGCACCACAAACCCTGACGGTAAACCGTTTCCATGCGAAGGAACTTAAATGGATCTTTGTTCCTTAGCACCCGGAAAGCCCGCTCGCCCCACCCCATGCTGGGCTCTGGGTCAAGTCCACAGGGGACTGACACCCGGCCTTGAGGAGCCCGCGGCCTGACGCACACCCACCATCGGCACACAGGACAGCCCCACACAGACCACACGGGACACGGGCGAGGTGTGCGTCTCGGCAGAAAGTTTTGAACACAGACGTGACCAGTTAAACATTAAACAGAGGGCAGCAGGGTGAGCAGAGAGAAGGGGAGTTTACAGGGTCTGATCTAAACCTGCGGGGTGTCCGTGCCACCCCTGCTCCCGGCTCTGAGGGTCTCAAACTCGTCACCAACTAAAACAACGTCAGAATGGACCCTCTGTGGCTGCCCCCGCAAACGCCAGCCCTCAGCATGGGACCACCCAGGTCGGAAGCCCACCCCCAACCCCAGAAGGACTTCTGAACCTGGCAGAGAGCAGGTGTGGGTGTCCCCTCCTTGTTATTTAATTTTTTAAAATAAAGCAAAAGGAGAACAGAAAGGTGATGCTTCTTTCTGGCGGGCAGCCCAGCGCATGCCACGGTGGCTGCGCCATGGTGTCACGGGGATCCGGTGACACGGAGAGAACAGCACGGCATCGAAAAGATCTCTTTGAAAAATTAAGTCAGGCCAGTGTCCCCCGTGAGCTTGTGACACACGCCACGCCGGCTCTGCCCTCCGCCTCCCGCTTCCCCGAGACCCGCGCTGGTGCCGCATTCTCCCGTGTCCTTTACACAGCAGGCCTGCGGGCCACACGTCCTGAGGGCAGGCCCTTCCCTGTGCCAGGCAGGGGAGAGTTGTGTCCACGCAACGGCTGGGGCGCCAGGGCACTGCCCCCCACTCAGCTCCTCCTGCCGGCCCTTCCTGGCTTGCAGGGGTCAGGGGCATTCAGGACGTGCCTTGCAGCGAACACATTATCACCCGCTCGGCCCTGCACTGTGGTGCTCGATGAGTTTTAAGCACTAAAAGGCGTTGTTAACTTGAAAACTTCATCAGGGGAATTTAGAGACGCCCTAGGATTCACGCCGGGTTTCGGAAAAGTCCGGACGAAGGCACGAGCGTTCCTGAGATGGGTCTCGTGGAAATCCGGGAAAGGGGCTTTGGAACTGCGGTGAAACTCGAGGGTGCCTTTCCCCACAGCTTCCCCGCAGGTCCGTCCTGACAAGAAATAAGTAGGAGCAGGAACAGTTCCTCCGAGGAGTGAACCTGACAGGGGGCCACTTCCGAATTCCACGGGGCGTCTTCCCCCGGTCATTGTACTGGACACACTTTTTCTTCTCTTTTCCACACTGCCCACTCTCAGACCCAGGTGAGCTCATTTAAAAGGACAAGTATTTGACTCACAATAGAACCTCCAAGACGCACAAAGCACAACACCCCTCCCACGTGTATCCGCCTGGGCAGCAGCCTCCAGGGCCACGTCCCTCCCTTCGCAGGACACAGACCCAGCGTGTCCCCAGCTTCGTCCACCTCCAGTGAAGCAACGCAGGCATTGCCCCAGAAGTGAATGTCGGGTTTGGCACCTGCCTCTTCCAAAGAATCCGGATCAGGACGGCAAAGGCAACCAGACAACATGGGGGCCCCCTAGGGACCCTCAACATCCTCCTGGGAACGTGGACCTTCTTACAGAAGGCGGGTGAGACCACTTTTCCAGGGCTCCTTCCTCACAGGGGCTCCCACAACCGCCTTAGAGGGAGGGGGGGAGACTCCCCAGGGTGACTCTCAGGAGGGTGGCCTGGAGCCCTGTGGCCCGAGTCACCTCGCCCAGACCAGCCTGGGACTGGGAGGCCGGCTGCTGCCGCCGCTGCCACCAGCTGCTGGTCCTCAGGGCCTCCCAGGTGGGACACGCGCGTGAGTAATGCACAAGGCCCCGCCTCCCCCAATCGCACGCCTGTCAAAGGACACACGCGAAACACAAAACACGTGCTTGTATTCCCGGCTGAAAGGAGCAGCCCAGCCTCCTGGATGGGTTGAAGGGCCGTGGGGAGGGGAGCCTGGGATCGTGGACCCTGTCCCCAAGGGTTGACCTTTGACCCACCACTCAGCACCCCAAGGTTCACCACCAGGGACCTGAAAGTGCCCCCTGGACTGGCCTCCATTCCTAGCCACCTCAGTTCCAGAAATAACCCGTAGCCCCCAGTTCACACTTCACTTGGCTGGCCCCTGAGCACACCAGGGGCTTCCACAGTCGTCCTTTGTCCCTGCCCGGAATTCCTAACCATGACCCCCTCTCCCCTGCAAGGCCTGCTCCCCCGAGAATTCCTGGGCACGGAACCCCCACCCCCAGCCACCAACTGTCCCCCCAGACTTGCAGCTCTTCCCAGGACACTCTGCTTGTTCCCGCCTGCCCCACGCAGCCCTGCACCCTCTACACGTCTGCTCAGGACACATGCATGTCTCTGTGCGGCTCGTGACATGTTTCTGTAAAGGTCAGCCCTGCTCCTCCGGGCAGACGTTCAGTGCCAGCTGCCCAGGTAGCCGCCGACCGCACGGCATCCCTGCTCTGGGGAAGCCAGACCCCACGACCCCGGGGCAGAGGTCCCGACGGCCGGTGCGCCGGCGTTTGGGGAGGTTTCACCCACCTCATTTCCTGATGCCAGTTCCCATGAAACGAGCCTCACTGAACTCCGTCCACACCCAGCCCCGTGCGGACCGTGTGCCATGTTTCACGTGTGTATTATTCATGGCGAGAGGAAACCCCAAAACAACCCAACTTGCTCAGGCGCGCTCTGCAGCGGAAACCCACCACCACTTGCTGCGGAGTGTACCGCGAGCAAAGCGCATACGTTGTGGGGGGGGGGGGTAATGGGAAAAGCGGGTTCTTACCGAGCGCGCACACAGCGGACCTTGTGGCAGGTGGTCGGGCGCATTAACCACCCCCCCCACCCCCCCACCCCCGGGGCCTGGGTCGGCCGCCCTGGGGCAGGGCTCTTACCAGCTCCGTTTGATAGGAGGGGAAGCTCAGTGGTCAAGACCCCAAGGCTCTCGCCACAGGAAGCAGACGAGACTCAAACCCAGCTGCCTGCCTGGGAGCGACCTCCGCCCACAAGCCTGTGCCTGCGCGTCCTGGAGCTGCGTCAGCCTGCCTCCCGGCCCATCCTCTAAGGGTAGACACCTGCCCGGCTGGAATGCACCTGGGTGCTGGCCAGCTTCCAGAGTCTGCTGGGAAGGATCCCAAGGGCGAGGGGTGGGATGGAGCTGCCTGGAAGGCAAACAGCGGAGGGAAAGCCAGGAACACCTGACCTCTTACTTCTGGGGACTGGGAGGGGGAGTGGGGGGGAGGGGGAGTGGGGGGAGTGGGAAGGAGCGGGAGTGGAGGGGGCAGGACGCCCTGGCTCTCCAGACACCTGGGCTTTCAACTCCTCTTCGCATGCTATGAGATCAATTTCTTTTTTGAAAAATATTTTATCTATTATTTTGAGAGGGAGGGGAAGGGAGGGAGAAAGAGAAGGAGAGAAACATCCACATGCGGTCGCCTCTCATGCCCCCAACTGGGGATCTGACCCGCGACCCAGGCCTGCGCCCTGACTGGGAACGGAACCCGTGACCCCTTGGTTCGCAGCCCAGCACCCGGTGCGCGGAGCCACACCAGCCAGGGCCTTTTCTATTAACCCTGCCCCTCCGAAGGGCAACTGCGTTGTTTTCCCTCCACAGTGACAACTCAGACCCCTCTGCCTCCCCGCCGCCTCCCCCAGCCCACCCCAGGGGCTGGCCGTGCGTCACTTTGTCCCCAGGTTCTCAGCCCTGTTTGTCCGGCAGGCGTCCCTGGCACTGACAGCTGTCACAGGAGGCACGACTGTCCATCCACGAGGCAGGCATGGGGCGACCCGCCAGGCAACTCACGCGCAGCGTGGCTGACAGACACCCAGCTCGCACCAGCTGCGCTGGGTGGGAAGCCCCGCACACCCGCGGACGGGACGTGTGCACTGGTTCAGCCGGGCTCGGGCGCCCTGGCAAAGCGGGACCAAGAGGAATATTCCCGCTGTCCTGAAGGGCTCCGGGGAGCTGGATTTTTTAAAAGCCGTATAGTGGGGGGAATTCCAGCCCCGGAGATAGTCTGCCCAGCAGTGTGCTCCAGGGCCAGCAGGTGGACCCCCTGGCCGCTGTCCCAGCCATGCAGCTGTGAGTTGGGTGAGCCAGGAGGGAGCTGGGACCCGCCCGGTGGTCTGACTCCGTGGTGGTCCGTCCCACCGTTGCCCCTTCTCTCTGCGGTGGGCGCCCCGAAGGCAGAATTGGGGGCTCCGCGGGGCTCCTCCACCATGCCGGGAGCCATTTCCTCTCTTCTCCCTCCTAGGGGTGGGGGGCGCACCTCTGTCTTTTCACAGCTGCCACCACCCTCAGGGGCCTGACCCTGATGGCCAGAGACTAAGACACAGCCGCTCACATGTGCCAACGTGAGCAGCTACTATACGCGGCCTGTGAAATGCGAGGGACCCCTTCCCACAGTCTGAAAACTCCCAGTGACCTGAGTCCCGCTTCGGGAGCACAGATTCTTAAAAAACAAAACAAAACAAAACAGATCAGGGGCCCTGGCTGGTAGCTCAGTGGACAAGGCACCAGCCTGTGAACCCAAAGGTCACTGGTTCGATTCCCAGCCAGGGCACATAACCAGGTTGCAAGCCAGGTCTCCAGCCAGGTCCCCAGCTGGAGGCAGGTGAAAAGCAGCCATACATGGATGTCTCTCTCCCTCTCTGCCTCCCTCCCTGACCTTGTCTCTGAAAATAATTAATAAAATCCTTAAAAAAAAAAAAATAGCATCGCAGACCACTTTGCCAAATCAAAGTGCAGAAAACGTGTGTGTCTATGTGGATGTGTGAGCATGCGTGTGCATGTGTGTGTATGCACACGTGATTTAGCATAAGGACTATTTTCCACTCGCACTCAGGAGTTGCGCATCTGATCTCAAAGTGATTTTTCCTTCTCTCCGAGACATTTAGAGAGGAAACACCATCACGAATTCTAACACAAAGAACTGGAACATCACTCATCCTCAAGTCCCCCTTCTGGACATGTTATATTGAACAGAGACCCTAGGTTGCCTAAAAAATCCTTTATCCAGCTTTATGTTTCAGGCTCAACTGTGCTGCGTTTCTGCACCTAACTCACTGTTTCATATTTACGACGGTGAGTCCTATCCGTCCTGTTCTCTCACAGAATCATTCCTTGGCATTATTCTACTCCAACCTCAGGCTGGCCCTGTGGGCAGGCTCTCTGCCTGCTGGGGGCACCATGCCCCATCAGACCTTCACCTGGGGGGACAGCTGCCCAAAGCCGCCTCAGCACCCAAACCTGTCACAGCTGGACACTCAGTGCACGTTCTCAGGAGTGAGTCCGGCTGCTGGTCTCCCCAGCGCCCACAGGCCCGTGGGCTGGGTGGGCAACCCTGGTGGCCTGCGTGGGGACCTGGGAAGGAACCCCCGACAGCAGCATCCATGCTGTGGAGCCACGCAGTCCCACCTGTGACCGTCTCTGCCTGGTGGTGTGTGGCATCCAGGAGTGTGACCTGAGTCACGTTAGTGCTGTGTAGGGAACACAGGGCCAGCTGGACCCTTCCATCTGCGGGGGACATCCAGTGCTGGTGTTTGCCCCCTGCTGCATCCCTGGCCTGGTGAGGGTGGCCCAGGGACCCTGCATCGTTGAAACTGGTCCGGCTGGGGTGGGGGAGGGAGGGTGCAGGTTTGGAGGGAGAATCAACAGAGGGGCCATTGGAGTTGCCCTCCGATGCAGGTGGACAGCCCTCTGGACAGGTGGGGGCCCCGAGGCAGTTCAGACAGAAGCTGGGAGCACAAAGGGTCCAGGAAGCAGGCCGCCCACTGTCTCAGGCGGGGCGGAGTTGGGGGACTGTCACTGGTGGGCTGGGCAGCAGCGGTGTCTGTGGTGGGAGGGAGACCCTCTGGGCCGGAGTGGGCTGCACGGAGGATGCGTTCACGTCCCTCTGCCGTCTGAAAGTCCTCACGGGGCCTCGGGGGACCCGCTGGCCTCGCCCTGCTCCAGCCCTCGCCGCGTTTCACCTGCACTTACGGCTATTAGTGAAATTGCAGGCACGCGGAGCCTTTGCAGACCCAAGCAGATCGTTAGGACGTCAGGCTGCATTTCAGCAGGTGGGGGAAGTCCTAATTGATAGCCCGAAGCTGACCTCGGCGGCACCGCCAGGGAGCCTCCGGGCGGCCGCCCCGCGCAAAGTGCTGGCGCAGCCTCTGGACGCCTGCCACCCCTCCCGACCGCCCACCTCCTCCCCGCCGGCGGCCACGGCTTCAGAAAAAAACCTAAATGATTTACCTCTGCGGCTTGCCCGTCCTCTATGTTTAAAATGCTGAAAAGGCAAACTGCAAATAAGGGATTTGGGGGCATCTCCCGCAGCTTCCGGTAGGCAGTGGGGAGGGGGGCGGGGAGGGGGGGCAGGTGGGAGGACACCTGGCCTCCGGCTCCAGCTCCAGCTGGGGACCAGACTCAACTGGACAAAGCGGCCGCCCAGGGCCCAGGTTCCCCATCCTGTACCTCAGGGATCAGGCAGGATTCCAGTGTTATTCCACGTGGAAGCCTTTGTTCAAATGGCGCTCTATGGAAAAGGCCAATGAAAAGTGGGGGGATGTGGGTGGACTGGGCGTGGGTCCACAGCACCCCAGCCACTGCCCCTTTCCTGACACGCACCCCAGCATGGCAGAGAACCTGCAAGTCCTCCAGCTCATCGGAGCCATCGCTCAGGGAAAAGTGAGCTTCGACCCGACCCTCGCCTCCCACCCTTTATAAAGATGTATCTGAGGAGGATCAAAGGTGGGCATATGAAAGTTGTAACTGTAACATTTACGGAACAGAGCACAGGAGACAGGTGCTCTGCCTCGGAGCAGCAAAGATTTCTTAGAACTCCCCAACTACTGACCGTGAAAGGAAACCCTGATCACTGAACTTCGTCGGCATGAAACCTGCCTGCCCTTTGAAAGTCACTGTTAAGAAAATAGAAAGGCAGGTCGCAGAGCGGAAGGAAATATTTGCATTGTCCTGGTCTGGCCAAAGGTGTGTACACGTATGATACAAAGAGCTGGATAACTGGAGAAGGAGCTCAACTGAAAGAAATGAGCAAAAAGGGTACAATGAGCACGTCATGAAGAAACGTGCACACATGTCAGATAGGCACCTGAAATGAAGCTTAGTGTCTTTAGTCATCAGGGGCTGCGAATTAAAAACATTTCTGCCTGTGCGTAGCAGCAAAAATGGCTGGGCGGCCAGCTCGGGCGGTCCCCAGGGTGGCGATCAATGTGGACACACACAGCTGGGGGGAGAGGGAGATGAGCTCTGATGAGGTTGAACTGCAGAGGTTTGCTACGCAACCCCGGGAGTCCAACCCTAGAGATTCCCTCCAAATACATGAAAACAAACATGACCTGAAGACTTGTATGAGAATGCGCAGAACTGCATCCATCGCCGCAGTAGATGTGGGAAAATGACCCTGCTTCTCCCTGTGAAACGTCACCCTCTTAGCTTTACCTGGCACACGCCTAGTTCCTCCCAATTCTGTGCCAAAGAGCCATGGCGCCAACGTGGAAACCAGACAAGGGGGTTTCCCAACGCAAGATTCCCTCCGCCAAGTTGACTCGAAATGATGCTCTTCACACCACCAGCTATGATCCCCCAGCCCACGTTTCTCCACCCTTCCTCCACGGACGTCATAACAGGCCTGGTCACATGCCCCATGGGCACCCGGATTCCCCATGGCTTTCCTGTGAACTGAACATCAGAAAAGGAAGAAGAGGAGTAAAGCATCACTTGTTCTTTGGTCACCTGTCCTGGCCCCCTAGAGACCTCTGAGGACTTGCCTGCGGTCCTCACGCACGGCCACCAACCGGCAGCAGAATTGTCCCAAGCACAGGACCCTAGTCCCACCGGCTCGGCACCGGCTCTGGCCCTGAGGCGGCAGGCCCACCAGAACGGGCTGTGCCCCTCCCGTGCAGTGAAATTACACCTGATGTGCTTGGAAGAGAGAAAAAACAGGACAGGATCTATCCACTCGGCATCTTTCCTTTTTGAACAACGTGTAATCCGACCTTAGGGGAATTAGTATCTTGGAACGCCAAATCCGCTGGAAGGGGGTATTTAGACAAAACCCACCTGGTCCTTCAGCTACGCCATCATCCAGCAGGTTATGATTTAAACGTCCATCACACCTGGCCGGCTTCCCGCCCCTGGCCGGCGCCCTCCCCGTCCTTCCATGTTCTCTGTGCCTCCCTCCACCAGACCTGCAGTGAAGCTGCTCTCGGCAAACCGTTGCGTGTGCAGCTGGCACGGGAGCTGGTCTTCCAGGAGGGAGGGCGTCATCAGCTCGGGGCTGGGCAGACTCAGCGGCTGCTGGGAGCTGACAGGCAGGCTGTCGAAACTGAGTGAAATGAAGGGGTTTACGGGGAGCCTCCGCCCCTCCAGCATTGGCGTGGTTGGGGGGGAGGTGGATAAAAACAGACCCCCCTTTTCTCCCTCTCTTTCTCTCTCTGCTGAACGGGGAGGCGTCGGCCGGCCATGATTATCTATAATTGAGCATCGCTTTAGCTTCTCAGCAAACCTCTGCGTGGACGTGCTGGTACACGCCTAGGTGCTGTTTTCTTAACAATTACTTGGAACGGGAAGGCAGTTCTGTTGGGGTCAGCAGGCCTCCGTTGAGGACTTTTGTTTTTCCACGTTTCCCCACCCCCAGCTCTTCCTGGCGAGCTCCCCCTGCGCAGGAAGGAGCCGGTGTGCCCAGCGGAGGCCAAGGCTCGGCCAGCAGCTCCGGGCCAGTGGGTAAAAACAGCAGCCCGTGGGGGGAGGCCGGCCAGCTGGGCACCAGGCGAAGCCCCTCCGGCGCCCTCTCTGCTTGCAGCTTCCAGGGCTTTGTGGGCAGCGCCAAATGCAATTAGAGGGGGATTAGGAAAACTGGTAATCGGGGATTCGGATGCTAATCCCCCTCCAGTTGTCAATATTAATTAAAGTGCCTTTCCCCTTCATCCTGCAACACACCCGGCTCCTCCTTTCACAGGGGGCCGTTGGTGTCGGCTTCCCCTCGAGGACGGCGTTCCGACACCTTTGCTGTTTCCCGCAGCGGAACTCTGCGGTCGGCGGGAGGCACGGGAGGCAGGTAACCTGCGTCCCGTGTAACCGGTAAGAAGTTCTCTTTAGTTCCAGGACGTGCGTCTATCACTTCCCCCAAGACTTTCACGCCGGCCACTGCTGTCCAATTGCCTAGATGAAGGCACAGACAGGACTCGGTCCATGGGAACCGGGCCTCCACGTGTCAATGGGTGACGTGTCTGTCACCAAGAGCAGCAGGGGACCAGCTCACGGCAGCTGGCGGTAGGGGGTCTCAGTGGTGCGGGTCTTGGCTTCCCCTGGAAGACGCCATGAAAAATGTCAAGGGCAATATTGCTCTCCTCTCCTGGCCGCTGGGACGCAAACCCCACGGAGCCCTGACGAGGGCACAACTGTGCTGCGTGCAGGGAGGGGACACCCGGGGATGAGACAGAGGTGACCAGAGCAAAGCAAACGTGAGCAGGTAAAAGCCAGCCATGTGCCTGCCCCCGGGAGGCGCTGGGCGAGGTGAGGAACACGCCTTCACCCCACCCGTTGCGTCCCTGTTCCGAACTTCAAACCAGAAGCATGTTAAAATGTGCAAGATGTGCTGCAGGCCCAGCTACCCCGTGTGTGTGTGTGTGTGTGTGTGTGTGTCCGCACGTCTCTGTTTAATGAAGCGATCTGGGCTGCCTGTTATTTATCTGCATTTCCCCCACAAAGTAACATTATGAGGCCTTACCTCAAATACCTAGTTCTCCCAGTTTTTTCCAGTTTGGGAGTATTGGGGAGATGATCAACGATCTCATCTGATTTAAATGACTAGTTAAAAATAAATTAATAGCCCTGACTGGTGTGGCTCAGTGGATGGAGCACTGGCCTCTGAACCCAAAGGTCGCTGGTTCGATTCCCAGCCAGGGCACATAACCAGGTTGCAAGCCAGGTCTCCAGCCAGGTCTGTCTGGAGAAAGGCAACCATACACGGATGTCTCTCTCCCTCTCTGCCTCTCTCCCATCTCCTCTCTCTGGAAATAATAAACAAAATCTTAAACAAGAGAAAAAGAGGCCAGCACACGCTGAGGTCTCTCTCTCAATAAATAAATAAGACAAGTAATAAGCTAACAGCACCAGGAGCCTTTGTTAGTTATACCCTGGAGTCGGCCGGGTCCCCAGGCTGCCACCCGCCCTGCAGAGTAACAGGTAAACCACCCTTCTAATGAGCCACAAGGAAGGAAGCGGGGCCTGTCCCTTGCCTGCCCACGGGAGACCTCCACTCCCTCGCGGGGAGCTGTTCTCACCCCCAGGTGCCGCAGAAGCACCTCACGGGACCGACCTGCCCCAGGCCAGCGCCCGCAGCAGGACTGGTGACCCAGCCACTTGCACGGCCTGCCAGCTCTGCAGCCTAAGCCCTCCGTGCCTCAGTTTCCTTATCCGTAACAGGCGCTAACAGCCATGGCTCCCTCCAAGGTTCGAGTGAAGATCGTGTGTTCATACATGTACAGGCTGTCAGCCTATATTTCGTCGATGAAAGAATTCCCACACGGCTCCCGGGATGAAGGGGCAGGGCCGGAAGGGGGGCGGAACCCAGGCAGACACTGGGCCTTGGGGGCGCTTCTGTTGGGCGACAGGACTGTGAACAGAGGAAGGTGAGGAAGGGGTGAGGGGGCCCCCCAAGTGGGCCTGACACCATAGACTGCCTCCAGGCCCACCTCCCCTTTGCCTTCAGAGTGGGGGCCGGACACCTGTGTTTGGGTTGGGGGCGGGCACAAGACGGACAGGAAATTCGACTGGGGAAGGAGGGACGAGGGTGTGTGCCCCCCACACCCCGCCTTCAGTTCCTTTGTGATGCGTTCACCGCCCACCCCGACGCCACGCCAACACTGAGCGGCAGCCTGAGCCCCTTCGGGAAACACAGATTCTTTTGGGGGAAGCCTACCTGGCCTCTCTCAGTCCCCTGGACCTCTACCTGCCTGTCCCTTGATACCTCAGGCACATGGCGGGGGGCAGGGGTGGCATGGACCTCCGGGTCACGTGACAGCCCTGGGTGGGGACACAGAGGGAAGAAAAACCAAAGCGCCTTTCGGTAATGTATGCAACATTTTCACCTGAATTGTTTAGCTGCCTTGATCCTTCATTTCCTTTCTCAGGCTTGACTTTTAGCAGAAGGGGGAAAAGCAGCAACCCACCTCCGTGCTCTTCCTTAAAGGATAGACGATTCTTGAGCCGAGAGCCTTCAGGCCGCAGGCCGACCCTCCCCTCACCCTTGCCGACAGGAAAGGCAGCGGACAGAACACGGAAGCGCAGGCGCAGACAGGGCGCTGTCACTCTTCCCCGGGCGACTGGCAATGTTTGTTTTAGAACTGTTTCCCCCAAGAGGCCACGGAGCAAGGCAGTGGGTTTTACCACGAGGCTCTCAGCCCGGGGGCATCGTGGCTGGAGCTCTGATCCCAGGCCCAGGTTCCATGGAGGTGACAATTTATCTACCTTCCCTGGATGCTGGCCCAGCTGGAGTTCCTTCAGCTCCATGTTAATAAGAGCTGACAGTTTAATCAGGTGAGAGCAGGCACATTTTCATAAGAGGGTGCAGGCAGCAGGCATATTTTTCCATTAATGGGTCTTCGGGTTTGGTCCCATCACCCCGGCAGGACGCGGAGACATTTTGCTCCTGTGTAGCCTTTTGATCTGCTACCACGCCAGGACATTTCGGAGGAAAGGCAACTGCAGCTGGCGGCGAGAGGTGGTGGAATAAAATGGATCTCGCAGATTAAAAAGAACTTGACTTTCAAATGAATGTCGCACCACGTCTTCAGTCACGCTAATCACTTAATGGCCATTTATTTTTAACCTTCTAAGACGGGGGGAAAAACACGTTTTGAAAAATGGCTTCATATTTATTCCAAGTGGAGGCAGAATTTGGGCCAATGTCTCATGAATATGGATGACGGTGAACACCCTCGAAGGAGCCTGCGCCTCCGTGAGCAAACCAGAGGCCGCGCGGAGGCGGAGTGGGCTTCTGACCCCCCACGCCCCCCGCCCTCTGTTGGGGACGGGGAGGGGCAGCCCAGCAGGGCCACAAAGGAGGCTGCCCTCTGGGGGTGGGGTGTGGAGGACCCCGCAGATGCAGAGGTCCCACGGTCCCTGCAGAGTAGCTGTCAGCCCTGGGCCCCTGGTGGGGCGGCCTGCACGCGTGGTCCCCGGCAGACACACAAGAAAGGAGAAAAGAGGGGCTGCACCTCCAGCCGCAGCCCCGCAGGGCACACCGCTGCCTTTGTGGCCAGGAGAAGGGCAGCCCTGGGTCCTCCTGGCGGTCACTGCTCTCAGGGTGCAGCCTGCTGAGCACCCCACCTGCTGCCACCTCTGGAATGGGCCTTGGGGCCTGAGAACCACTCGGACCTGAGGATGGGGGACCCCACAGCCCAAGAGTGAGCGAGTAACCAAACCCCCTGAGAAGGCGGTTCCTCGTGAGAGGGAAACTTAAAACAACAATAATAAAATTCAGCGGCAGTCATTTTGAAAATACTTGAACAAAATTTGATTTTAAAAAATTCCATCTGTGGATTGAAGTAGAGAGTGACAACTGCTGAGACCCCAATCAGTAGCCTGGAACTTGATGGCAGGAAAGCGCTCCACCCTCAGAGTAGCGACGGAGAGGTGACAGGTGACATAAGGGCTGGGAGCGCCCACCACTCCCCCGCTGTGCCCGGGGGCCCCAGGGCTTCCCAGGGGGGCCTGTTGGCAGAACTCAGCCCCTTGCCGGACAGGAGATGCCCATCAGGAATTGTATTGGTGTTATGATGAAAAGAACGTCCTTAGAGACGTGGGACAATATTAACACGATGAATAACGTTGCTCTTGCCGTTATAATCAGAATGAGAAGTGATCTGGGTTCCTAAATGCTTGGGGGAGAAAGCATGGAAGACCCAGGTCGGGTCTGCTCGCTGCCTCCCTCACGCTGTCTGTGACCTGCGAGTGTCTCCTCTCTTGCTCTTTGACCTGCACTAGGACGACACCACAGGTGTCCGTGCGATGGCTGTAGGTGACGTGGGGGTGAGTTGTTGGATGTTGACTTTCCTGGCAAAGTCAAAACAAAAAAGTTCTAGGCGTTCAGCCTGCTTCCCGGATAGTTGGAGGGGCTCCCGTAATCTTCTGTTAGGGTACAGGTGAGCCCCTTAGCTTTTGAGAACACGGGGGCGGGTTGTGGAGAGGCGGCTCTTGGCTGAACCGGGCCCGATAATCCCAGCCATGGGGCTGTGTGGGGGGTGTTTGTGTGGGGCTCTTGGCACAGCCCCTGGAGACTCCCCGTCTGTCCGTGATGAACTTGCTGGGAGGAGAAGTGCAACCCCAGGACTTCAGCTTCCAAGCTTCGTATCCAAGTCGGTGAGGAAGGACACAACCAGGGACAACCGCCATCAGACTAGTCCAGGTGATGACCGACAGGGCTGCAGGAGGCAGCTTTTGAACGTGGGCAGCTCTCAACGTAGGGTCGTCCCCGCGGCCCTTTCAGAGTCCCGCAGGTTCAGACTTATTTCTCTCACATGACCAGGATGTCATCCGTGTTTCCCGCTGGGCTGACAGGACACCCTCATCGTATCAAACAGCACCAAAAAAGCCAAGTTCCCTTAACAATAGTTTTGCTGAGACCAAAAAAATGATTACTTTTATTATGCAGACACCCTTGTTTAGGTCCCCGTACAGCCACGTGAGAAATTTACATAGCCACAGTGGCTGGGTCCTCTCGAGAAAAAGGACCCGTTGATGGTCAGTTGCGCCCATTGATGGTCAGTTGCGCCCATTGATGGTCAGTTGCGCCCATTGATGGTCAGTTGCGCCCATTGATGGTCAGTTGCACTGCTGCACACGGAGCCAGCCCTCCTGTCAATGAAAACCCACTTTGATTTGAGAGGACAGCTGGAACCTGGTTTCCCACGCATGACTGTTTGGCAGACATTCATTAAAAAAAAAAATTGAACAGACTAAACCTGTCACTTTAAGGACAACCACTGATCATCTCAGTTGCCAATGATAAACTTGGAAATTTCAAGTGCAATTAGAATTTGGAAAGCAGAGGTCCCCTCATGCTTGGCAGCTTCCCAACAATGAAAGATTTTCAGATGAGATCAGTGTTCATACTAATGGATTCAACTCTTCTTATTGTAGAACTAAATGGTTCAATACTTGGAAGGCCTACCTAACTCAGGAAATCAATATTTTCCAAATCACCAACGCAGCGTGTCACAAGGTCAGAGATGCATGAAGGATCCATTCAAGGGGAAGACCGACCAATGGGTTCCAACGGATTGTAACCGTAAGAAAAGTTCCCGGATCGGGTTTCATGTTTCACATTATAACTAGTCTTTAGGCAACTACCTCTTGACAAGTGTTAGCATAGTATCAAAGAAGACTTATCTGCAATTATATAAAAAAGCTATCAAAGTAGTCCTCCTTGCCAGCTACACACCGGTACCACATCTCACCCAATCAACACGTGACAACAGCCTTTCTGCCGAAGCAGAGATGAGAACCAGCCTTCTATTAACCAGGCGTGTACAGAGATAGGCAAACCTTTGTTCCTATATAAAAGCTATTTTGGGTAAAAATACATTATTTTTCTCAAGAGGTAATAAGGTTTATTACTTATCTTTTAAATGAGTCAGCCCATTTTTAATTTTTCTTAGTTTTCATTTCTAATTCAGTAAATATAAATATAGCCCACACAAGCAAAACAAACTCTTTGGGATCCTCAATCATTTTGAAGAGGATGTAGAAACTTAAAAGAACGGCTGCATAAAATATTCTGTCTCTGTAACAGGCTGTGTGGCCTTGGACAAAGAAAGATATTGAACCCCCTCTGCCTCCGTTTCCTTGTTGGTAAAATGGGGGTCACAACGAAGTCGCACACGGAAACCAGTTAGAGCAGCACCTGACCCCCAGTGGGTGTCAGCGGGACTGAGAAAATCTAAGTATTCGTTGAGCATCTACCGAGCGCCGGCACTGCTGTAGGTACTGAGGCGCCGATAACAAGCAGAACAGACAAAACTCTAGGTGTTCCTTTCCGCCAGCAGAAGCAGACAAGGAACCGAATAAACAAAGCATCCGCTGTGCGCAGCAGGGGTAGCTGTCATGGGGGTGCAGGTTGGGGGGTCACAGAGGGCAGAGATTGGAGCAGGGCGATGGGGGTGGGCCTTGCTGAGAAGAAGCGCGTGAGTGCAGACCGGAGGGGGCGAGGGAGGGAGCCCCGTGGTCCTGCAGGATGGCCCAGGACAGCCCGTGTGGCCGAGGCAGGAGACCAGATCCCAGTGGCGGAGGGCCAGGCAGACGGCCAGGGCCCTGTGGGCACCGGCAAGACTTGGGGTACATTCTGAATGAGGCGGGAGGCTTGGGAGACGTTGAGCTGTGATGTGATGTGATTTGACCGCCAGTTTCACAGGACCGGCCGTGATGCCCGTGGCCCCAGAGCTGCCTTCTTTTCCTGGGTACCTTTCAGGGCCAGCTCACCATGGGCTGCCCCGTGGAACCTTCTCGGGAGCCAAGAGTATGTCGCTTTGTTCCCTCCTTCTCCATGGGCCCCGAAGATGACAAGTGTCTGGGCTGGTGGTGTACGCTTCTCCCCCTTCTTCCCCCTGTGACAGCTCTCTCTGACCCACCTCTCCAGGTCGTCCTGCCCCTCACCTGGCCCTGCAGGCTGACCAGCGTGGGACATGCTGATATTGCTCCTTGGCCTCTGACTTCCAGTGGCTTCACCCCAAAGGGACACGGGGAGGTTGCAGTGGGGAAGAAATTGGGGTATTGACTCCCCTGGGTCCCCCTGGGCCTTCTGTGGGCAGGCAGAGTCCAGCTCCCGTTGGTGGCTGTCAGCCTCCCTGCAGGCACCCGCTGTTACCAGCTTTGCCTCACCCCCTCCGGCAGGACGGGGACATCCTGGGTTCTGTGTCATCCCTGCCCACGGGTGATAAATGGCCCCTTTATAAACTCTCCTAAAATTACCCAAATAGAATGTGTTCTCGTTGCTCCAGGCTCTGGGCCAAGGGCCTCAGTGGGACTCCAACCCAACACCGTGGGCTGGGATAGTCCTTGGGGGGTGGGGGGTCCTCTATCCTGTTCCCTGCTCTTCTCCAGCGTTGACAACAGTCCCAGACACACTGTGACACTTATTAAATATTTGTTGGATGAGTGAATGATAAATGAATTTCTATTTTAATTCTGTCCACATTTTAAATCAAAAGCTTTGCAGCGTTTTAGAGCAGGAATTAATTACCTCTCCTAGTCATTATTTTAATCCATAGCTATGATCAAACTTCCACCCACCCACAGTTAACAAATGAACAACAGACATAGAACAGGTTAGCAGGAAAGGCAGCCCCATCCAGAAGTCTCAGCAAGGACATGTCCTTCCCAGACACGCTCTGTATTTGTTCTGTTTCTCCTTATTCTTTTTCTCATTTGCTTTTAAATTTATGGTATTTTGCATATAACAACTTGGTGACAATAGAATTCACACACAGTGCAACGGAGCCATTTCAAGGGTGCTAGTCAATGGTCGTCAGTATCCTCACAGAGATGTTCAGCCCCCTCCAGGATGAATTCTAGAGCTTTTCCATCAACCCAGAAAGAAGCTGTATCCTCATCAGCCCCCCGCCCTGGCTGGCAAACCCCAGTCCTAGGCAACCACTGTCTCCAGACGGGCCAGTTCAGGGCATAAATAGAACCCTGTGACGTGTGGCCCTTTGTGGTGGCCCTTTCATTTAGCACAATACTTCCAAGCCTCATCCAGGCTCTAATGGGTCCCAGGATGTCATTTCTTTTTATTGCCAGATAATATTCTGCTACATTTTATAGACCTATTCATCAGCTGATAAATATTTGAGTTATTTCTACTTCTTGGCTATTACGAAGAATGCTGCTATGCACATTCGTGTTCAAGTTTCATGTGGACGTATGTTTCTATTTCTCCTGGGTAGACTGTTGGGTCCTATGGTAACTCTAGGTTTGAGCTCTGAGGACGTGACAGGCTGTTTTCCTGAAGCAGCCGCACCTTTTCCATCCCCGCCCGTGTGCACGAGGGCTCCAGCTTCCCCGCACCTCCGCAATGCGCTCTTAGCTGTGTTCTTTATGACAGCTCCACTCTCATCTGGAAACTTTCCCCAGAGAGACATCCTTCAGCTACCTGCGCTCCCGCCCTGAGTGGCCACATGTTTAAGGGGCTATTCTAGAGCTGCTTCCCCTGCCCCCCACAATTTCTGGAGTTCCAGCCAGGCTCCAGGCTGCCAAGTATGTACACGTGGCCCCAGGTAGCACTTTGACAGTCCAGGCAAATTTCACAGGGACATGAATTCCACATGCTCCCGAGGTGTCCTATCTAACATGGTAACCACTAACCATACGTGGCTATGGTAACTGTTTGTATCCTTGCCCGAGGACAGGCTTATTGATTTCAGAGAGAGGGGAAGGGAGGAAGAGAGAGAGAAAGAAAATCAGCGTGAGAGAGAAGCATTGATCAGCTGCCTCCCGTACACACCCCGAAAGAAACCCACCCCACAACCGAGGCACGTGCTGTGAACGAGAAGCAAACCTGGGAGCTTCCCAGCCCACCCTCCAACCAACGGAGCCGCAGGGCCAGGGCGTGGTCATTGTCATTTAAGTCGGTTAAAGCAAACTGAAGTGAAGCGTTCAGTTGCTCAGTCACACCGGCCACACGTGGAGTGCTGCCTGGCCGTACGTGGCCAGCGGCTACCTGGTGGAAGGTGCAGCTAGGTGTCCTCACACTGCTGATGTTAACTGGGCAGCGCCAAAGGGAGCGTCATGGACGTCACCCCCAGAGGAAACATCAATCCAGGTGGCTCTGTCTCTGGACCCTTCCTATACATGGCCCGTGACTCGCACCCCCAGAACCTGTTTGCCAGTTGTCCAAGAGGCTCAGAAATCTTGGGGATCACAGAGGAGAGCAGGATGGATGTGTCTTTCCCGGATGAGAAACGCTGCCCGTCTGAAATGACCTCTTTCTGGACACTCTTCTGCAAAGGATTGCCCACGTGCATTTCTTTCCAAAAAGGACAAATGTGTTGTGCGTGTGCTATTCACAGCAGTAGATTAGCACTTTCCTGCTTCTGGCCTGTTGGAAGTGGTAACCATCGGTTTCTAGGAGGAAAATATGCCCTTAAGCAACTCATACTAACGCAGAGCTGGCCTTGGACACTGAGGCTACCCTCCAGGAAGACATACCAAATGTTAGGTCTTACATGACTTTATTATTGTTAATATTCAGAGTCTATTCTTATACTTTGAAGGCAGGCAAATGACCCCTGCTATGTGTCTGCCTCAGCAGGCATTAGCCCAATCTCTACAGTTATAATTCTGCACTTTGCCTCTAGCTAAGTGATGTCCAAGGACCAACGTTCGGAACGACACTTCCACCCACTTATCTAAAAGTCTGCAGTCACTGATACAAATCTGAAAAGCCAGATAACGCAACTGAAAAGTCAAGTTCTCTACGGAGCCCCCGTCCCACCTTTTAACTCACTGTGGCTAAACGAACTCTCGCCAGGTCTTAAAGAGGCAACCGGTGACTTCCCAATCAGTATAAACCCAATTGACAACGACGTGACCTTCTGGTAAAGATGGAAAGGCATCCGGGGCTCCGTACTCGGGAGGGGAGCCCCCCGAGGTTTCCAACATTGGGCGAGGAGGCGGGGTGAGCGTGTGGTCACTCGGGAAGCTGTGGGCTGGGATGGCCTGACGCAGACCCTTCGTGAGTGCGGACGGGCAGCCCAGCCCAGTGGCCCCCGCAAAGGCAGCTGGGAGCCTGCAGGCCACCAAGGCTGGCACCCTTCTCCTCTCTTAGAGGTGGGCAAGATTCCTTCTGGTCCAACGGGGTGGAGCAGGTGTTCCTGCCATTGCACATCAAGCCTCCCTGCACATTGAGCAGCAGGGGGTGTTGGCAAGAGTCCGGCAGGTCCAAGAGTGGGTACGACTGCCCTTCAGGGACAGAGAGCACCGAGGGAGGCCCTGCAGGCCCCTGCCCAAGCTCCTGACCTCTCCTGCCCGCTGCCACGCGGGTGGGGTCTTCCCATCCCTCCTTGACAAAGGACACAGAAACGAAACGACCGATGCAAGGGTATTGGGGTGGGACAGGAATCAATGATCCTGCCTCCATAATGGGGATAGAAACATTCATAGCATAGGGTGGGGCAGCACCTCCAAGACTAGCTCAAGGTCAGGAATAGGCACCGCTTGCCTTTGCTTCGTGGACTCAGGTTAGAGAAAGGCACGTGAAGTCCAAGGAGCCTTGCAACATGCCTTCTACTCACCCCTGCAGCCAAGCCGTCAAACCCAGCCAGCCCTGCCCTTGCCATGTGTGTAGATTGAGGCTGTCATGTGTGTGGCGGGTGGGCATAGGGAATTTGGATGAGAAGACCAGTCTTCCCATTCCTACGGTGGTCGCAGCTCAGGGCTAACATGCTTCCATGGCTTTCTAGCCTTTGAGCACTAGTGAAGGCTCATGGAACCTGAGGACTGACAGTCAAAAGACAGGGTGTTGCTCAGCGACCTGAAGGGCGTCCTTTCCCTAGAAGACGTGACATGGAACCAAACGAGGAGTGGCGTGGGTGTGTAGTGAGCAGACTTACATACCTGCTATTGGAGCTCTTCTGTGAATGGGAGCAGCAGAAACATTGTGTTTGGTGCCACTATCAGGCACTTTCAGCCTAAGTGTGGGCCAGGAAATCCGTGTCCTGAAACACGCCACCCCGATAGTGCATGGTCTTGCACGTTCGCTGGGGGTCTTCTGCCCTGGGCTGGCTTGCTGAGTGAGACCGGGGTGGGGTAGGGGGGCTCACTGACTAGTCCGGCAGCTCCCAGAGTCCCTTGCTGCAACGATCCGTCACAAGCTACCCAGACACCACGGGACACGGCCAACCAGCCAGGCACACCGCTTCTGCTGAATGGAGTGTAGGGCAGGCTGAAGCCGTACCCACGCCAAGATATTTCCTTTCCAGCAATATTTCACCCTAGGACCGCAGTAAGCATTATCTGCGAAAGAAAGAGTGTGTGAAGCAGGGCTCTGACGGCAAAAGTTAATGATTTAATTTGACGTATGCTTTTAATTTCCATATATTTTATTCTCTAATCAAATCTCCTAAAGGAATACATAGGAGGACGTTCTATAAGAAAAGTAATATATTATAGAAGGAATGTATAAATAAAATCTAAGGGCATTGTACAGGGAAACACAGAATTTCTTTCAGTTACCCAGCCAACCTCTTGTTTCAGGGCCCATGACGGATGAGGCATGGTGAAGACCCACAGGTGAGACTGATGTAACCTGCACCCCACTGGGAGAGAAAGGGCGCTCTGCTCAGGTCCCTGTGATGTCAGTCAAAGAGAAGGGAAAGGCATTCTGGGAATAGAGAAGCAGAGAAAAGTCCAATGGCATCGAGATCAGGCTGCACGTACACCCCACGGGGAACCCCAAACACTTGCCATCTAGTTCCCATTGGCCATGTGCTGGGGGACCTCCCATCAGGGTACCACCGTCCCTACTGCTGCCTGAGGTCCCAGCCTCCGCAGGGGGACTCCGGAGGGTGCGGGACCGGGGGAACGGCTGGGTGTGCAGGTGGGCAACGTCTCAGGGCACCGACAAGCACACACAGCTGGGCGGTGGACACAGGCCCCGCGGCTGGCGCCGTGTCTGCCAGCCCCAGACGGCCTCTCAGTCCTCTGCTGCTGTTGTCTGAGGGCCTCTCCTTCCGAGCCTTGAGTCTCCCACAGTTCAGGGGGGTCAACTAGCCTGTGAATGGGCCTCCAGATCTGTCCGCTTTGTGCTGTAACTGACGGCCTTTGAACTGAACAATCCGGTACTTGCCACCATCTCCCCTTCTGTGTCTGCAGCGACCCTTTTCCACAAGCAGTGGGTGACCTCGCCAGGGTCCTAGGCGTTCCTGGGAGGAAGCTGACGGGCATCCACGAGTGGGACCTGGGGCAGACACGCGCCAAACAACCCCTGAGCTGGGACCCCAGCACCCCCTGGCATCCAGCTGGCATCTGTGCCCGTAGGGGTGCCCGGGCCTCGGGGGGCCTTCAGAAGCAGGAAGGCTTTGAAACTTGGGCCAAGGCACGAGGCGGGTCCCGGCAGCTGCTGGCACTCGCGGTCAGCGACATGGTGGCTCTTCGTCCGCCGACCGAACCGCAGAGGTCAGGGCAGAGCCCGGGGCATCTGAGCCTCGTCTTTCTGGTCTGCACAATCCATCTTCTTAATTAATAGCCATTCGAGATTAAAGCCAGCTCTGCCACTTGGAGAGCAAAACCTTTGATCCTTGCTCTTTGCTTCCCTCCTTCTAATTGAATCTCAGGGAGGAAGAAAAATAACAGCCCATCTTCCCTCCTGGCGCCGTGGCCTTTGGTGACCCAGCCCGGAAGGACCTGCCGAGGTGATGAGGGGCCAGGCTGCGCACGCCTCCCTTTCCCAACCGGAGCTGCCGAGTCAAACCCGAACGACAGCGGGGGACCTAAGTCTGCCACGCCAGGTGCTGCCAAAGACCCCGTCGACTTCCTGCGCAGAGAAACAGCCCCTGGTCTCTAGTCACCCAAGCAGGGGTGAGGTGACACCCTACTGTGCACCCTCCAACAGCACGGAGCGGCTGTTGGGTCCGCCCTTGCGGGCCGTAAGACCACCCTGGTGACAGCGGGGAGGGCCCCTGCCTGGGGGCAACGAACTGGCGCAGAGCCTTGAGGAGGGAGTGCACGTCACTGCAGCGGGGAGCTGACAACCACAGGCCGCTGGTGTCCCACCCTTTTCACAGCCGCGCTGGGGTCCCTGCCCGAGAGTCGGGCGTCTCTACACCGTTGCCACGCACGGCTCCTGGCCCTCCCACGACAGCAGCGTGCACGCCCGGCCCACAGCCGGGGCAGTCTTACATGCACATAGGAATGAAGGCGGCTGCATACCAAAAAGTAACAGGGGTGACAGCAGCCTGCTCTAGGTTGCGAAGTCGATTACCTCCAGAGCTCCGGGTTGCAGAGGCTCTGGGAACAAGGCTAGTTCCCCGGGGGCCCACGGGAAGGTAGACAGCGAATTCCTCTGCTCTGACAGTCGCCGGCTCCCCAGATTACTCTCTAGGCCACACCCCACCCCAAATGGGAAAATGTGGGGCATGCCTTCCTTCCCACGTGACCTCCAGCAGGGCGTGTCATCAGACCAGTGCTTGAGCATCACGCCTTCCCCCAGGTCCCAACAAAAAGGGCATTCCCTCATCTGTGACCAAGGACCAGCACCACAGCCAGTCAACGTGACCGACCTGAACACCCACACCGGTGCCATGCTTCCCACTCAGAAAGGTGGGTGTGGTTCTGCCAAAGGAGCAGGTCAAGCCACCAGGCCTTGGGTCCTGACACTCCACCAGCCCAGGGCCAGCCTGGTTATCAGGTGTCTGTACGGTGGTTGGACAGCCAGGCTCTGGGTAGGGACGCACACTGACCCGCAAAACCTCTGACTCCTTCTCTGCAGGACAGCCGGTCCCCAGCACCGCCCCTGGTTGGCTTGGATGGCTTCTGAGGGCTTTGCTAGCCCAAGGAGCTCTGATACCAGGTCTTTGTTCCAGCACGTGCCCTGGGCTCCCCTCTTCCCGCCCCCTCACCCCACTCCTGGTGTCGACAGAGAAGCATCACTGACCACCAGCTCTCCCTTCCTCTGGCCTGGGGTTGGCCATTACTACGTACTTGGATTATTCTAGACAGTCGGAGAAAGAGAGAGATCATCAGGCACAGAGTCCGGGAGCAGTAAATGTTAACGAATGCCAATTCTTATTCAGAGCTGGTGGCGGGCCGCGGCCGTGCTTAATGTTTATTGAGTGCCCATAATGGATGAGACCCCTTCTGACCCTCCTGTGGAACAACCCTCCGGAGGGCCAGAGAATGCTTTCCTAAGGGAATAGCCTCCCTCGCTGGGAAGCCAGAAGGAGCTTTATTACCATATTTCATCAAATTAAAGGTGCCTCTCAATCTTACAATCTGATGTTGATGCCCCATTATTTTCTGCGCCCAAGAAAGACAGGCGCTACCATTAATTGCAACGTACCGTGGGTGATGCATCTAGGTTTCAGAAACATTGACAGGTGACAAAATGCATCCCTTAAAATCAATGAAATGTGTTATTTTCGCTCGCTTTGCTTCTGACTTTGACGTGAACCCTTTGCTGCTGGGAGGCTGTTCGTCTCCTTTCTGGAGATTCTGAAGCTGCGGCCGCCTCTCCACACACCGCTGTTCCCCGCGAAGGGTCCTTATTCCTGCCGGGCCCCTGCTCCAGCTCTTTTATTTACACTTGTTTGGTCTCCCACTTGCCTGGGACGAGCTAGAGGTCTCCTTCCTTATTTTAAATAAAATCCTCTATGTGCTTAGACAGGAACTAAGCACTCCAATCTTTTCTTCCATAGTCAAACCGTTTCAACTCCGTTTATTGAAGTACGACACATACATACAGAAAGGGGACACGTACATACAGAAAGGGGACAGGCCACACACGGATTGCTTGATGACTTTTCTAACATGAGCACATCTGGAAACCACCATTCTGATTTTTAAAAAGAGCGAGCCTCCTTCACGCCCCCCCTGCTCCATTCCCCGCCCCAGTCAGCCACTGCAACTCCCGTCAGAACCAGGGTCCGTTAGCCTGTTTGGACTAACTGTGAAGGAGCACGTACAGCACGCGTGAATTTGCGTGTGGCTTCTTCTGGTCAGCTTTACGCACCCCATCCTGCAGGCCCTGGCTGAGGTACACTTGCCCTTGGCTGTGATGGATGTGTCCTTTCAACTCCTCATGGACATGTGGGTGGTTTCCCATTATGCCCATTACAGATAAGGCTATCACGGATATTCTTAAATGTGTCTCCCAGGATACATTGCTGGTGGGAATATGCACAAGGATGGAATCATGTGGGCACAGGGCGGGTATACGTTCAGCTTCACAACTGACCACGCCACAGTTTCCCAAAGTCATTGTGTTGGTGCCTAGGCCCACAAGCCATAGATGAGCTCCTGCTGCCTCTGACCCTCACCAACACTTAGTACTGTCTACTTCACGTTAGCCATTCTGGTGGGTGGTGGCTCAGTGCAATCTGAACCTGCATTTCTCTCAGGGTTAAGGACCATGGGAACCTCTTCACCTATTTGTTGGCCACTGTGAAGAACCTGTTCAAGCCTCTGGCCCTTTTCAAACTTGGGTTGTTTTCCTTATAGAGTTACAGAAATTCTTTGCATATTCTGGATGCTAGATCCGAATCTTTTGCTAGATGGATCAAGCCATCATAGTTACTTTCTGTCACTCTGTGGCTAGCCTGTCATTATCTTACCTGGTGTCTGCTGATGTTCAAAAACTCTCCGTTTTAATTGAATTTTTAAGTAACCCAGTGAAACAATCTTCCTTTCCAGTTGGTGTGTTACGTTTACCTACGTTACAATCGTCAAAAGATTTTCCCATGTTATCTTCTAAGATAGAGTTTTTTTTAGCTTTTGCATTTAGGTAACGCATTTTACAGTCCACCTGGAACTGAATTTTTCTGGTATGTTCCCAGCCGACTTGGGACGTGGTTTTCCCCATACATCTCTACGGCCCCGGGTCACAGCAGGGACTGTTCCTCTGTGAGTCCGTACCTGGACTCTAGCCTGTCCTTGTCCCTGGATGGACAACTTCCGCATTTCTGCTTCGATGAATAAAAAATTAAACCATATTAAAGATGCATGTTGTCAAACTGTCACCCATCTGATTCATGTCCAGGACAGTGTCTGAATCAATAAAACATCGCCCCTCAGAACTAAAGGAATTTTAAAAAATTCAACAACTTTATGTGTACTTCCTAAGCAGCATTTTTGAGCACCTTCCTCCTGTCTAATTGAGCTCCTGCTCCTATTTTCCATCGCTAAAGTCAAGAAAAAATAGAAAACTCTCTGTGAATGGTGAAGGGGGAGGAAGGAAGAGAAATTCAGAAAACTCAGTCTTTCTGACTGATTAGAGAGGAGAAAAGGCTAGAGAGAGTCATTGTTAAATTATTCATTTTATTTTGTTTAGTTTTAGAAGCCATATAAACATTTTCTAAATTTCTGCCATTTCTAAATGGCAGGAAGGGAATAATCTATATTTCCAACTAATTCAATATCTAAAATATTAGATGCCCAGTGGATAAGGTGCCGGCCTGCGAACCCAAATCTTGCAGGTTCTATTCCCCAGCCAGGGCACATAACAAGGTTGCAAACCAGGTCTCCAGTCAGGTCTGTGGCTGGAGGCAGGTGAAAAGCAACCACACATTGATGTCTCTCCCTCTCTGCCTCTCTCCCTTGCCCTTTTTCTAAAAATAATGAAATAAAAAAATTTAAAAAATAAAATAAAATAAAATAAAATATTAGATATTCCTGCCTGACCTTTATTTCACATGTCTAATTGGTTATTAACTTTTAATTTGATCTAAATATTAGAGTATGTTTGCATTATTGCAACTTCTTTTGTCATAAATACACACAATATTTGATTGAATTTGTTTTACAAAAATTTACATAATTTTCCCCACTATCCAGCTTTTAGGTTGCTTCTGATTTTTCTTAGAATAGATGATACTGCAATGAACATCTTCAGGTACATAGCTGTTTTCCTTCTGTTGAATTATTTCATCCCTAGTTTCTCTAGCACGGCTTCTTTGCTAGTTTATAGGACCTGTGCCAGTGTTAACTTTCAATACACACACTGTGAAGTAATGTACACTTTAATGCGGTGGAAAATGTTTCTATGTGTTTTCCTCATTAAATCTCCTTTGTGTGTCAAGACAGCGACGTCTCAACACTTTCTTATCCATGTGCGTGACATATCCTTAGGTGACCACAGCAGCAGCAAACTGCCTTTGGTTAGATGGTATGCCTGTCTGGGTCAGGGGTAACGTGGACCTAATCTCATCTCTCCCGTGTTTGGCACAAGATGTGCACCCAGCACACCCTTAATCAATATTTGCTGAGTGAGTGAGGTCGGATCTGTTTCAAGGCCTCTTTCCCATCCATTGTTGCCATCTGTGCTTTGTGCATGGAAGGAATTAATGGATGTTGATTGTTTATGATGATAATGATGACATATGGTATGTTTATTTTTAGTGGCATCTGTCATGAACAAGTGTCCCCAGTTTCGTGAACGCAGTCTGACAATCTTATGGATTGTTTTTCCTGAGGCCATTCCAATCATTCTCAATATTAATAAAAGTTCCTCTAGAAGATGAATGTGGTATAACTATGAGCATTAAAGAGAACCCCCCAGACTTTGCTTTAACCCGTCAGCCCGCCCTACATGAACCTACCATTATTTTGTGTTTCGGTGACTGAATGCCCGGCACCCGTGCTGTCTCTCACCCCTCGGCCTTTGAACATGCCATCCTGTCACCACCATCTCTGCCACCCGTGGTGGTCAGCTTATCCCCAGTTCCTCCAGATTCCCAGTTTACCAAACACCTTTACAGCCTCTCCCTCTCATGGGCTTCTTGGGGTTCCTTGACTAACTCCGCCCAGCACCCCGAATTTTCCTCTATCGCACCACTTCGCATCAAGCGTTGGAATTACCTGCAAGGATTTGTCTCTGGTTCGTACCTACATTCACTGCGCCCTCCAACCATGCATCTATCACAGCCCTGGGACATGCCAGCAATGAAAGATTGATTATCAAACGACTAAAAATAATTAACCTCCACGTATACCAGCCTTCTCTAGCTCACCTAATGAATTATTTCCTCCGGCCACAGAGGAGACCCAGAGCTAACTTCCTATTTTCTTTTCTCCCCTCAGTTGATATGCTTTTTATTGATGTTAGAGAGAGAGGAAGGGAGAGAAAGAAAAAATAATCAACGTGAGAGGAAAGTATCCATCTGTTGCTTCCCACACGTGCCCTGACGGGATCAAACTGGCAAACCGGCCTGGAATCAAACCCCCAACCGTCTGGTGAATGGGACGATGGTCTCACCCCCTGAGCCACCGGCCAGGGCCTGACTTTCTATCCTGTGTCACCTCTGCCTATTGACCAAGAAAAAGCAAATCTGGCTTTTTCTTGCTAATGTTTCTTTAAAGTCTATGGCAGTGGTTCCCCACGGGGGCCATTTTAGCCTTGAGGTGTCCGGTCAAGCTGGACACAGCTTTGGTTTCCATGAGGACGGTGCGGCCGGGGTGCAGCGCCCGCCACGAAGCCTCGTCATCAGCTCCCAGGTCAGGAGTGCGGGGCTGAGAACCCTGTCCTGTGACCTCCCCCCACTTATTCAGTGGCCCTTCTTCCACCACTTAGCAGCCTCTGCTTCCCCAGAAGCCTGAATGACGGCAAGGACGTCGCCAGAGGTGGCCAGGAAGACCTGCCGGCAGCTCTGGTGCCCAGCGCTGCCGGTGCGGACAGGGGAGTCATCACACAGGTGTGCAGAGAAGCCTCCATGACCCTCAGGTGGCTGCTGGACAGGAAACTATTTAACTTACACATGCAAGCATTTATTTTCACACCGCTTCTCACCGCCACAAATTAAGTAGCAATGCTAGAAAGCCCCACATGAAGTATCAATAATTTGATTTGGAAATGCTCCCTGCACTTGTCCTCCATGGGAGACACGGAGTGAGGCTGAGAGCATAGCCCAGGGCCCTGGACCCCGTCCCTGCCCCGTGGCAGCTCCCAGGCAGCTGATGGATCCACAATTGGAGGTCACACCAGAACGTGCCCTCCTGGACCAGAGCCCCAGGTCCCTCCGTGTCACCCCCACGACCCCATGGCACATCAGCTCCTGCCTGGCCTCCAGGCTGTCCTCAGCCACTCGGCACATGTCCCAGCCTCAGAAGTATGTCCTCCCCAGCTTCCTACAGAATGTACTGCCTTCTCCCATGCAGCCCCTCAAAAGGCCCTGGTCCCCCACAGGAGGGACGAGGAGCTGTGCTAGTCCGCCCAGCAGGCAGGTGTGATTACTAGATCGTAAACCGGGCCCTTCTTGCTGTGTTGTGCAACAGGAACTGCCTCTGGCCACCCAAAACCAGGGTTTGTGGGGAGCTCACAAAATTGTGGGCAAGACTGAGAATGCGGGACGGGCTGGGACGGAGTCTGCCCCTGGGAACTGAGCCGCAAGGACAGTCAGGATAGGCTTTACAGCCGGACGCATGGCCAGGCCGAGAACATGGGCCACGTGACTTGTCATGACCTCTCTTCTCCTTGTTACTCACTGCAGGTCCAAGTTCTGGCAAAGTGCACCCAACGTGTCAATCACCCCTAGGACACAGGCTGAATGTGCAGAGCAGGGTGAGGACAGGTCTGGCGGGGGACCTGCCCAGGGACCCCTGAGCGGCCCTGTCAGCACCAGGCCTTTGTGTTTCAACTGGTCACGGGAGCGGAGGTTTTGTCACTGGAAAGAACTCGGCGAGCCGGCAGGAAACAGAAAGACTTCCGGCAGCAGACAAACACTCCGCACTTTCCCTCAGGGATGGACAGGTCGTTGCATCACCAGTCATGGGCGCAGCTGGTGGTGGCCCAGAGGCCACACCGACACGCGGAGCTGCAGGACTCAAGAGGGAGGTGCCCGCTGGCACCCTCGTCCTCCCCCCCCCCTACTCCTGCTACTGGGACTAGAGAGGTCGTATCTAAGCAGACAGGGGTCAGTCCTTCCCCGCTCGGCCTCGGGGCCCAGCCGTCTGGCACAGAGGGTCACTAAGTGTCTCCGGAGAAGCGCTTTCTCACGCGTGTTCCATGCGATGCTTGTAGGACCCTCGTCATGCAAGAGCCCTACGAGCCCCACAGTGAGGAGACAGCTCCCCTGTGGAGCAGCGCTGCCCAGGTGACGGGACGAGAGCCAGGGACTCGCGAAGTGCACCGGCCTTGAGCCTCCTGCCTCACGGCCCAGCGACCGACCGTCCCTCTGTCGGAAACTTGACCCAGAACACGCGTCCGGTCAGGGTGGGGACCCTCCGCGGCCCTGGCTTGCACGTGTTCTGAGGAAGACCGGCCGCGGGCTGCAAGGGCTACAGCCGACACCTACTCCCCACCAAGCCGGCTGCCTCTCCTGGGGCAGCTCCTCTCTTCTTCTAATGATCGAAGACCCCGCGTGAAGCAGCAGTCAGGCAACGTGGGTGTTAACCTGGGGACAGAATTCAATCTTTTCATGGCTTTACGTTTGCACCAACGTTCTGATCTCAATCTTCTGTTCCACCCGAGGGTAGAGCTGGGATGGGAGATGTCCCAGTGGGCACTGGGTTCCGCTTCAAACTTGGAGAAGGCTTCGCCCTCCTTTCTTCTCCTGGGAATAGGCTACTGTCCCTGAACGAAGGCCACGTTACCATGGAAACAGGGCCGTGACCTCGACCTCCCTGCCTACCCCCCTTGGTGTAGGCCGCCCTGCATGCCCACCGCCCCCGAGACCACACGCTTCCCAGAACCCACCTGTCCAGGTGAGCAGGGTGGGCAGCGCCCCTGGTCGGCTGCTGGCTGCCCTCGGTGGGCAACTATGGTGTGGATGCTGGGGGTCAGTTCAGGGGTCCCTGGGCCCCCCACTGGCTTCCCATGGGAAAGGCTTGTCCCTGCGACAATACTATCTAACCGTGGCTTCAGGGAGGTTCTTCCAGCTCCCAAAAGGGTTCCTGCAGCTCTGACACCAGAGGGAAAAGGGACCCAGGGAGTCACCATGATCGATCCTGACCGCTGCGCTGAGCTAGTGTCAGGCCTGCCCAGGGCGGGGCTGCCGGTGAGAGAACCGGAGCGACACCAACACCGCTTCCCCTGGAGCGTGTCACCCTGATTCCCTTGCGGCAGTGAAACTTTCCTTGGGGCTGTCGGTCCCTCTGGGCCCTTCCCTGACACTCAGCAGGGACAGCTCCGGCCGCAAGGCGGCCTTGGGCAACTGACACCAAGCTGGGTGAGACCAGGTTGGCCGTGTATGGGACGTCTGTAAATAGCGCAGGTCAGCTGGCTAGTTTGCTCTCCACGGGACGGCGCCACTTGCTTATTCCTCGTGGATGACGGGGAAGACCTGCTGCGGTCCCTGGGGGTAAAACACTGTCCCAGCGATTTACCACTGTGACCCCTGGCGGCCACTGGCAGGGAGCAGCTCTCCTTCCTGTCTCCGTGTGGCTCAGGCCTCCAGTCCTAAAACCAGACCTGAGCCCCCAGAGGGGAGCGGGGCAGCGGGACCCGCCGTCCGAGAAAAGTCGCTTGGAGTTCAGCTCTGGCTTGGGCAGTTCCAGGTAAGGAGGGGTCCCTGGGGCCAAGGTTGGGTGTGTTCTTGTCCCTGGGACTCTCAGCAGCAAGAGTGCCCCCATCCCAGCTGCTGGGTGGCAGGTGCTCGTCTGTCAGCGTGAGCATATCTGGTTTATTCCTGCCGGGTTCCCGGGAACAGGGCCGACCTGTCCTCCTTACCTACCTGAGCGGATGGCTCTCAGGAAAATGCAAGGACGAAGAGCCGGTCCTCAAAGCAGACGGGCTGCTCCGTGCGGCTGTGCAAACGCCTCAGCCGGCAGCTTGGGGTCTGCGCTCCAGGCCCGCCTCAAGGTCACTCGGCTGCTCTGTGGCTCAGTTTTCCTGCGAGTCAATAGGACAAGGCCTCCAAAGATCTCGTTGGCTTCTACATTCTTGGGGTCTGTAAAGGTGGATTTGTTGTAGTAGATTCAAAATGTCCAGGCCCGTGTCTTCTTTATTGATGTATTTTCAGGGACCTTCCCAAAGGTGGGTGGATGGTTGGGTGGGTGGGTGGACAGATGGGTGGATGGATGGAAGGATGGAAGTTTGGGTGGATAAATGGAAGGGAGGAAGGGAGGGAGGGGAAGAGAAGGAAGGAAGCGAGGCAGGAAGGAAGAAAGGAAAAAAGGAAGAAGGCCGGCAAGGGAAGAAGAGAAAGGATGAAGTTGCACCATGGAGTTCTCCGGCCGTCCCTCCTCCTGGCTCCTTATTGGTGGAGGACACCCACACACGCAGTGAGCCTCTGGTTGTTGTCCACTATCCCTGGGGTCAAGGGCACCGGTCTTGCTAGAGGTCAGTCTCCACAATGGGTCCCACTGGCTCCTGCCTCTCAGCATAGAGAGCTGACTGCACGGAGTGGGCAGTCCTGCGTACTGGGCAGGCACCACTCCTAGGCTCAGGGTCTCCATGGCCCCGTCACACCCCGTTCCTGACCTCCATCCCCTCCTGCAGCTTCGCCAAGACCAGGCCTCCCTCCCTGATCTCTGAAGAGGCTTCCGCGTGTCCGCGGTGGAGAGGCGAGGGTCCACGCCAGGCTCCTGTGACACTGCCAAGGCAGGAGTTAAGATTCCAAATGCAGGCGGTGTTCCAGCCAGGGATGTCCTCTGTGCGCTCAGGAGGCAGGGACAGCCTTCAGAGGTGGGTGGCATTTCGGGCTCACCTGCTTGCGACTGATGAGGGCCGATGTTGGCGCATCCGCTCACCACCGCCGACCTCGTGCTGCACTAATCGTGAAGAGATGACAGCTCCTTCAAGGCGAAGGCCGTCTCTGGCGAGGGAGGGAGAAGCCTTCTCCTCTCAGGCGACAGAGGGGCCCCTCCGGCAGGGCTCTCTGATGAGCCGCGTCCCACGGGCACCTCGGATGGCGGGAGAGCTCTGGCCAGGGACCGCCCTCCGCACCCGTGATGGGGCGCACCCCAACCGCACCCCAACCGTTGGAGCGCACCCCAACCGCAGGGGAAAGGCCCGGCTGGAAACGGGGACCCTTTTCCACAACAAAGGTTGACTTCCATGTATTGAAAACTTCAGTTGGGCTCATCAGCACAGGGATGCTCTCGAAGGATGAGAGGCACTTGGAGGATAACAGGCTGGTAAAGGACAAGGTCACTGCACACAGGTGTGTTCCGGGCAGATGCGACCTGCTCCCTGCTGGTTAACCCACACCCTTGGTATTCAGCAAGGACAAGAGCCACCGGCCCGGCAATGCTGTCCCGGCCACGGCCAGGCGGCACCGGTGTTGACAGATGCCAGCCGGGGGTGATGGGGTGCCACCCCCAAAGGCTGCCGACAGCCTGCCTTCTGCACTCACCAGCTCCTCTTTTAACTTGCCAATAATCCCCGGGGTTCAGCTTCCACCGACCACGTGACATGGGTCCACTGTCTTTCTGCTTAATGTATAGACGACAACAGCCCCTGTGTCTGTGGGCGCCCTGCGGGAGGCACGGGGCCAGCATGACCTTGTTTCATCCGCTCAGTGACACTGGGAGGCTGAGACTGTCATCGTCCCTGTTTTAACACATTTTAATAAGGAAACAGGCCCGACAGCTTGGGTCCCGGGAGACCTGGCACTCGACCAGCCTGCTGCTGTGCCTCTCTGTCAAAAACCATCCCCGGCCAAAACTTCACAGGACGGCTACCGCTGCGGCCTCCCAGAGACGCTGGGAGAAGAGGCCCCCGTGTGGTCCCAGTGTGTCACCCTGGGGTGAGTTGGTGCAGGTGGTGCTGGGGAGGCAAAGCAGGAGGGAGAGGTGACTGGCTTTGAGGAGGTGGCCCGGGCAGGACTGAGACCCTGGGACTGGGGTGGGCGAGTCAGCAGTGAGAGGGGACACACAGGGAGGACAAAAAGGAGAAGGGGGAGGGCAGAGCCTTTTGCACGTCCCTCGGTCGGCTCTGAGGTCAGCAGTCCTGCGAGGGCCGGCCGGTCACTGTGGCATCGGCGTTGCTTCGTGCAGCCCAGCCAGGCTCAAACCTGACTCTTGGTGGTCCTGCCCCCTGGCTAGGTCGCTAACCCTCCAAGTGCTCATCCTTGTACTTCTGGATGCATTGAGGGGATTGGGGGAGGAGGGTGTGACGTCTTCTGCAATGCCTGTCCCCTCCACAGCCCACCCAGTCCCTGAGCGAGCCTTCGGACTCTATTTCCAACACGTACCCGCGCGCACCCGCTCCTCCCAGGCCACCACCCAGGCCCCACTTGCGAGTCTCCCTGCATTCGCTCCTGCCCCCTCGATTCACACCATCAAAGGGGCCCAGTGTTCAAGACAGGAAGCTGCCCCTGACCCGTGTGGCTCAGTGGGCTGGGCGTCATCCTGCGAAGTAGAAGGTTGTGAGTTCAATTCCCAGGCAGGGCACATGCCTGGGTAGGCGTCGTGCCTACTTTACAGACAGTCACAGAGTCTCCCAGGGGGCATGCAGTCTGACGTTGAAGAACCAAGAGTGGAAGAGCTGGGGTCCCAATGCCTCATGGTTGTGCCCCAGGACGCCAGCTCCGCTCCGTCTCCCAGGGCAGGAGCATCTTCCTTCCATTGGAGCTTGAATTCATGCTCAGGGCACCCAAGTTCACACCCACGTTCCCAACCTCTGCTTCCTGGAGGCAAAGTCCCTGTCCCCCGGCCCCGCCTGTCCTCAGACTGTCCCCAGCAGTGCCCGGCCAGCCTGCCCCGGCGGCTGCCTCCGTGTCCATGTTCAACCCCCCGGCCTGCGGCTGAAAGCCCATCGGGAGAGCACATCGAACGGAAGCACACCCCAGGCGTGGACGGGAGCTGCAGTCGGGCTGGCTGCGGGGGCAGGAGGGCCACCGGGGCCCCGCCAAGGTTCTAAATCAAGTGACAAGCTGGTGGCCATCAGTAAAGCTGTTTAATGCCAGGACAGGGCTCGGAAAGCTCAGCACTATGACAGACTCCAGCTCCTCCCACCTTCCGGTGAAAACCCAGAACGTGTCTCCACCTCTTCCACCCGCATGGGCCCGGAAGCAGCTTTCCGCCCTTGGGGTCCTGCAGGGTCATCAGCTCGGAGGTGCTGAGGGGTCCCCAGTCATGAGAGCCCTAAAATCAGCATGATTCGGGGACTCCAGGGCCGGCCACAGGGGGCAGGAGCATCTACAGTGCAATGACCCCCTCGGGCCACGGGGCTCCACGTTCATTCTGTCAAGTCTCGATGTTGAGAGAGAAAGTGATCGATCTATTATTCCCCCCAGGCGGTTCTGCCCTGGGCCCTGTCGGGAGCGGATTTCACATCGCACTCCCACCTCTGGGTGTGATGACTCCCAGTCCCCTCAGCCAGGGCATCTTGCTTTGGTCTGGGTCACCAGTTGGCTTCCTGGAAGACTCCATTTGAAAAATGACATAAACCACTTTACAGCGACCCTGCCCTCTGTGGTCAAGGTCATTGGTGGGAAAGAACTGGTGCCCTGAAAATAGGATTCAGGACCTCACCCCCCAGCCCAGAGGCCAGCCTACAGGGAGTCAAACTGCAGCTGAGGGGAGAATGTTCTGGAAGGTTTTATTAGCATCAGGTCTCCTCCTGCACCAATGTAGGCACTGGACAAGAGGCCAAGGAACATCCAAATTTTTATTTTCTGACCTCTTGAGGCCGTTCACACTCTGTCGGCCAGGCCCGGGCCTCCCTGCCACGGCCTTGCACCACCTGAGCTAAGGACACGCTGTCAGCAGGCCATGGCCCCCAGAGAGGGAGACCATGCTCCGAAAGCCACGTTCGGAGGTACTTTGTTCAAAAGAACAGGCTTTACAAGAACAACGTTATGGTCGGGGAACACACAGTGCCAGGCCAGGTCCCTTCGTTCAGGCCAGGCCCAGGTCCTGACGCCCAGTGATCCCTCCCGTCCTCCAAGCGTCTGACTTCCTCGCCTCGGGCTGAGGTCCCTTTGTCCCTTGGTACACAGGAGGCAGTGATGGAGCTTTCATGGCTCCAAGAGGAAGCGCCGAGATCTGGTTGGTCGCATTTGCTAGGGACACAAAGCAACACAGCCCGGGAAAACCTCCACAGAGTGCTTGGCTCATTATTTTCCCAATTATTGAAAAAAATGAGACGATGTCGCAAAAGTGATGGGAGAAGACCGAGCTGGAGGCAGAAACTGGTGCGGGGGTAGGGAGTTGCTGGCGGCAAGATTTATGGGCGGGTGCAGCAACATAGAAGGTCCAGGCCCGGGCAGCTGCTGTGCAGAATTTAGGAGGGGACTGGGCCAAGTGGTTATGCATTAGATGGCAAACAAGGACGGTCCCACGCTCCATGACAAAGGCGACTTAGTCTATCTTCTTTCCACGATCGCCCCACGCAAGTAGGTGCAACGGACCCCAGCGTGTCTCCATCTTGCAAAAGCGGGAATGAACGTTCCCGCTTCCTGCCACCCCTCCCTGTGCCCCTGTCCCATTCTTGCTGTGCAGGGTGGACACCGGGCACAGCGCGCGCCAGTCAGGCTCCATTGCAGCCACCTGCGTGGCAGCTGCCGTCCCTCTCAACACAGGGAGCTGAGCCACAGGACAAGAAGCACTTGAAAGAATCTTGGAGAAACCCAAAGGCAGGCAGCGCTATCCCTGACAGGCCCTCGACAATTGTCACATGGCCCTGTCCCCACTGGCTCTGGGGCCTGCCTGGGAGAGTCACGCAGCATTGCCGGACACAGAATGGACTCCTTGTCCCTCCTTCGTACGGATAATACCCCTCAGGCTAGTGAAGGATTTCCGAGTGCCGGTCCCTGACCTTGGGAGCCTCGAGATGAGGGGGTCAGACACCTGCCCTCCGAGCCCACCGCCTTCCAGGGGAAAGCGACAAGGTCACAAGGTCGCTGCTGGGGAGGCCATGACTGTGAAACAAACCTGAGACACCCAGGGGTGCAGGCTGGACCAGCGAAGGCGTCCGACCCAAGGCGGGACTCTCACAACAGAAACATCTAGAAGCCGCTTCCTGGGGAGTCACTGCAGGAAAGTGTCGGGCTCCACCCTCTGACCACGGAGGCCATTTTCAACCGGGAAAGTTGCACTGATTCAAGACACCCTTACGCAGAGCTCGGTAGACACCGACTCTCCTCGTGGGCACGGACGGACCTGCGGGAGCGAGGCGGCTGGCGTGTGGTGCGATCAAAACGCGTGGTGTCTGAGAAAAAACCCACATGTGTCAACTCCAACTGTCCCAACAGCGCCAACAAAAGCCAGGCCTCCCAGGGACTGTAAGCAGAGAAGGGTGCTGTTCCTTCCACACCTTGTTCACAGAGAACCGTCAGTTACCAGTGACTTCGAGGGGAGAGAAGAAACACAGCTCCCGCCAGTGGCTGGGGGGCTCTACGGGGTCAGCGAGCCACCCTCCCTGAAGCCTGGTCAAGGGCACGTGCTGTGTTGGGCCAATTAATTGACTCAGTATTAATGAAACGGAAACTAGGCTTAGGCTGCCGGCGAATCACCTCTCTTGTAAAAGCTGGAATAAAGGAACAATTATCCTGAAGTTTTCGGTGAAATAGAATTGCTTCATCCCACTCATCCATCAAAGACCCGCCCTGTAAAAACTGCCAGTTGGAAAGGTCGGGCTTAATTGATTAGGAGGGCCGCCACGTCATGCTGGCCCACCTTCCTTCCTAAGCCAAGTGAATAGGTAATTAAAACTTCCAAGTGACCTTCATCAGTTCCCTGGACCCGCATTTCCCTGAACTGAGTTCCCCAGATGGGGCTTCACGGACCAGGCACCTGGTGCTGCGAGTCCTGACAGATTCCTCAGGTCCAGCCATCCCGTCTGGGGACGGAAACACACAGAGCAGGGATTAGGGACCATGAATGGGGTCCTTCTGTAACCCGCAGAATGCGAACGTGACAGGGCTTCCGACCTCTTCCTGGCTTTGAAAACAGATGTGCGTGTAGGCAGTCACCCTTCCGATACTTTTTTCTCTCTTAGGGATCAGATCTGGTTAATGATGGGAAACTGGCATTTGACACAGGCCAACCTATGCCAAGGGGACAATTTTATCCTAAGAAATCACCCCTGCCCGCCTGTCCAGTCCTGGAATTTCAGTGACCGGGCTGGTGAACGAAGGCATCGTGCACATGGAGGGCACAAAAATGGAAACCTGGGGACCACGGTCACTTCAGATTGCCTGTGTGAGTGCTCTGAACCCTCTCTGGACCAGACACCCCCTGATGGAGCTTCCACAACGGAGCCCAGTGCCCCCCTCACCTTGCACCCTAAACCACCACCGTCTAAGAGCAAAGTAAGACCTCGGCGAGTGGAAGGACTTCCAACCTGAAGTGAGACAGCACTGGCACAAGAAACGTCAACCTGAGAGTAAACCCTGACACCCTCCTGGCTGCCATGGTCCCTCCTACACTGATCTCAGCTGTTCTCCTGGGTTCTCACATGACCCACCTATTCTTGGTGATCATACAAGACGCATGCATGATCCTGACTGTCTCCTGCTCCCACACTGAATTGCCAGCTACTTCCCGACATGTTGGGCTGATGGCCTCTCCCAACCTCGGGAATCCAGGATCCCCCCTCCACCCTCCAGGACCCCCGACTTTGTTCACGTCAGCACCAGGTCCCTTTCACCTAACTCCACAGAGCTTTAAAAACAATACACAAATACGGTGATTTCAGTTTGGCTCAATATGCCCTTTGTATCAGTTCCAGCCATGTGCACATGGCTTCACACAGTGAGTCCCCTGTCCTTGGGCTTCTTAGGTGGCCAGCTACCTCCTCCATGGGGATGGGGGACAAGGGTTTCAGACATCGGACAACAGGACAAAGCCAGGCGAAGTGACCTAAGGGCCCCTCCCAAGTGTTCGAGTCCAGGGGTAGCGCATGCCTTTGGAACGTCGGTCTGGCCCGTGCCCTCCTTGCAGGACAACTGCCCTGCTAGCCCGATGCCCACGAGGTTGGCTCGGAGCCGCGTTTCTAAGCCCTGACTTGCCTCCTAATGAGGTGGCTGTCAGGGTGGGCCCGGCAAAGTCACTGAGAGACGTGAGACTTAGGACCCCAGTTTCAGCTGAGGACCCCCCGGCCCCTGTGCGACCTGCACCCCGAGGCTTGTGCTTCCCTAGAGTGGCCACCTGTTGTCCACCATAGTGTTTTGGAACCCTGAGTTGGACCCAAAGCTTTGCTCTTTGAGTTTCCCAAGATCCCATCCCTTTCCCATGTGTGTGGGAACAGGGAGTCCAATTCCTGATCCGATTCCCGCCCTTTCCTGAGGACGCAGAGCCCTGAGGGCCCAGAGGGTGGAGCAGCCTGTGTTCCCAGGTAGGATGTGGCTGGACTCGTCCTCCTGACCAAACATGCATCAGGCTCCTGCCCACCAGGCCGGCCCCACACACAATCCACTGGGTCCAGCCTTGGCGGGAACCTGCTAGGCCGTTTCACCAGGATGTCGGGACCCTTGACACCAGAGTCAAATCTCTCCTCCCACGGCTGGTGCCTGATCCAGTTCCCACGGGTATGGTCTGCCGCTGAGCCCCTGTCTGTCTGCCGCTGGCGGTCACCGGCGCCTTGCTGCATCCTGCACTGAGCTTCGTGCTGTGCGGGGTCTCCCTGCTCCTTCGGTAGCCCAGATAAAACCTGTCTTGATACTTCTCACCAGTGTTCCGTGTGATTTCTCTTCACCAGACGGGAACAACGCTGCGGGCTCCGGACCGTCAGCCGTGCCATGGAGGAGCCTGGCGCCCCCGCGTGTGCTGACCCGACAGGGATGCCCCAGGACCCACTGGCCAGGCTCCCCTGAGCGCCCCTTTACACAGGCCCTCACCCTTGGGCTCTGTCCTTGGTCCACTGGGTCCGACTCTAGCAAGAATCCTGCTGGCTGTTTTAAGAAAATCCTCCAGCCTTGTCTGATCAAGTTCTTCACCCCCTCCTGTCAAGTCAACTCAAGTAAGAATTTTCCTCATCCTGATGGTTCCTCTTAGAAATTTTCCATCTCCTGACCCCTCCCTTGCTCCTTGGCTCCCAGCTTTCCCTTTCCCTGGCTGTGTGCGGAGCTGAGCCTGGTCTGCTACTGCAGGACCTGGTGTGGTACACACCCTCCCAGAGTAAATCCTGGAAGGTTACAGCTGCCTATGAAGTGTCCTTCCATCATTAGGATTTGGAAATATAGACAGACTTAAACAGAAAGGAAGATAAGAGAGAGGGGGAGGGGAGGAGGGAAGGAAAAAAAAGGGTGGAGGGAGGGAGGGAAGGGAGGAAGGAGCATGGACGCTCTCCGCTGCCCTGACCACCAGCCCCTGTCCTCGGGGCCAGCTGGCACGCGTGTTCGGTGCCACCCACAGCGGAGGGCCTTGTGAGCGGGCGCCCGCCATGAAGGACCCAACTAGGCCCATTATGAGCTGAGCTAGCTCCACAGTGAGTCCACACCTAGGTCCCAGCAGGGGCGGCTCCGAGAGCCAGCCGAGGGCTCAGGGTTGGGCGCAGAGACTCACAGCAACGTCTGGGCTAAGTCTCTAAGGGACTGAAGCTCAGTATCAGCCACGACTGAGTCAGTTGCCATGAACCACGCTCTGGGCTCCAGCCAGGAACACCTATGAAGGTTTCTTCCAAATAATCTTCTTGTCTCGGGTGGACGGTGTCATTACAGAGAGGAATTCAGGTCCCTGATGCCTTTGGTATAGGCAGGTGGCAAAGGGTCATGAACGGAGAGGCTGTAAATCCATGTATAATCACAGACATAGATACATGCACATGCGTGTCTGGTTGTACGTACCAACAGCTCCGCCACATTGACGATGTAAAATGAAAATGAGGATTAAAAAAATAAGCATTCCTTTAAAACTGACTTGTGCCCGAGTCTCTAAATTGACATGTTCAAGCAACCTGGCAGCTTTACGACAGTTCCCGCAAACCATCTGACCTAAATCCATACAATGTCCCTCGCGGACAGGAGGGGGAAAGCGTGCTTTCACCCCATTGGCATTAGCAAACTCGGTAAAAGGAGCACGCTGCAGCCATCTCGTGTTTTCTAGTTTAGTGGCTGTGGGTTGAAGCTGCATGAAAAATGACTTACGCAAATGCGGACGCTGCCCACAGTTTCATCCCAGCAGATGCCGCGCTGGTCCCAGCGCGGGGGAGGCCCGGGGCTCCCGTGTGTCATTCGCTCTTGCAGACACCCCCCCTCCCCCGACCCAAAGCCCATGTGCCGACACGTTCCCATCAGCTTCAGAAGGATTGGCGGAGTCACGGGGCTGTCACCTCACATTCGGAGGCAGGTGAGGCTCCGAAGTACATTCCATTATTAACAGAAAGAAAGCAGAGGGGATAATAAAGGCTTGGAAGGGGGCTGCACTCGGCCAGAGGCCCATTCTTCACCTGCGCACGGGAGACTTGCGTTTCCCTCCCAGGCGGAGTGAGCTTTAGGGATGAGGAGAGCGGACTGCGGGTCCGAAAGATAAACAGGACCCTTCCCGGTCTTACGCTTTTATTACCCGGTAGGTGATCTTCAATAAATAATGTGCATTATTATTTTTAGAAAATCGAGAAACGCCACAGCAGGGCTCCATTCCCCCGGGCAAGAGTGGATGGTAATGAAGACGGGTCCCCAGGGCGTCCCGTGATAGATGGGTGCTGCGCGCAGGGTGGGGAGGGGGACAGCCGTGGTCCGCTCACGTGGGCCTCACGGGAGAGCGAAGGATCACGGCTGCTCTTTCCTTTCTCTCCCACCCACAGTCAGTAACTGTTGATGCGCCGGTGAACCGGGGCAACCACATTTCAGAATCAGCCTGCCGGGCCCGTGAGGGCCAGGTCGATGGACACAGACACGTCTGCCGGCGGGATGTCTCTGGGTCATCCTCTGCCAGAGGCGGACGGGGGTTTTGTCGTTCATCCTGGAAGCCCTTGGCTTCCTGATTGGGTGGGAATCAGACTCCAGATCCCTGGGCCCGCCCTGAACATCCTGCACCCTCACTCCAACACTGAAGGTACGTGGTCTGCGCCTTCCCTGTCATCTTTGTGCGATTGGAAGAGGCAGCGTGTAACCTAGTTCAGGGCCCCGTTCAGCCTCCGCCCAGCTGTGGTGCTCAGGTCCCAGGTTTGGCCCCTTCCCTTCCCAGCATCTGGGCCGGCTCCTCAGAAGACAGCGGGGAGCGCTGGCTAACACACGGAACCTCCTCATGAAGGAAGGAAGAGCACAGCAACATTAGACCCAGGGAGGGAAAGGAGCTCAAACCCCAAGTTCAGCGGAAGAAGCGGGTCATCTCTCACCCGCTTCAAACACAGCCAGCCAGGTGGGTCTGGAAGCGGGGTGTGGGGGTGCGGGGGTGCGGGGAGCGTGTGGCCTAGCAGAGCTGTTCAGCTCCCTCTCTCCCGGGCTGCTGTCTCCTATGACTCTAGACACAATTTTCATGTGTTAATTTTGAAAGTACCTTTATCCCTTCTAACGAGTCAATTAACCTGGGACATGACAACACAGAATTAATCCGAATTAATTTCCACCCAGCAAGCTCCCAATGCGCAAGCCAGCGCTGCGCGGAGGGCCCCAGCCCCACCAGGAAGCGGCAGACGCGGAGGCGCGTGGGTTCAGACGGAGGACAGCTTCGCGCTCTCTGGGGTCCCTGCTGTTGGCCGTAGATGGCAAGTTGGCTGGGCCCCACCGGCTTCTGCAAAGGCCTGGAACTGTCTTGTACAGGTGCTGGGCATGACTGACCCCAAAATTCCCCAGGACAGGGTGGCACTGGAACCTCTGCTGTCCACTGCCCCAGGTCTCAGTCCGGCAGTGGCACCTGGGAGCTTTGTCTTTGTCTCTGGCTGTACTTCCTGCCGGGGACTCACTGCAGTCCCTTCATGCAGAAGAGCAACACTTTCCATTGCCTTTAGGGTGAAGCAGCAAAGAGCCCTGTGTGGTCTGGTCCTGCAAATATACGTGACATCTCTGGGCACATCTCTCTGGGCCACACACTCACTTGAGCTCCTCTCATCCCCCAGCGCACACTTCCCCACCACTGGGCCTTTGCACATGCTGCTCTGTCTGCATAGTTCATTGTTGCCCTGGCCCCTGGCTGGATCTCCACTCACAGGGCCTGCCCCTGGGTCTCTTCAGGCACCACTGTCAGAATGAGGTCAGGATCCTGGTGTACACTTTTCTGGAAGCATTCTTTCGCACCAGAGCACTCCACTCCCCTGGGTTTATAAATGCACATGGACGCATGGGAATCTACAACTGACTTCTGCTTCTCTCCCATACCAGGGGTGCCAATTTGGCACCAGGGACTGGTTTTGTGGAAGACAATTTTTCCATGGACCAAAGCAAGGTGGGAGTGCAGGAACGATTTGGGGTGATTCAAGTGCATTACATTCAAGCTCCCATAGATTGGGGACCCTTGCCTGAGGCTGTAACCTCAGTGAGAAAAAAATCATTTTTGCCTCACTTGCTGATGGATTCCTGGTTCCTAGTATAGGCCTGAACACATAGTAGGCTTTCAATAAATATTTGGTGAGAAAAAAGAATGGAAGAATTAATCAACACGTTCGTTCATTCATTCATTCATTCATTCAGGAGCAAAGCTTCCCATCCAGGGCAGATGGTGGCCAGGCCCTTGGCACACACTCTCCCACGTCCTCGGGGGCCCTTCCAGCATCCAGGAACCCCGTACTGCCCTCCGCCTTCACCTTGGCCTTCCTTGGCATTTTAACCACGCCCAGCTCTTTCTTAACTTAAAAACAAAACCCACACTTCCTCCCCACACTCGTGACCTTCCTCCCTTTCGCCTTCTCGCTCTCAGCCACTCTCAGGGGAGGGGGCCACCTTTTCTGTCCCACGTCCTCATCCCCTCTCAGTTCTCCCTTCGTCACAGCCCGGGCCAGGCCACCATGGTCTATGCCACTGACAACGTCACCATGCTCCCCAGGGCCACCCACTGCCCACCCAGCAGACGGTCCCATCGACAACCCCAGTTGGCCACCCCCAGGCTTCCCCACGTGAGAAAACACCCGTAATATGCTGTTAATGCAACGGGGAATGCAACTGGGTGTCTTGTGATCCCCACAAAGGAAGAGGTAAGATGTTATGGAAGAAGCGTACGAAAACTAACCGACATGGCCCGCTTTCTGTGCGAAGAGACACTTTCCCGGTGAACAAAAGGTGTTGCGGCAGCTTCCTCCTGCTCGCTGGGAGAGACCCATTTCCTCCGTCCTTTCAAGACCTGGTCTCCCTTGGGTCTCCGAGGCGCTCCGCGTGTTTTCAGTGAGCGGCAGCAGCAATTTTGCCACACAATGGCTGGGAAGATTTAAGACCCTGTTTTCCACCGCTGGCCCATGCCAGGCATTGACCTCATGGTTCCTCCAACCACTCCGTGAGGGAAGTATTGTCATCATTTCCATTTTCCTGGTGCGGAAATTGAGGCACCGAGAGGTGAAGTCCCTTGTCCAAAGTCACGCCCACACTTAATGAACAAATGAGGGAGCCCAGGTGGGAACCCAAGTATCAGGGTCACCCCTGGGAGGCAGAAAACCATGTGAGAATCAGGCGCGTTGAAAGAATCGTGATGCTTTCCAACCGCAGTAGCGTGTTCAAAGGAGCTGCGGCCAAGGTCGGTATACACGCTGCCCCGTTTCAAGCCTCTGCCCACCCTGAGAGGCAGCCGGGGCACCCAGAATCTCTTTAATAGAAATGAACCAAGTCCTGGAGCGGGTGCAAGACCTCACTGCCCAGGAGCAAAAGACAGTGACTCTGGCTCCTGTGCCTGCCCCTGGCCCTGGTTGGGTTCCCCCCTCTGCCACCCCAGGGCCCAACCTTCCAGTCCCGCCGGCACCAAAAGCCTGTGCTCAAGCCGGCCAGCAGCTTGGCCAGTGATCGCAGACATCTGATCTGTGAGTTCCATCGGGAGCCGGAAGCTGCTCCAGCGAGATTCGCACCTTGAAGCTACAATAACACGAGACCCTTCCGTTTATGTGAGACTAAATGCTCTACGAAACACGGATCACATGCTCTTGCTGGACCCTCCCAAGCCCTGCCACGCAGCTGGGCTCCAAGGAGCAAACACACTACTGTTTTTGGTGTGGTTTTCGCTGGTATCTGAGGAGCCCTCACTACAGACTCATAATCCCTTTTCGGCAATTCTAAAATCTGTAAAGCTTTGAAATCCACCCCCCCCCACCCCCACCCCAGCTTGGAGGAAACTAATCTGACCGCCAGACATTACCTGAACTAACCTGGGGCTGTTTAGAATATTAACTTATTCCATTTAGTGTGACTATTCACACACGGTCTTGCAAAAACATCAGTGAGCTTCATGACAGGGTGCGGGTCGGATCCCGCTGGGAATGCTGGGCCATATTCCTGCTCTGAAATAAAATTAAGAAATCGTTGTTGAATCGCATTTGGTCCCAAGAGTTTTGGGTGGGGGACTGGGGCTGGGTACGGCAGACATGTTAGTAAACTCACGGGGCTCCGGGCACGGGTTTTCCCTGCACCCCTCTTCCAGTCCGCACAAGGTAGGCGCTCTCTCTGCCTTTTACAGATAAGAGCACGGGGGAGGGGAGACAGCAGGCCGTTTCCTGCAGGTCGCAGAGCCTCCTGCTTATTAGTATGTATGTGCATGTGCGTGCATGCGTGTGCATGTGTATGCTTGTGTGTGTGTGTCTGCAGGGAGGCAGAGCTCATACGTAGGGATGGCTCCTGGGCTTTGTAACCCATGGTGCAAGTCAAACAGGGGCTGGCCTGTTGGTGCCCTAGGGAAGCAGTGAGGGGAGAAAACAGGGACCTCCAGGCCTCACTTTACCTCTCCTGGAGATATTCACAAGGAACAGAGGAGGGAGTCCCCTCATTTTCCTGGCATAGAGGACAGAGGCAGCCAGAGTGGAACGTGCTAGGGAACCTGGTCAGAACGATGGATATGGTGGGACTCTGCCTAAGAAATACACCTGCTGGGATAAGGAAATGAACCTGGGCAGAACAACCGAATGCTGGGAACCCACCAGCTCGCCCTTACTGAAATGTGTGGCAAGTGTAAAAGCACGCTGGCGGAAGTCGTCAGCGGGACTCCACGGGCCCTCACGGCTGCCCGGGGGGGCCCTCCCTCCCCCCTCCACTCGCAACGAGCCATGCCAGCTCCCACACTGGTCTTCTCCCTCCACCCCAGGGAACCCCTTGCCAGCTCCCACGTTGGTCTCCGGTGGTCTCCCAGAGAAGCGCTGCTCCGATCCCGTGCCGACTTCCGTCCCAAGTCATCCAAGACCAAGGGTGCCTTTGGCCTGGGTCTTCTCTCTGGGCTAATGGCAGGCATTGCTGATGGAGTCGGCCGGCAGCAAAACGGGAAAGGGGGCCACGTCTTTTCCAGGGATGCTGACCCCCTCCCCCCTCGGAGGGAGGGCAGGGAGCAAGCACGCGGTGTGGAAGGTCCACCGATGGGGTCGCGTCACCCCTCCCGGCCTGAGACACACAACGGATCCTCGGCAGCGCTGCGTGTTTGCGTTCAATCTTCTGGACTCTCTTCTGCCACGATAATTAATGTCAGACCAGTTTATGGATCAACAGTGTATTTTCTGGTTAATGCAACACTGCACCTATAATCACTCAACGCCGAGCTCTCTCGTTCTGCCAGGACTCCTTCTTCACGCTCCATCTCTTCATGTTTACATCTGCCTCAACGTTCCCTCCGCTGAAATAAATCAGCATGAAAAGCATTAGATTTCTTCATTTAGATTCTCAATTGCCTTTTGTGACGGAGATAATAGCCCTTATCTGATTGCAAATGCCGGGGCCGTTCTCCTCCGATGGAATGAGGGCTGCTGCCCTTCGATGCTCTGGTCTCCCCTCGCTTTCTCCTTCGCTGCTGTTTTCCGGGGTGGCGTCCCCTGGGACTCTGGTTGGAGAATGAGGCCGCTCGGGGGGCGGTAAGGGGATCACTTTGATCACTTGTCCCCTCGCGAGGCGCCTGCGGGAGGCAGCCTCCCCCGGGCGCCACTGGGGAGTGGTCTGCGGAGACCCCCAGGCCGTGGCACTCCGTCTGCAGAGCCAAATGAGCAAAGCTCACACAGAGCACCTGGCTGGAGGTGGCCACGCACACGCCTGGCCTGCGGGGAACGTTCCTCCCTCCCGCGGGCGTGTTGATCACCCAGTGACAAAGTCCAACGGAGCTGAACTATTTTGTACATCAAAGAGGAGGTTTTCCGCTGATTCCTGAAGTGTTTCTTTTCTGCGCATGTCCCATCGTCCGCAATATTTTCCCCTGACTTGAACACGTGCACGGAGGATTCCAAACACGGGCTCCGCTTCTTGTCCCTGGCAGGAGCTCCTTTCCCTGTGAGCTGCGGGCGGTCAAGGTCTACTGCCCGGCAATGAGGGCTCTGAACTGCGGGCGATACTTGAAAATCAATCAAGTTCCTCCGACTCTGGAAAACCTGAGGAAGTGCTGAGAATTCAATCACCTACCCACTCAACCCAACCCCTTTGAACTCAATTGCGGTCGCCTTTCTTCTTCCAAGGGACCAGAGACCAAAGGATAAAAGGACAAAGGTGTTTCCTGTTCTCTGGCTCACCTGGGCACGTGGGACCAGCCTCTCCTCTGTCACTCCTCCTTGCTTCGCAGCTTTTGAATCCTCCAGACTGACAGAAACGATCTAAAAGGGGGATTTTGCAGCTGCCTCTCACCTTCCCGAGTGAGGAGAAGCAGGACTTCTCCTTGGTGAGCACAGCAGGGTCCTCACGGCTTCATGACAGAGTAAAGGCAGCAGCCGCATTGCAGGGGACCCCCACCCCCGAGCTCTATCTAGGACCAGGCACCCTGCACAGTGCTTCCCAGGCATTGCATAATCTCCACGGCAACGCTAGAAGGAAGGTACCACCCTCCTTCCCTTGTAAAGGTAAGGAAGCGTTATCCTTAACATCCTTGTTAATGCTAACATCTGCAATAATGGAATAAACTACTAAGCGTTTCTGAGCTCTTTCTACAGCCCAGTGCTCCTCAGGGCCTCTGCATACTTCCCCTATTCAGTCCCCACAGAGGCCCCGGGAAGGTACTGCCATTCACTCCATCTCGTACATGAGGCAACTGACGCTGGAGGCGCGAGAAGAGTTCTTGCCAAGTCAGAACTACTGAACAGCAGAGTCAGGATAAAAGTCCAGGTCCACCTGACTCGGGACCCGTCCCTCCCCGCTCCCGTGGTCTCAGTAGAACATCAACTGTTTCGTTCCGATGCCGAAAGTAGTCACACAAACGTGCCCTGCCCGCAAAAGCTACACTTCGGGGACACGCCTGACCAGCAGGGGGCCGCGGGGGGCTGGGTGGGAGGGCAAGGGGAACTTGGGGGGCTGGTGGAAGCACCGCCATCATGATTCACCGGTTAGAGGACGGTACACATTTGCCCAAAAACATGGATTACACTTACGGCACGTATGAATATCCATGCACGTGGGTTACACCCAGACAAGGCTGACTTCGCGTCGAGTTTCAGTTCCACCCCGTTGGCAGGACAAAGGGGGCTGGGCAGCGGTGACAGCATCTCAGCCGCTAAAGAAAGGGCCGTGGGGGGAGAGTGCGAAGTGAGGGCAGAAGGGCCCCGCGCTGGGGCAGGGTCACCCCCTTGGGTTTGTTATTGTGGTGAAATTGTCCTTTTAGGCGCACAAGCCAGTGTTGTACGCCCACCTGCACCATCACGCTCGCAAGCTGAAACTGCAGCAGTGCGACCCCAGCCTCCCGCCCTCCGCCCAGCCCTGGTCCCTGCCATTCTGCTTCCCGTCTCTGTCACCGGACTCCAGGGGCCCGGGAATGGAGTGCCTGGTAGCGGTCCTTTCGGGACAGGGGTACCTCACTTAGCGTGATGCCCTCAAGGCTCATCCGCACGGTAGAAGTGGCCTTTTCACCGCTGGTAGTATTCTTTAGTGACTGAACTTGTGCATTTTGATGAAGCCCCGCTTGTCCGTTTTTTGTTGGTGGTGGTGGTGGCCTGTCATCTCAGTCTCACCATCTTGAATGTGTTGACAGCGTTTTCTTTGAACTTGTGCTCTGTGAGCAAAGTCCCGGGGGACGTCAGAGGACGCTTGGGTGTGCACAGCCGCAGGCGACATGCGTGTGGGCTGAGTTCCCTGTTGCCCCGTTCACGTTGGGTGCGCAGGTGCCCCCATCCCAGAGCTCGGGTGAACCCCTAACCCCGGGATGTTCCGTGGGACTCCAAGTGAATCCAGGCACAGTGAATCCATCTGCGACCCAGGGAGGGGAGACCGGCAGCCCCGCAAGACCATGCCGTGTGCTGGAGGCAGGCTGACTTCAGAAGCAAGAAGGAGACCGTGGGTGCCTAAGAAGCACCCGCGACCAGCCAACCACGTGGTGCTCTTCCTTCCTCGGGCACGTCCCTGCGTCAGCCGACATGCTGAAGATGCTGACGTAGAAGGACAGGGGAAAACAGGGCAACCCACCGTCCTTTCGTTTCAGTCCCCCGACTCCCAGCAAGACAAAGGCAGGGAGTGTGGGGAGAACGGGATGATATCAGAAGGAGAAATAAAGCTTTGGTTGGGTTTGCAATGTGTTAGCTGTCCTGGTGGGAACGAAATACCTACATGCACGTGTGAGATAAAAAAGTGAAAATGGCATCGCTTCAGGGAGTCTACCTGAGTGAAACGCTTTTATCTTTGTGTTAAAACCGGCATCACACCATATAAAGTCGAGCGGTAAAATCCATGGTCATAACTGAGAATTTTCATTTTTCTTTAGTTAGACCAACAGTATTAGCAAACAAAAAGCACCGTAGATACCAAGGGAAGGACCACGGAAGAAAGGTAGAAGATTTCTATTTTAGCATCTGGAATGATAAGATTTCCCCGTTTTTTAGCATGGGAGCTCATGTTCATTTTGCCCTGGTCGCCACAAATGGCAGAGTCCGGGTTAAGAGGCCAGCTACGTGGAACTGCTTCATGCAGTCTTCATGCTCTGTCCTCTGTGTAACAGCCAGCACAGGGGCACCCGCACACCCAGCTTCCTTCCTGGACACTAACCCAGCAGTGAGCTGGGTTAATGACACCCTGCACGGCCCCCACACTCCCGGGCCCCTCTGAACGTCCAACAGCCAAGACACTGTCACAGACGTGGCCTAGCTTGTCACCACTCCAGGCCCTTGGACACTAGAAGCCAACACGAAGCACCGAAAACAAAGCCTGAGAAGCCTGCAGTGTCCAGGTCTCATTAGTCGGGGCTTGAGCACATTGAAGCTACAGTAATGAGTCTGGTGAGCTCTGTCCACAGCTGGGTCAGAGGCAACAGAGCCCCCCAGCAGAGCGGCCCCTTGGGGGCCAGCTGCTCTCCGCAGGAGGCAGACAACTTTGCTGGCCAGTGGCCTCCCGCCTTCCATACCAGATGGTGCGCGATGTTTGTCTGCTTTAAGTGGGTCACTGCCCCCTGTGTTCAGCCCTGCTTGTTTCTCTGATACGTTACCATTCCTAAACCCTGGTGCCTCCATTCTTGCAGCTGCCTCAACCACCTCTCTGGATGGAGAAGCAACACGAATGAGAATCCCAGGAAGAAAATGGAACAAACAATGTCTCCATTTGGAGTTGATCGATGAAGGGAGGATACACTGAACCACCTCATTTTGGAGTCTCGCTTGGACAAACCAGAGCTGATGTCTGTCTGCCTGTCTGTTGGCCGCAAGAAAACTTAGGCTCTTTAAAGAAACCCAATCTAAGTATCAAATAGAGTCTCCAACGTACATGATGTCATCAGCCATCATTCACCCTGGCCTCAGGTTTTCATCTAAAACACACTTCATGCACTTCTGTCCATCCATCCGTCCATCTGTCCATCCATCTGTCCACCTGTCCATCCATCCATTTATTCATCCACCGTTCCATTCATTTACCCATCCATCCATCCATCCATTTATTCATCCATTCTTTCATTTATTTATCTGGCCATCCACCCATCTATTCATCCACCCACCCATCCACCCATCCACTCTTCGATGGATCCATGTATTCTACAATGTTTCTTTCTCCCCCACCCCCACAATATTTCTTAAAGGCTGACATAGTGCTGGGGGCACAGCGGTAAAGCCAGAGCAGATTAGAGGCATCTTGCATCATGAAACTCGCAGAGACTGCAACCTGTATGCCTTCAGTTCCTTTTATTTCCTACTCGGCAAAGACACAGAAGCTTCATATAGTGTAGAAAATATATAGAAAATGTAGTGTTGGCAGGATACCCAGATGGCCCCCAAGATTTGCACCCCGAGGTATCCGGATCCTAGATGTTCTCTCCCTTTGAGTGGGAACAGAACCTGTCACCATGATGGATTGTTACTCCCACAGCTAAGTCATGTTACGTGGCACATGAGTTTTATTGATGCCATTAAGATTGCTCATCAGTGAATGCGGAGTCATTCGGTAGAGGTGCGCCCGGTGGGCCCACCCTAATCGAATGTGCCTTTAAAAGGAGTCAGAGAGACTCACAGCAGCAGCAGAGAGTGTCCTGTATACCTTGGGAGGCAAACCAATGTGCTGTCAGCTGCCTGAGGCCGGGTCCACATGACGAGGAGGACAGGCTCCAGGAGCTGAAAGGGCTGGGTGACAGCCAGCAAGGTTGCGGAGACTGCCATCCTAGGACCGCAGGGAACTAAAGAGAACCTGGACAGCCAGACAGAGGGTCACGAGGACCTGAGAGGCCTCAGAAGTGAGGCTGTGCTGAGTGATGACAGTCATGGAAAGCAAGGACACTCAAAAGGAGAAAGAAAGTCACAGGGTGCTGTGCCTGTCCCTCACCACCTGGTCCTGGCCCAGGAGACCTTCTGTGTGGTCCACGCTGAGTCCCCTGGGTCCCAGTTACCACATTGGGACAAATGTTGCAGCTCCCCCACCCCCCACCAGCCTCAGAGTAGAATGTAAATGTGGGATCTGCCTTCCGCCACTTGCCACTGTGTCCCTGGGCAGGCTGCATCATCACCCTGGGCTTCAAGGATTTTCTCTTTGGAAAACTGGGGCTCAAGGGCCTCGCCCAGCTGTGGGGAGGATCAATGTGGCCATTCAGAGATCCGCCAACACTGGCCCCTTTGTCTGCTCTCCCTGCTCACAGCAACCTAGTCCTTGGTGCTGCGCCCGCTGGTCACACCTCCCCCCGCCACTCCCATGACCTGCACGCTGGCTTAGCTGACACGCTAAGTCACATGTGCTTCTCCAACACTTTCTCCTGGGGTTATGCAGTTGGAAAATACTAGCACTAGTCTGGAACTTCCAGATCAGGGGGCATTAGAATCACAGAACTTTCATGTGAAAAACATCGATTTCTGGCCCTGGCTGGTAGCACAGTGGATAAGGTGCCGGCTTGTGAACCCAAAGGTCGCTGGTTCGATTCCCAGCCAGGGCACATAACCAGGTTGCAAGCCAGGTCTCCAGTCATGTCTGTGGCTGGAGGCAGGTGAAAAGCAACCATACATGGATGTTTCTCTCCCTCTCTGCCTCTCTCCCTTCCCCTCTCTCTGGAAATAATAAAATCTGAAAAAAAAGTAAAGAAAAAGAAAAACATTGATTTCTGACCTCCCCCTATCCCAGAACCTAGGGTTCTGGATTCTTAACAAACTCTCTTGAGAATCCTAAAGGACACAAAAGCACGGGGGCCATCCAGTGCTTTTCGAGGGGTCACACCCCAAGTGGAGACTTGAGGTTCTTCCAAGGGAGGGAGCACCTTCCTGACGACACCCTGCCCTCTGCCAGGCAGGACTCGGGTGTGTACCAGCTCACACTCCGGTGCCCGTGGCTGCAGGCGGGCTTCGAAGCTGACGACCGCACGGGTCGGTGCGGAGTGAAAAGTGTTCAGTTCAGGGCCAACGTGCTGACGAACGTCCAAGCTGTTGGGGACGGGGATCCCCCTGAGCCAAGCACAGGGAAGGTCGTAAGTGCCTGCCACCTGCTGGTCACAATGGACCTGGACCCACAGGTCACACCCTCGAGCCACCGCGCTGAGGCAGGTCGAGGCACCGGCACAGGAGAGGACGGCAGCTCACTTTCCTGGAATGCTGCCTCCCGCCCAGCCTGGGGCTCAGCCCCCCGCACAGAGGACCCCCCTGGAGCCCTGTAAGGTACGGATGTGCCGTCGGGGCTCTTGTGAACTCGGGTAAGAAAGCTAAGGCTCCAAGAGGTCAGGGAGCTTGTCAAGATCAAGGCCACTCAGGGAGCAAGACCCTGGAAGGACTCAAGCCCGGGCCCTGGCTCCTGCTCACACCACCAGCTTTCGTCCACAGTCGCTGCCCCCTGGGGTGGCGAAGCACCGCACGGCCCCCTCCCCGTGCCCACTCTCACAGGAGTCAGCCAGCACGGGTCAGCTGGACCTTAGAGGCCTGGCTCCACATGCCCAGATCCATGGCACCCAACTAAAGTAACCCATCCTCGGTGGCATCATCTTGGAGACCCCCATCACCAGCTGTGCCTCCAGATGCCACGACACAAGGGTCAGCCTCCGACCCCTCCCTCGCCCCGCTGCAGACTGCGTGGCCAGCCTCCCGGCCGAGCAGCAAGCAAAGGGCAGAGAGAACACGGCGCGGGGGATGGAGACCCAAGGTTGTTCCATCTTTGGCCTCTTGGGTTCCCCTGCGCCTGCTTTCGGACGGGGGCTGCCAGCCACTGTCGACGGAGGTGAGTGGCCAAGGGTTCCAGGAGGAGCACCGGGCAGGGGCAGGTCCCGGAGACGAGGCAGGGGTTCCTGACCTGCTCCTGGGGTGACAGAGCCGACGGAAACATTCACGTGAAATGGCCTTTCGTTGACCCGCCAGCCTTCACCGCGGCCAGGCCACCAGCCTGTCCCCTGGCGGAAAAGCCTTCAGGAAGGACAGGGAGACTCTGAAGGCTGACCCAGCCGAGTATCCTCAGCTGGGTTTGGGGACAGGTCAGTTGTGCACCTTCTGATAACAACGAGAAGAAAGAGGGTGTTTGTCTTACCTCTCTTCGGTCTCAGTGACTCCTTTATTCCCTGAATAAGGTTATCTGCAAACCCGAACATGAGGCTTGAGTGCTTTTATTTCATGTGGCCTAAGGGCGCACCCCAAATGCTGGAAAACATCCCCCACAGCCCAGAGTGGCCTTCCCAGCTGGGGGGCCATCAGCACCACTGGGGAGACTTTCATGTCTCAGCCACCGGCATGGCGGGACCACACCCAGGCTGACATCCCAAGTACTCAGGGCTTGAGCTGAAGGGACGGAGGGATGGGGCAGTGGGCGCTACCATGTCCCCCAACGGCGGCTCCCAGGCTGCATCCGGGGAAGCGGCACCTCCAGGCCCGGCTCTGGCTGAGTCGAGGAGGCCAAGGTTGGGGTTCAGAGAGGCCGAGGGGGCAGGAATGTAGGAGGCCAGACACCAAAGAAGAGCAAATGCAAGGAAAGAGTCCCAGCAACCTGAGACGGGCCCTCCAGCCCTGGCTGAGGGCTGATAGGCACGTGCTTGGAGGCAAAACTACCTGAACCCGGGAGATCTACCAGGAAATAGCGGGGTGCTTCCAGATCCTCACCCAGGGCTGGAAATGGTCCATGTTCCCACAGGCCCCCGTGGGGAGATCCAAACAAGGGCCGTCAGCCCTACATCAGGGGTTCTCAGCCCCCACGGGGGGGCATTTCAGGCAGGTTGTCCTTGGTTGTTGGGGGCGGAGGGCCGTCCTGGGCACCGCAGGATGTTTATGTGGCAGCACCCCTGGCCTCTACCCAGTAGGTGGGTACCGCTAGCGTCTTCCCCAACTTGTCACAACCAAACGTGCCTCCCGACACTACCAGCTGTGCCCTGGGGGAAACCATCCCTGGCTGGGAAGTGCTGCCCTCGGGCAGAGTCTGCCGGAAACCCTTGAAGGGGTCAAACTGTTCGCAGGCCGCAGCCTTTTCCTCCAACAGAGTTCAAGGCTCTTTCAAGGAACATGACCGGAACTCCTGCTGGTCACAGCAGCCCTGGCTGGGCTGTGTGCATATGTACTTTTCAAAAGTTCATCTGAGGAAATGACCCAAATGTCCATCAACAGATGAGCAAATAAAGACAATGGAATGTATAAATACAATGGAATATTATTCAGCCTTAAAAAAGGTGGGGAGAGGGGGAGAAAGAGGCAAAGAAGGGGAACAGTTTAGTCAAGGAACTAGTATGAATGACCCATGGACATGGACAACATGTGGGATTGACAGTGGAAGGGGACATGGGGAGGGGGGGTCAGGGGAGAGCATCGGGGGAGAATGGGATGAAGGTAATACAGCAACAATAAATTCATTTAGAAAGTAAAAGTAACCCAGAAGAAGTGTTGGCATGGAAGTATAATGCATATTCATTGGGACAATTAAATAATATAGGAACATATGCAGTAAAAAGCAAGAGCTCTGGAAAACAAAGAAAAGGGAAAGAAAGAAAGAGATCCTACCATTTGTGATGACTGGGATGAAGGTAGAGGCTGCTACACCGAGGGAAGGAAGCCAGCCGCAGGGGAACGCTGCATGAAGCCACCCTCTGAGGTACCCAAACTAGCTGAATTCTTAGATGCAGCCAACGGGTGGTGGTTGTCAAGGGCTGGGAGGGGGTGGGGACGTGTGGGTCAGTGGGTTTAAGGCATCCGCAGTGCCGGATGGTACGTGGCAGAGATCTGCTGCACAGCACGGTGCCCACAGTGGCCCCATGCCATCGTGCCCTTTAAAATATGCTAACAGGTAGACTCCGAGTCAAGTGCACTTAACCACCAAAAACACGCAAGAAGCAACCCACAGCAGAACACAAGGAAATTTTAGAGATGATGCATATGCTGAGTACCTTGATCACCGTGATGGTATCAGGAGTAGGTTTATGGCCAAGACGCATCCACATGTATAGATCACATATGGGACACTTTTGTACATCCAGCAAAACTAAAAACCAAAGGTCACCGTGATTCTTACATTCAGCCAGAAATGAGCATCAACATGGTAAGCCCAAACCAAATCAAAACAACAAAGATGATGAGGAAGGGGAAGTGAAAATGGCAGAAGCTTTGGGAAATTTTGAGAGGCGTGGCCCAGTGGCGATGCCTGAACACAACCTCCTGGCCCGGCTCACGGTGAAGCGTGTAAGGAACCGTCAGCTACAGGAAGATGATGGCGGGCCTTGGCCTGCCTGCCCAGACTGTGCCCAGCACCAGGAAGCTCTTCACAATCCAGGAGGAGGTGCCAACACGTCTCTGAATTCCGCATGGTTATCCTTCCCCGTGAAGGGGAGCCGTCCCTGGGCTGCTTCCCAGAGAAGCTCAGAACATAGCCAGAACCCAAATACGGGTCTATCCCAGTGCCCAGGTATGGCTCTTTGATGTGTCAGCTACGTACGCGGGGGAGAAGGTCTCGGAACACTGTTTTCCACAGTTTTGCGCATTTTGGAGTCAGCAGGGTGAAGGGTTGGCTGACATGAAGGCCAGGATACTCAGTACCCTCACCACCATCAGCACCCAATCCTGGTTACCTGTCAGCCCAACGTGTCAGCTCATGGGACCCTTTGGAAGACGGTGCAAGGAAGAGAATGAGCGAGGCTAGGCCATCGTTTGTCTCGGTAAGAGGAGCCGTCGCCGAGGGCTGACCCAGCTCACAACAAGGCCACAGCTTTCAACAAATGTCCAGCGTCCACCCTAAACTCAGCAAGACCCGTAGGTCCTCCTGGGAAGAACCCGAAATCCATAAACTTTTCACAGGCACAAAATCTGCCCAGCCCCCTTCTACTATGGGAGAGCCAGCCACCTGCCTAACGGCGCGCCTGTGAGCATGGCGAGTGCGAGCGGTAGCTCTGCTCCCGTCTCGCCCCATCGAGAGCCTGATGGGCAAAGCCGGGGGCAACCCACGGCCTGGCGGCCTGCGAGAGGGCCGGCCGCTGGGCCAGGGCTAACAGGGCCCAGGGGCCGTTCCTTGGACTCTCTCATCAGTTCAGCTTGGAAATGGCGCAGGGAAGCTGCCTTTTCCTGGGTTTTCTCATCTAAATGGTGCTGACGTGCCTCAGGGGAGTAATCCTGAAGTTCAATGGACGTGAAATATTTTAGCTCCTGAAACATTTTCTACCCAAGGAAGAGCTCAGAATTCAGAGGGACCGGAAGCTCGGGTCCTATCTGATGGTCTCCGAGCTGGCCTGCCCTGCAGCGGCCGTGGCAGGCGCCCCGCTGATGGCTGTGGGGGTGGGGGCATCTCGGACCCATTTTACCACCAGGTTTGAGGCTCCAGGTTATGTTCCAGCCGCAGGCACACAACCCCCGTTGTTGGCTGTAACTGGAACTACAGGCTGCAAAAGCACTGTGGCTGTGACTGTCACGATCTTTGAAGTTTTTCACAACCTCCTGCAAAGACGCATTTTTACTACCTTATTACCTTCAACGTCCCTTTAGGAATCAATGAAGTTTTGTGTCTGAAGAAAGAAAACAGGGATGGAAGAGCTGCTCCTGGCCATGAAGGGTTTAAAATGCAGCCGTGGACACTTGTCACATGCGAGAAGATGTCACGCAACAAGTTTCTCTCTCTCCGGGGGGGGACTGAAAATAACCTCGACGAAAATTACGCCACGATACAATCCTGTCCCCGTCCGATTAATTGCTTGTGAATAATAACAGCTCTGGTTTCTTTCAATTATATTCTAATTGCACACCTTTTGCTCTGGTTGGTCAGGCAATGAACTAATGAACAACGATTACTGAATTTAATTAACACCATTATTTCCACGGCCCTTCTATCTCCGCCGTGAGCATGGAAATTCACTGTCCGGCGGCCAGAGCCGGCCGCAGCCTGCAGAACCGGTTCTCCCGATGGCCGGGAAGAAGGAAGCCAGTGTGGGGAGCTGAACACCCAGGGAAGCTGCCAACACCCATGGGAGCCTTCCCTTCCCATCGCACCCATATTCGGAAAGGTTACCTTTCCCTCAAACATGAGCCGTGGGCATGTCGTGTTTTTCAAAGGAGATGGGTAAGCAAGCAGCATGGGGAGTCAGTTACAACGTCATTCATGATTTATCCCAGGTTCCCCGAAGCGCGATCGCATTTCATGCGTGTTTACTTCCCGAAAGATAACTGCTTGCGGCTTCGCCCAGGCGCAGAATACAAATATGCTCTCGGGTCATTTGTTTATCTCACTTTGACACGCTAAGCCCCCGCCCCGTGGCTTCCCCGCTTCCCCCCACAACTGTCATCTCTGCTGGAAAATTCGAGCTCACCCTTCGGAAATAAAAGACGGCTCTTACCAGCCTAACTGAAATCAGGCAGCCTTAACTCAATCAAGACAGCGCGTCGCTGTTCTGCGGGCACGTTAGAGACAAACAGGAGTTGGTGTTTAGAGAGCCATGGTCGCAAATGCACCATGAAGCACTCAGAACGCGTTACTCCCAGACGCGGACCGCGTTACTCCACACGGACACAGACACCGCACCTCTCCGGAGCGCTGGTAAACGTCTGCAAGTTCAGACACGTGTCATGCGTGAACTGCGTTCTTCCAACACCCTTCTCCCCGCCCCCACATCCCAAAAACGAAAATAAACGCGGGGACGTGCACGTCTTCCCGGAGTCCCACGGGGAAAATCCACCAACAAAGGGTTTATCAACGCAGAGAAAGCACCCGAACGGTCTGCCTGAACTACGCCTCCCAGTCTCCGAATCCACGCGTGACCCCCCGCTCCCGGCCCCGCTCAGCCGTACCTCGCGCCTGGGGGCCGCCCGCTCCGCCGCCTTTAGGCCTTGGCACATGTGGATGAGGCAGACCTTGGCTCTTCTCTGGGAGGGGAACCAGTTGCCTTTCACCAGATCCATGACCATCACATGGTTCTTCAACTCCGTGCTGAACGTTTTTATCTGGAAAGTCCGGTGCACAGCCGTGTCCGCGTGGCGGGCAGCGTAGCCGTTTGGGTGAGTTTTTGCAGGAATTCCAGGCTGCTGCATGATACCCGCAATCTTGTGACTTGGGCCCGCGAGCCTGGCAGACACAATTTTCTTTGTTTAATCCAGGTATTGAGTGCGGCAAGAGGGACTGGGAAGGTGCCCGGCCCCAGCGGCTCCCGGTGTTTTCCAGCTCCAGAGCTCCTTGTCCCCACACCCCGGCGGCCGGCGGTGCAGGCTGTGTCTGGGGAACTCTCGAGGGTCACCTTGACGGGCCATGAAAAGGCTCCTCGCTGCTGTCCCTCTGTCCCCAGCACTTCCACCGGCGTGCCCGGGTCACTCCAAGTCTTCTCGGGTTTCAAACCACCTTTCTCTCTCTTCCACTGCTTTCACCTCCCGAACGCAGAACTGGCCTGGGTGCATGTCCCTCCAGCCCTCAAACCCAAATAAATTATGGATAGGGCACCAGACAAAGGACCACAAGGGATCACAGCCGCGTTCACAATTCCTGCGTTTTCATGCCGGGATGGAAAGAAACAAGTCAGGCTCCGACCACACAAAGGGTGACCTCAGCTCCAGAGAAGATAAAAAACACATTCAAGTGACAGAGGGAACGCAGCACAGAAGCTGTGGTGGTGGCAATTGGGTCTTAGAGGGACAGTCTGTGTGAGGAGCCGAGTGCCACTCCAGGGGGGGTGACGCACTGGCTGACAGAGTCCCGGTGCCCAGCCAACCATGAGAAGCCCCCTCACCACCCTGAGCCTCCAGGTCCCATGAGAAAAACCGAAATATGAGGTCTAGTATCCAGCCAAATCCTATGAAAAAGACATTTATTGAGGAAGACGCAAGAAACACTGTACATGGGACAATGACACCTCAATTCCTTTCAAAGCAGGCACCTTGGGACCTCACACAGCTCTCCCAGTTGCCATCAGCTGCCCTTCATATTTTCCTGAATCTCCTCAAGGGTCTGAATTCTCCTTCCTTTCAAAGGTGATTTTAGTTTGGGGAAAAGCCAGAAATCATAGGGCATGAAATATGGGCTGTCAGGGGACTGAGTCACCTGGGTGATTTGATGTTTTGCCAACAAACTCTGCACAAGACACGATGCATGAACAAGTGAGTTGTCATGAGGAAGCTGCCAATCAGCAGTTGCCCATCGCTGTGGCCCTTCTGCATCATCTGAATAGTTTCCACAAAGGAATGTTCACGCTTAATGCAAAATCTGATGCAGATCTGTTGTTCTACCCAGTCGGTCATTCTGAATGGGACAGCCACACAGTACATAGCATCTACCGCCCCCACTGACCAGTACAGTGAAGGGGTCATTGTTCACATAGGCGCATTCCAGTCCACCCCCCTCGGCTGCCAGGTCACATCAATGTTATGCAAACTGTTTTTGTAATATTAACAATGGCTGGACTTTTTCCAGACAGACCTCACAATACTACCTGCCACTCTCGGGGGTGTTGGGAAGATCAGGGGAGCAAAATTGTGAGAAAAGAGCAATGAACAAAAGAGTCACCCAAGTCATCGTCTCCAAAGTACAGGTGCGTGTTTGCTGCCCAAGTTATTTTTGCACTGGGCTCTCTCTGCACAATACAGTGTGGGCTCACATGGTGCTGAAAATGATTGGGTTCTGAGTTTCAAATTACTTAGAATTGCAAAGGCACAATATACTCCTTTTCATTTTATCTCACGTCCTGGTGCCATCTCCGCGACGCAGTGTGCAGAAGGGGAAATGACAGGCCTGGGTTAAGCACCTGGGCCAGGAGAGAGCAGGCGACAAACACTGGGTTCAGACACATAGCACCTCTCTGTGGGCAGCCTTCTCCCACTTTGGGCAAAGATGCCTCCTTCCCCTAAGTCTCCCTGCCCACGTAGAAGCCATAGGACGAGAAGATGAATAAATGATTGCAGACGACTCTGCTGGACACAAAGCATTGGTCCTTGGCCCCGGACGACACCCTCCCACCTGCAGGGGCTCTGCAGTCACACTGGCCGGGCTAGGACTGGGCAGGGGAACACTCGCCTTCCCTGCAGGAGGCGACAGAAATGCTGAAGCTGCGAACAAAATCAGAGGAGGAGATGGAAAAGGCTTTGGAGGTTGATGAGGCCCATGTTTCCATCTGGGTGTGAAGACAACAGACCCACAGAGATGGGATGCCCGCCCAGGGTCCCTCCCACACCAGCAAAGCAGAGTGTGCTGTTCCTTTAAGCAGAACCCTGTCCGTGTCTGCCTGTGGGTCTCTGGGGATGACAAGGACCCTGTCCAGACACAACGGGGAGCCGCATGGTTTTCACAGAGAGGCCACACAGCCAAGGCTGAAGACGGAGCAGCTGCTGGCTACTTTGCAGGGAGTTAAAACGCAGGCACCATTCCGGGGTGGGGGGAGGGGGGTCAGCACCCTGATAGACAGCCAGGAGGAAGGCAGGACAGTGAAAACCTCAGAGTTAGACCAGGGCAGCAAGGGAGGGGACACCTCCTGACTTCCAGCACTCCCCACGCCATGTCACAGCCTGGGCAGGGGGCCCGGGAGACCTTCCTAAGCTATAGATTTAGGAAACTATTCAGCTGTAGGGGTTTCTTGCCAGGTACCAAAAAATAGCGGGAGGAGACAGTTCCAGGCACAGCCCCAGTTGAGCTAGTTTTCACCCAAAGGACAAAAAGTCACATCAACCATCCCAAGAAAATGGCACCAATGTGATGTCCTCTCAGGCACCCACGTAGCCCAAGGGGAATTCTCTGGTGCACCCCGAACCCTGTCCTCCCCACCTCCACCCCAGGGTGACTGGCCTGCCCTGTAGGGCACGTGTCTCTGACCCTGCTGACCGGCCGGGGGTGGGCACCTGGCATTGGCTGGAGCCAGTCACAGTCCACCCTGGAGGAACTGAGCATGGGGGCAGGGGTGGCGGTGGCTACCAGGCGGAGTCTACCAGCACACTGGTGGTGGAGGTGGCAGCTGTCACAGGGGGAGACAGGGTCCCCGAGTGGCAGCCTCCAGATGGTTTTAGAGCCCTGGTCCCTGCCTACGGGTTCGAAGACAGACTCCAGCACCTTCAGACTCTCCTTCAGGCTTCAGCTGCTGGAGTTGGATTTCCGACACTTGCCACCAGCTGAGTCTGGGCTGGTCCTTGAAAATGCACTCATTTATCAACGAAGGGAGGTGACGTGCTTCCTGTGGCAGACACGGTGCAGGGGCCCGAGACACACAGGTGAAAGGGACATGCCACTCCAGGGGGAGTTCAGGCACCATAGAGGGACAGGTCTCAGTGCACAGCTCCTGGAGTCTGAGTGCTCTGGGGTCCACACTGGCTGAGGAAGACCCGGAGAGCACCCCCAACCCCACCCAGGAGGAAGAGACAGTGTCCAGTCTTGAAGGACAGTTGATGCGCTGCCAACCACTGACAAAGGTCAACTGCCAGGCTTCACTTCCCCATCTGTGCGTATTTTGTCACGGCGCGTTCACGGTTGGGACAGGAAGCATTCACTCACGCCGCATGTACTCAAACAGCCATCACCCTTCACGGAAAACTACCCTCTGCATCCTTTGCTGTCCTTATTTAAACCAAATAACTACGCCAACTGTACCAGTTCTCTCCCTGACCTTATTAATGTTCTGCAGAAGATCCGATTTAATTTGCCTAAATGGGTCCCTGGGACGATGGACAAAAACTCTAACACTGTTAGCAATTGCAATCCAATGACTCCAAATCAACATAAATGAGCCTTGAATGTGTTTAGTGTGGAAATACATGTGAAATTAATCTCTTTCTTCCCCCTCGCCCCTGATCCAAAATGCGGGGCGGCGCAGGCGACAAGGCACAGTATTTAAATAATGAATTATTCAAAAAGAAAAGGGACCTGCAGGTACCTGATGCCAGAGTTCCATGCCTCTGAATTCTTAATCTGTCCTCCAATGGGATTAGCATTTACCACGATGAAAGATGTCCTAATTATGCAGCTTCAGAGTTGATTTTCTGCAGGGCCTGCCCTGATCGAAAAAGCATTAGGCAACAATAAAAACAGATGACTATGAATTTCTGAATTCATAATTTGGTTTCCTTTTGGGGGAAATGACATTTTTATTTATGGGTGTGCCGCTCAGTAGGTGGGCACGGACTTTTTCCCCTCAGAGGCCCAGCCGGCTGTGCAAGTGTCTCAACCATCATCCCAGGGGTGACAGTCACCAGGCTGCCGGACGCAGACCCTGTGCCACTGTAGGTTTCTCCTGCTCTTAGTTCCAGCCTGCTGGGGTTCGAGAACAAAAGAACTGAGACTAATGTGGCTGAGGAGGGAGGCTGCACCTTCCACCAGGTTAGAGGATAGGAGGATACAGGTTGCAACTGAGGTCCGTGGCCTGGGACCAACTCTGCCGTCCCGATCGAGGACAGTGACGCTGGAGGAAAGGGGATCATTTCAGCGATCCTCTGGGGGTGCCCGACAGGCGGACGGCATGAAAAGCTAGCGTCTGCCTTTCCTTAAACGTATACCTTGTTCTTTTCTGTAAATGGAAAAGCTTTCCTATTTTTGTTTGTTTGTTTGTTTGGAAACTGATAATTTGAAAAAAGGAGTGGCACAGGCTGTATTGTACTGCCATTCACAGGGTTCATTTTCTCCCTTTTTTTTTAAAATAATTGTTTTATTATGCTATTATAGTTTTCCCAATTTCCCCCTTTCCCTGCCTCCACCAGCATCCTCCACCCCCCAGGCCATCCCCCATCATTACTCATGTCCATGGGACATGCGTATGTTTTTTGGCTACTCCACTCCCTACACTGTACCTACACCCCCTGCCTATTCTGTAACCACCTGTTTGTACGTCCTAGTCCCCTCATCTCTCCCCCATACCTTCCTCTCACCTGGCAACCATGAAACCCCTCTCCATATCATGATTCTATCTCCGTTCTTCTTGTTGGCTTGGTTTGTTCTTTAGATTCAATTGTTGATAGATACGTATTTATTGCCATTTTATTGCTCATAGTTTTGTTCTTTTCTTAAATGTCCCTTTAACATTTAATATCATAATGGTTTAGTGATATTGAACTCCTTCAGATTTTTCCTACCTGGGAATTTATTTATCGGCCTTTTGATTCTAAGAGATAGCTTTGCTGGGTAAAGCAATCTTAGCTCTAGGTTTGTGTTTTTTATGACTGAATATATCTGGTCAGTTCCTTCTAGCCTGCAATGTTTCTTCAGCTGACAGTCTTACGGAAATTCCCCTGGAGGTAACTAACTTCTTTTCTCTTGCTGCTTTTAAGGTTCTCTCTTTATCTTTAACCTTTGGCATTTTGATTATGATGTGTCTTGGAGTGGGCCTCTTTGCATCCATCTTGTTTGGGACTTGCTATGCTTCTTGGACTTGCATGTCTATTTCCTTCACCAACTTAGGGAAATTTTAATTATTTTTTCAAATAGATTTCCAAGTTCTTGTTTTTTCTTTTCTTCTCCTGGCACTCCTATGATGTAAATGGTGGAAAAATTGAAGTTGTCCCAGAGGTTGCTTACACTATCCTCATTTTTTTTTAAATTCTTCCTTTTATTGTTCTGATTGCTTGTTTTTTGCTCCCTTATGTTCCAAATCATTGATTTGACTCTCAGTTTCATCCACTTTAGTGTTGCTTCCCTGTAAATTGTTCTTTATTTCAATTGGTGTATTCTTCGTTTCTGATCGGATCTTTTTTATGATGTGAGGTTCTCACCAAGTTCCTTGAGCATCCTTATAATCAATGTTTTGAACTCTGCATCTGATAGATTATTTGTCTCCATTCTGTTTAGTTCTTTTTCTGGATTTTTGATCTACGTATTCTTTCATTTGGACCATGTTTCTTTGTCTCTTCATTTTGGCAGCCTCTCTCTATTTGGTGGAGCTGTTTCACTCCCTGTCTTGGTAGTGTGGCCTAATGTAGCAGGTGTCCTGAGGGTTCATGGCACAGCCTCCCCTATCCCCCAAGCTGGGTACTCGAGGTGTGCCTTTCGTGTGGGCTGAGTACACCCTCCTCTTGTAGTTGAGCCTCGGTTGCTGTTGGAGGATCAAGGGGAGGGATTTACATAGGCCAGTCAGCTGGAAGGACTGGCTGTGACCATTTATGACCAACCTCCATCCTGCATGGAGGATCAGCTGTGCAGGGGCAGGAAGGTGGCAGGGTGCTCTGACATGGTCTGTGGCTGTCCACTGGGTGTGCTGGCCCTGAGGTTTCCTGGGTGGTGCAGGCCAAGGTCAGGACCCCCTGTGTTTTGCCCGGGGTACCCTGCCTGAGCACTAAAGCAATCTGAGATGCTGCGACTAGTGCTGAGCTAGGAGGTTCCCAGGGGAAGCCAAGCTGTGAATCTAGGCTGGCTGCTGCTAGCGCTGGGCCTGGGGCTCCCTGAGGCCACTGGTGCGTGTTTGAGAAGGTTTAGGAAGTTGTGAAGCAGGAGCCAAGCCTGGCCATTCGTATGGAAAAATAACCTGAGTGGGCCTATAAGTGGGGTGGGGTGGAGTCTCTGGGGATCTCCAAGGTGGGTCAGACAGCGTTAGGTTGATGGAGTCTCACATACGGCGCCAACTTGCCTGTTATGGGGGGACAGTGTAGATGAGGGACAATGGCCTCCGCTCACCTGGATGCCAGACACTCCAGGTCCTCCCTGAGCGCCATTGTGCCTTTCAGCTGCTGCCCCAGTTTTGGAGCTCAGAGTGAGTCTGAGGGTCCCCAGGGTGCCACTTAAACACACGCTCCAAGAGCATCAGGCCATCTTCCACTGCACTAAACACCTGTGAAAGGGGAGGGTAAATGCGGGCCTGTCGGTGTCACCCCAACATCACCCCTGCAGCATTCCCATCTGGGCACCCCTGTCCCGCTGCTCCCCAGACCTGCCAGGCGGGGTGGCTACAGCCTTGCCCGGGCCCAGCCCTGGCTCCAGGCAGGGCGCGGGAAGTGCCGTGGGGTGGACACCTGCTCTCTGTTACCAAAGTCCGCTACTGGGGGAACAGATTCGGTGCAATTCCAAAACATGAACGTCTCCTCAGGACAGGATTCCGTCTCTAGATCACAGGTGACGTGCTCTCCTGCTATACGCCCACAAGGACACATGGATGGTCCCCCAGGTGGGTCTGTCCTGAACCCCCAGGGGACCCGCCACCCCCAGTCCTACTTTGCAGCTCTCCACATGGCCTCCACTGGACAAGGGACAGACGGCTGCATCAGCCCCAGAGCAGGAGGGTGACGGCTGCCAGACCCGTCTGTCCGGACCTCTGTCCAGCACCCACTGTCTCTGCCGCCCACTTCCTGTGCCCTGGGCCCCGCTGAGGGTGAGGCCATCTGCCTCCCTGTGCACACCCACTCTCTTCTCTCACGTGTCCCTCAGGCTCGCAGCCTCTCTGCCCAGCCTGTGTCCCCAGCCGGGCTCGTCATGGAAGGGGAAGGGGCCTCGGGTTCCGTTTCTCCTCCCTGCAGGTTGACCACAAAAGCTCCCACCCCGGGTTTCCTGCACACTTTCTCCGCCGGCTTTGGTTTCCCGGCTGCTCTGTCCTGCGCTCGCAAGAGTGTCTGTGTTCCTGGCCCAGCACTTAAAACGTACCTTGGGTGGCACCCGATCTGTGAGGGACGGAGGTGGCCTGCTATGGAGGCTTGAGTGAACGAGGAACACAGGACGGACAGGTACCCCCCCCCGACCCCCCCGCCCAGGAAGAAAGAGGAAGTAAGAGCTGAAAGGGTGTGCAAGTTAGAGCCCCAGTCGCGGAAGAAGGCGGGGAAGCCCACCTCACACCTGCGCTGAGAAACGGACACACCAGAGTGCAAGGCTGGGCCCAGCCTGCTGGTGGCCATCGGTGGGCTTCTTGTTGACCAGTGTCCCCTGCCCCGTCCCCACTGAAGCGGATGCAGTGTGCTGCCTGGCCAACAGTCATTTCAGCAAGGCTGCGCTGCTGGTCGCCGGGACACCCTCTGAGCGTCCCCCGAAGGCAGGTGCAGGTCTAGCGGCAGGAACGCCAAGGTAAGCAGAGTGTGGCGCCCAGCTGCACCTGCTAGTGGGGAGGCCCAACGGGGCGGCCCCTGCGGGAGGCGCGCAGCGTGGCGGAGCCTGAAGAAATGGAGCATGAAATTACCGTCTGACCCAGCGTTCTACCTGCACTTCTGGGATGCAGAAGCTGTATGGATCGGCATGCCTGTGTCCGCAGCAGCATTATCCACAGGAGCTGAAAGGCGGCAGCGATCCCAGGGCATCCAACGGGTGGTAAACAAAAAGTGGCCCACACGACGGACTAGTACTCAGCCACTGAAAGGAGTGACGTTCTGACATTAACCTTGAGGACAGTTGCTAAGTGAGATGAGTCAGGTGCTAAAGGAAAAATACGTTGTGAGTCCACCAATATGACTACTTGACCCGAAATAGTCAAATTCACGAGGACGGGGAGTAGAACGGTGGCTCTCAGGGGCTGGAGGGGAGGGGACTGAGGAGTTGCTATTAAATGGGCCCAGTTTCCATGTTGAAAGATAAAGGAGTTCTGGTTGCATAATAATGTTGCAGAATTATACACTTAAAATGGCTACAAAGGCAAATGTTCTGATATATGGATATATACATATATCAGAAACAATATACCAAATTTTTAAATTTATGTAACAGAATATGCCAATTATGTTTAATTAGCATATTGAAACGAAATTTAAAATTAAAAACAATTTTAGACCCCCAGTCAAGATGGAGGTGTACACAGACACACCTTGCCTCCTCGCACAACCACATGAAGGACCGCAGCTCACCTCCCAACAGGAACCACCAGGACTGCCAGGAAATGGAGCTGTCTGCAGTCTGACAACCGAGGAAGTGAGGAGCCACATTCATCCAGATGGGTGAGAGGGGGCAGGGGTGGGGCCCCTGGGCAGACGGGGCGCTATCAGGTGGTGGCCAGAGGAACAGGTGGCCCCCCGTTCACCTGTGAGTGACCCCAGCCCCAGGCCAGGCTGCGCGGCCCAGGTTCCAGCGCTGGGAAAATACAGCCTCAAGACTTCTGGCTGAAAAGCCGGTGGTTGGGGCAGCGGAACAAACAGCCTTTCAGGAGAGTCTGTTTCAAGGGGCCTGCGTGGCCCTAGAACGTACACAAAGCCACCCCCTCCGGGAACCATCACCAGAGCGACAGCTAGGGGGGTACCAGTCGCAAATGGGAAGGGGGTGAAGTGACTGGAAACCGGGTGGCCACCAAGCACGCCTCCAGCAGCCAGAGGCCGGCCCTGTCCCCGCTCAGGCCCCTCTCACCACACACAGAGCCACAGCGTGGGGAAGCGGCTGCCCCACCTAGCGAACCCCGAAGATCTCCGCCCCGTACAACTAAGGCGCCCGAAGACAGGGAGTCAAAGCAGCTCTACCTAACGCACAGAAACAAACACGAGGAGGCCACCACACTGGGGAGACAAAGAAATATGGCCCCCGTGAAAGAACAGAGCAAAACCCCAGAAAAAGAACTGCATGAAATGGAGACAGCCAGCCTGCCAGAGGGAGACTTCAAACCCCTGGTGATCAGCATGCCCAGGACACTCACCGAGTACAGCAAAAGCGTGAGGGAGGAAATCAAGGCCACACCAAGGAAATGAGGAAAAATAAATCCACAGGGAGCGCCGGGAGCCCGGGTGCTGACCGCGGGAAGGGGAGCCAAGTACCACCTCATCCCGCGCGCCTGTTACTCGTGTTCAGCACCCTATAGTCACCTCGTTTTCTCCCTGTCTCACCCGTCTGTCTGGTAGGGGTCATGGGGACATTCGGATGTTTTCTTACATCTCCGTCAGTTGTGTTCACGGCACGATTCTTACACTGCGATCTCGAACCTGATGAATAGGTTTGAGCCCCATTTTCATTTTATCTTGTCTCATCTGCTTTTGTTCTATCCATCAAGTCGCCCTGCATAAAATCACCCAGCTCGCAGAACGAGGCTCATTCCTCTCCAGCTCGTGTGTCCTGGTCTCATTAATCTTGCTGCTGCTCTTTCCCCTTACTTCCTTCAGGGATTGCCTGAACGTTCATCTGCGCTAAATTAGAAAAACAGACAACCTTATAAGAGGAAGCTACGTTTGCATGAAATACAGCCCCCTGGCAGCCTCAGGAGCCACTGTAGACAGGGCAGGGCATAAACGTGGAGTTCAAGGCTGCCCTGCCCTCCGCAGCCGTCTTCCTGGAAGCCCAGTGTGTATCAAGGATGTTGTAGTGCGGGTCATGCCTAAAACACACAAAAAGAACGGGATTTTTTCTTTTTCAAATAAACTCACGTGAGTTCATTTCTACAGTTGTTCCCATACAGCTTATGGGACTATTGATTATCACGATGGTTGCTTCATGATTAGGCTGTTGTAATGTTTCCTTAAGTGCCTTCCAGCTGGCCTATAGCTTCTCTCCGTCAGCAAGCACTTGGACCACGTGACCCCGCAGACCACAGATGATTGGCCAAGGAGTTGGATTCAAGCTTAGCCAATCCAGTCTTCTCCAGGAAGCTTTGTCATTGGAGGGGGAAGAGACAGAGTCATCAACTAGCCACGGAAGACCGACCGGGAAGGTGATGTAGACGGAGGGCTGCCATTCTGGGCCAACCCGGGAGGACCACGCTCCTGGGGTGACCAGAGACGCTGGGCTGCGGAGAGCGCACGGAAAAGCGGGTGGGCAGCACAGGCCCCAGGGGAGAGGAAGATGCAAGATCCTCATCAGGCCGGCGTGTCCCGACGGGACTAAGCATCCCAGGAACACATGGTCATCGCACCTGTGAACCTCATGTCGCTTGCTCTTGCCTGGACAGACATGTGTCCATGGCGGTGGAGCGGCCACCCTGCTCGGACACGCAGGACAGGGCCTGGCTCCTCCTCCACCCCTTCCTCAGCCCCGCACGGCTCCTCCGGGCAGTCCTGTCTCGTGCTCTGCCCGAGTTTCTTCTTCCTCTCTATTTACCAGCCTCGGGCGGGGGCCTCCAACACACGCTGACACTTGTCTTCTGAGAAGCCCAAGTCCTTGGGATGGGAGTTTCCAAGGCTTCACGCGCTCCCGCCTTGGTTATCATGCATATAAACTTCTAATTAAAAGCAGCTTCCTCGGAAAGGACCATATGGGCCAAATTTACAAGACAATCCTGGTTTCAAATGCCCTGTTCTGTTTTCAACCAATCTATTCTCATACGTGTTTCAGAACAATGTTTTCCTTCCTGTTTCTGCGGGCGATCAGAGGGTAGGTAAGGACCCAGTAGCGAACGTCAAGGAGCCCACAGCCTGGGGGAAGGTGAGGCCAGCAGTTCAGATTCCTGGAAGCGACTGCAAAGGGCAGACACTGACCGCACCAGGAGGGACAAGGAGAGACGCTGGCTCAGGAATCCAAGGATCAATTCAAGAACCAAACTGTCTGGCGCAATGACCGGATTCTCTCTCTCTGTGCATTGAGGCTTAGGCTACTCTCAGTAAGGTGGGAAGGGAGGGACTCCCAGCAAGTGTTGGGATGAAGATTAAAATTTAACCATATCATGCCAGCCTGCGAACCCAAAGGTCGCAGGTTCGATTCCCCAGCCAGGGCACATAACCAGGTTGCAAGCCAGGTGTCCAGTCAGGTCTGTGGCTGGAGGCAGGTGAAACGCAACCATACATGGATGTCTCTCTCCCTCTCTGCCTCTCTCCCTTCCCCTCTTTCTAAAAATAATGAAATAAACTCTTAAAAAAAAAAAATTAACCATATCAGAGACGGGCCCAAAATTACACCAAGTAGGAGCGCAATCAATGTCCCTCTTTCCCGCACACGTGTCTTGTAAGAACCGTGAGAGTTAAAAGCAAAATGCAGGAAAGCCCCAGAATATCCAGTGTGTTGCCTGACAGGCTTTTGGTGGGGAGTGATAGGAAAATGGGAGAGTGGGAGAAGGAGAAAAATCAGGGATAAAGGAACTTTCGAGTAACCGGAGAGTCTTCCGGGCACCTCAGAGTCCAGCAGACTCTCCCCGCTAAAACCAGGGAGGGGTGTTCAACCATTCCCTCCCCGGATAGCGGCAGAAATGATCTTATTTTTAACTGTATTTCTTTTTGTTAAACCCAAACGCAGCGGGAGAAAGGTAGGCTTCACCATTGTTAGATCAAGACGCACCTCCAAAACTGCCAACTGCTACAGTTACTGACACACGGCACAGAAATTATCTGTCAGGAAAACTGTCAGAAAAGAAGCACAACACCTAAGTTCCCAGCCATCGCATAGAAAGATAAAGTATTACAATGGAGCCCTAGAGATGCTACAGTAGAAATAGATGTATAATATGTACAGAATAAAGGATGAATTCAGAATCTCTTAGCTCAGAACTCTCTGGAATCAGCGTGTGAGGACCGATTTTTTTTTTTTTTTTAAGCAAGTCATCATCAATCATATGGCACTAACTGATGTCTCCTGAGGAGACAAAGAAGTAATAGGACCCTGGACAATGCTGTCCCCCATCTCCCATTTCTAGCCCAGTGAGGAGAGATCTGAAGGAAGTCATCTGGAGTGAGGGAAAAAGACATTGATTTTATTGTCAAAAGTGCTGATTATAATATAAAAAGGAAACAACAGAAATGTCTACGTTAAAAAAAATAAAAGCAAATTAAATTATGCAGCAAAATTAGACTCGCAGAGACCCCTCGAAGGGACTATAAATATTAGTGATGGTCTGCTTGCGGGTGGCACTTAGCTGACGTGTCTTGCTGCTTTTCATTTGGGTGAGGAATACGCATTGCTCTTTGCTATCAACGAGTTTAGGAAAATGTGGGAAATCAGCTTCTCTACCACAGAAGAGTGAGCTGATGTCTGCAGGGACGGCGTGGATGACACCCACCCGATGCGGGGACTGTGATGGCGCGACCAGCAGACACTCCCTGGGTGGTGGTGATGGGCCCAGTGGGGGTGTCACAGAGAGAAGCCATTCCTTTAATGCCACGGCCACCTGGAGGTCGGTACCGTGATCCCCCCATTCTACAGAAGGGTGACGAGGGCATGAGAGGGCAGCAACATGCCCAGGGTCACCGTGTGACAGGCCCACCCAGCCTGGAGACAGACTTAGGTCTGTCTGACCTCGGAGGGGACAAGTCACCCCACCTGAGCCCATCCTGTTCAGATAAGATGTTCTCTGGAACGGGACACAAAAGTCACTCATGTGGTTCTCAAAGGGCCCCGGGACCGGTGCAGGAACCAAGTTTCAAAGAACTGGGGCATTAGAGGTGCCCCAGATGGTAAGGGGCAACCCCTGGGACTCCAGCTCGGGGCCCCACCTCCACTGTGGTCCAGGGCTCATTACAGAAAAGTCTACAGCAGGCACCATAGCTGCTCATCCAGCGTTTCCCAGGGACTGATTTTCAGGGTGCTGAGACAGTGTCCCTGCCTCAAGGGACACCAGTTCCTAAGAAATGGGTACAGGCACTGCCACAGCCTATGATGGAGGCAGGATGGTGGTAGGTAAAAGACTGACTCTCCCCTGGAAGACCCAGGAGGGTGCCCGGGAGGCCAGGCCAATTAGGAAAGGAGCCCTGGCTGGTAGGACTCAGTGGAGTGAGTGCTGCCCTTGGAACCAGAAGGTCACCCGGTCGATTCCCAGTCAGGCACATGCCTGGGTTGCAGGCCAGGTCCCCATTTGGGGGCACACAAGCGGCAACCTATCATACATCAATGTTTCTCTCCCTCTTTCTCCCTTCCTCCCCCTCTCTTAATAAGTAAGTAAATGAATAAATAAATAACATCTTTTGGAAAAAACTAAGGAACGGAGCTTATCAGCTGCACACCTGCCCAGATCCAGTCCCCAGGCCAGGTGAGGCCAGACTTGCAGATGTGAGAGTCAGGTGAACCCGGAGTCCAGGGCCCAGCGCCTTTTGGCAGTAAATGCGCCCCGGGCTACGTGTCACAGGTAACGCTTAGCCGAGGCTACGGCTTGGGAACCAACCTCCTTGTTCCCGACCCGGAATCAGTTCTACCAAGTCAGCCTCAGTGGCAACGCCCCCGAGCTGACGCCACTCGACGGCTGAGGCTGGACAAGGAGAAGGGATCGGAGCCTCATTCCAGTAACGGAAGCCTCCCCTCCTCTGGCCCTCGCCCTCTTCTCCACAATTGAGGGTCTTGAATGCTAGACACGCTGACTTTTATAGCTGGAACTAGACGACATGCCAGCCACCTCCCGTGTTGAGCACAAGAAGAAACAAGGCATGAAAGAGTTAAGCAAGTTGCTCAAGGTCACACAGGCGGCTAAAGGTGCCCTTTCCGTGATCTTTAGTCAGAGTTTAACACTCCACCCTGAGGGTCACTCGAGGAGGCAGAAGCAGAAACTGGTTAACCCTGGTTGATTCTGCAGCAGCTCAGAGGACCTGGCCCCTGGGGGACCAGAGGCCAAGGAAGGACCTTCCCTCCGCCTCCTCCCTTCCCATCTCCAATCAAGTTTTTTAGCCACCTGGGAGCCAAAGTCATGGAAGTTTCTGGCTCTCTGGAAGGGACCAGGGTAGGTTGTATTGTTTTCAAGGCAAGAAGTGACCCCTCAACCAGAGGTCAGGGCTCCATGCTGTCATTTGTTCTATGAAACCGAACTGGAGCTTCTGTTTCTCTTTCTGGAAAATGGGACCAGGTTTGCCTTCCTCGCCCTTAGGCAGTTGAAGAAAATGTTATTCGAACACTTGTTCCAAAGGTAGGGAAGACTAGACTCCAGGCTACTGGAGTGAGGAAGGGAGATAAGGCTCACTTAGAGGCCAGAGCAGGATGAGGGGCCGGTGGGTGGAAAATCACTGAAGGAGACATCAGGGTTGGGGATGCTTGCTGAACTGACCTAACAGGATTCTTGCTGCAGGCGGCACATCAAAGCGGGAGGTTAGATGTTTGATCAGGTATCCAGGGCAGGCCGAGGCAGGGACACCGAGGAAATAGGGCTCAAAAGAGCCTGAAGTTCAAGGTGGGTCTTTGTCAGGCCAGAAGCATGGAAGACGCTCTGTAATCTGCATGCTAGGAAACTGTGAAGAATGGTTTCTGGAACCTTATGTTTCTACCTCTTAAGAGTTGTTCACTGTGAGAATGATTTAGAAATAACTGGTATTTCAGAGCTGATAAAAAACACAGTTATCATTTCAAGTCTAATCAAACCAGACCCACAATCTTCAGGCTCTGGGAACTAAGACCCAAAGAGTTGACCAGCCAGTGATGTTAGGACCCCTGCCTTATCTTTCTTCATCATCCAAAACAGCATGGAGACCCCTCAAAAAATTTAAAATAAAGCTGCCATATCACCCAACAATTCTTGGTATTTCTCTGAAGTAAACGAAAACACTAATCTGAAAGCTATAGGTAGGTACCCCAATGTTCATGGCAGCATTATTAGCAACAGCCAAGATATGGAAATATCCTAGATGTCCATCAACAGATGAATAGATTAAGCAGATGTGGTCCAAGATATGGAAATACCCTAGATGTCCATCAACAGATGAACAGATTAAGCAGATGTGGTCCAAGATATGGAAATACCCTAGATGTCCATCAACAGATGAACAGATTAAGCAGATGTGGTCCATACTATTTAGCCATAAGAAGAATAAATCTTGCCATTTGAAACAACATGAATGGACCTAGAGGGTTTTATGCTAATTGATGTCAAAGAAAGACAAATGCCGTATGATCTCACTTACACATATATCGAGTCTGAAAAAACAAAATAAACGAATAAATAAAACAGTAACAGATGCATCGGTACAGAGAACATGCTGATGGTTGCCAAAAGGGAGGGGTTGGTGGGATGGGTTTTAAAAAAAATCCAAATCACTTTAAGAAGATAAAACCTAAGACTGAAATGAGAAGGAGGAGGAATTGGAGGAGGAGGAGGAATTGGAGGAGGAGGAGGAGGAGGTCTGGAACGGAAGGACCAACGGCAGCAAACTAAACCGACCTGGGGCCGACCAGCGGGAGCATCGTCTGGTACCAGATGAGAGTGGCGATGTGGATGGAGCCAACGGAGCCTCGTCAGTTCTTGCTGCTTCCAACGGTCCACGTGTTTCCCTCGCTCTGGGGGTTCCATCTCACGCTCCCACAAACGTGGACACCGGGGACACAGAACTGCCTGTCAGTGTGTCACCAGGGAGTTCAAAGTGACCGTGGACTTGGCCGGCACTAACGCCCCTCACAGACCACCCTCACAGGAATGCGGGGTAGAAAGTAAGGTCTCATTCTATAGGAAGCCCCCACGATTCCCCAAACTCAGTGCAAACTCTTTTGCCCAAGCATCTGATGCTCTGCAAGCTTCCTTCCACGCATGCGCTGCTTTGGTCACTCTGCGCTGTCTCACCTGCCGCTCTCCACCTCTTCCCCCAGAGACCTATTGAGACCATGGAGGTCAATGAAGGCACAGGTCCTGCTGACCCTGCTGTGTGCGACCTCACTCACTCTCACAGCAGACACTGCCGGTGGGCCCAAATTGGCACCGGGGGGCTCCTGGCAGAAGCTCACCCTTCTCAGACAGCTGAATCTATAGGTTTATAGATAGCTGATTCTAGAGGTCTATAGGTATCTGATCCTACAGACTAATAGACAACTGATCCTATAGGCTTACAGACATCTGATCCTATAGGCTTACAGACACCTGATCCTATAGGCTTACAGACATCTGATCCTATAGGCTTACAGACATCTGATCCTATAGGCTTACAGACACCTGATCCTATAGGCTTACAGGCATCCAATCCTATAGACTTACAGACACCTGATCCTATAGGCGTACAGACACCTGATCCTATAGGCGTACAGACATCTGATCCTATAGACTTACAGACATCTGATCCTATAGGCTTACAGGCATCTGATCCTATAGGCTTATAGACATCTGATCCTATAGACTTATAGACATCTGATCCTATAGGCTTATAGACATTTGATCCTATAAACTTATAGAAATCTAATCCTATGGACATATAGATAGCCGATTCCATAGGCTTAGAGACCCCCTGAAGGCTTCCCATGTGGATGGGGGTAGCTCCTGCTCAGCCTCCATGGAAAAACTGGAGATTTTCCGAGCAAGGCCTTGATAGTACCGTGTTCCCCCGCCCCCGACCCCCTGGGAGGGTGAAGACTAGGGATGTTCTGGGCTCCATACAGGCAGGGACACTGAAAAAGTCTTCTTTCTGACGGGAACTATTCCAAAGAGAAAATGTGTCCTTCCCAATGGCCACTAAGACACCTGCAAGCCTGTTCTATGCTGACCTCACGGGTGGAGGCCGTGGCCACGGCTTGGCTGGGCTCCTTCCGAGTGGCCGGGGAGGGTAGGGAGTGGACAGGGAATGCGCTTCCTCCAATCGTCTTGAGGGGGAAGGTTGACTCCATTCACCTGCAGAGCCTAATAAGAGGAAAAACCTTCAACAAGAGGCAACACAAACGTTTACATGAAGGGAACCTCCATCCCTTGGGCAGCTGGCGGAAACACATGTGAAAACGTGATAAGGGGACACAAGGGGCACCACGCCAACCCTTCTGGGCCACAAAAGCGAGCGTGAACGCGTGGCTGGCGGGGCGGCTCTGCAGGCCCCCAGCGCGGGGCCTCGTTGCCCGGAGTGTGAGGATGGAGGTCCACTCGCAGGCCACCTGGCTCCCCTTCACAGGCAACCAGCCTGGGGTGTGCGGCCCAGAACACACGAGTGCCATCGGCAGGGGTGTGGGCTTGAACAAGGAGCTGGGGGCGGACGGGCGGGCTGGGTCGGAGGGGAGAGCCCACCGCGGGCCCTGAGCCGCTGGGCTGGTATTTGCCTAAGGTCCCTGTGACCTTGGTCTCCTGAGGACCATTTCGCCCTCCTGTCATATACTATTGCCCCATACAGAGATACTTGCGATCATCACGGCTGGGGGCATTTGCTATGGCAGCGGTGGGCCGAGGCCGGGGAGCCAGCCCAACATTTCCCAATGCACAGGGTGGTCCCGCACAGCTGAGGACCATGGGACACCAACCGTCGGCGGTGCTGAGCGGGGGGAGGGGACGGGACTCAGCAAGGAGGACGCCGGACAGCGGGCAGCGCGGAGCTGCACAGCCGGGTAGTTTGCCTGAGGCTGAGGTCCCTGCCCCCCGAGAGGCTCAAGTTCGAATCTCAGACCTGCCAGCAAAGCCGCGCAAACCTGGCTCTCAGCCTCCCCAGGAACCAAGTGAGCTGACGCCGGGATCCGCGCCTGTGCCACCCAGCAGGCTGTTCTGGCTCCGTGTGAGCAGGGACGGGTTGTCCTCTGCTGCGGTGGAACGGGGGGCTGCCATGTGGCTAAATGGGGGTCATTACCCTGTGAAGGATGTCTTCCCTTGAGTCTGATTCAAACCGGCCATTTTTCATGTAAAATATAAGCTAACTGGGAAATTACATTTCTACTCTCTTATAATACAGATGAGAAAGATGAAGAAAAATCTGCCATAAACAATAGAGAAAGCCATTATTCAGAGGCAGAGCAGCCGGCAGGGGGCCGCTCTGCGTGAGACAGGAGCCCTCGACCTGCTCAGGGACGTGCCCAGGGCTCCGGTGACAACTCCCAGCCTGGGAGTGCCTGGGAACCGCAGGACCGCAGGGCAGTGTCACCAGCCTCCCAATGCCAGTGGTGCCCTTGGCCAATCACATCAGAGCCCGAAGGTGGCGCTCCATGCTGAGCACACGTCACCCGGACAGCTGGTTCCAACCGGGGTTGCTGGCCCCTCCCCACGTTTCCGCTCTGTCGGTCAGGGTGGGGCCTCAGAATCTGCATCTCTGACAAGCCCCCTGGTGAGCTGGGTGCCACGGATCTGGGGACCCTTGTTCTCAGCATCCCCAGGTGGTGGTCAGCCTTGGGGGTCAGTGCGTTACCACCCCGGGCAGAGCTCACCCGGGGAGGCAGGGCGCCAGCTGGGCAGCGAGGTACCTGAATGGACGTGTGTGGACACAGTGTGGTCGCTGCCATGTGGACAAGCTGCCGGGTGCCACCCCAGCCAAGGCGCCGGGTTGTCAACAGTGAGTCACGTTGTATCATGTGCCCCTTAACAGGACGTCACGGGGGGGGGCATGCCACCTCTGCGGCAGTCATTCCCCTACTCTATCGCTCAGGCTGATGATGAGAACACACCGGGGAAGCCGAAGCTGAGGTATCTGCAGGTGACTGACCATTCATCACCCCTCCAAGAGGTCAAGAGGGTGGAAGTCAAGGAAAGACTGAAGAAGTGCCACAGCCTAGAGCAGACAAAGGGGACAGGGGTCCTAAAAGCCACATGGGACCCTGGATTAGATCCTGGGGCAGAATGAGGGCGCGAGTGGAGAACCTGGGGACCGTCAAGTAGGTCTGTGGTCTAGCGAACAGCCTCGGACCACTGGTCATGTTTCATTTTGACAAATGCGTGAAGTCACACTCGAGGCAGCGCCGGGGAAGGGGGTCACCACTGTCTTCGCACCCCCCTGGTATATGGACTGGGCTGGCCAAAAAGTCCGTACACTTTTTTCCGTCAAATAAAAGACACATTTTTCATTTTCACCCATAACTTCACGGGTTTGGATATCTGGGTGTGCCGCCTGTCTCCCATGCGGTAGATACCGACTGAGCTCAAGGTCTCCATTTGGTGACTGTCAACTTCAACTGGCCTGCCCGGCCCGCGGAGCACCGTCCAGTGAGCAGCCCCCAGCACGGAACTTCACAAACCGCCGTTGACACATTGGTCATAGCGCCTTCTCTTTGTACACTGTGCACGCAGATCTTTGTGTGTGCGTTTCAGCTGCATTTTTACCTTTCTTGAAAGAATAAATGTTGTGTATTTTCTTCCATCTTCCAAGTTAAAATGGCCACACAAAAACTCACCAATTCTGGACTTCTGGCCAAGATGGAGGCGTAGGTAGACACGCTGCATCTCCCTCCACAACTAAGAAGGGACACATCTACCTCCAAGCTAGGGACAACCAGAAACTCCATAAAATCAAGCTGCACTGAACCCCAACAAAGATATAAAGAAGACATACTCATCCAGGCAGGTAAGAGGGGCAGAATTGGGACAGAGAGGACATGATTGGTGGCACAGTTTGGTGGTACAGTGGCATTGGCAGGCCAACAGAAAGCACAGTCACACATTAAAAAAAACTGGGACACCTAGGGAGCGCTCCCCACACCAGACCAGACCACATGGCTCATGCTTCCAGCGCCAGGGGTTAGAAACAGACTCACTGCTCTGACTGTGAAACCCATGGGGGCTGGGGTGGAGGAAGAAACTGCTCATCTCTTGGCAGAGTCTGTATGTTTAGGGGCCCCCATGGTCCTGGGATACCCACAGACCCACCCACTCTGGGAACCATGGCCAGGGCAATAGCTGAAGAGGCGCCAGTCCCACACAGGAAGTGGGAGAGGTGCCTGGAAAAGGGGTGAGTGCTGAGCAGGCAGCACTGTTCCCTCTCAGACCCCCCACAGCACCACAACCTGGTGAAACAGGTCGCCCCGCACTGAGGAATACCTACGGCTCAGCCCCTTACAATGTAACAGGAGCAACAGCTCTACCTAAGGCGCAGAGACAAACACAGGAGCCTGTCAGGTTGAGAAGGCAGAGAAGCACGGCTCAAAAGAGGGAGCAAATCAAGGTTCCAGTGGGAGAACTAAGTGATGAGATAACCTAACAGACAGAGTTCAAAATACTAGTGATAAAGATGCTCACAGACGTTAGAGCAAATGTCAAGTCTGACAGCAAATGTCACTTTGCTTGAGGGCAGCAAATGCAGAAGGGAAGAAGTGAAGGCTACGCTAAGTGAAATGAAGGAAAATCCACATAAAATCAATGGTGAAGGGAAGAAAACTAGGGTTCAGGTCAATGATTCGGAACACAAGGAAGAATTAAACAGTCAACCGGGACAGCATGAGGACACAAGAACTGAAAGAAATGAGAGGCTTAGGAACCCTGGGATGACCTCACATATGCCAGCATCTGAATCATAGGGGTACCGAAGAAGAGGAAGAGCAAGAAATTGAAAACTTATGTGAACAAATAATAAAGGAAAACTCCCCAAATTTGGTGAAGGAAATAGACATACAAGTCCAGGAAGCACAGAGCACTTGTTTGAGTCACAGACAAGTTGGACCCAAAGAGAACCACACCAAGACACGTCCTAATTAACATGCCAAGGTCCTCCCTGCTCTGTGCTTTGTCTATGCCACTGTCCCCTCCCCTAGCTCACAGAGTGGATCAAGTAGACACCCCCTTTGATCCCACCCCTCCAGTAAACGTTCTGGGTGTCCCCCATCTTTGAACCTCCAGCCTGGTTAAGGCTTCAGGTTCCCCTCTGCCACCTGCAGGTGGCCTCAACCAGCCAAAATTCAGCTTTGACCGGGGCCTGTCCTTTCCCTGAACAGCAACCCTCCTGCAAGCCCTGTGCCTGATGTCCCCATACACTTGTCACTCTGTCACTGTGATTCTGGAGTCTGCAGCAAGGGGTCCTTGCTTCTAAGATCGGGCAGGACTCTCCCAGCCCCACCCCACCCCCCATGGTCGAGGCTGCCCTGTGTAGGACATGGTTAGCAGAGAGCAGGAACAAGCCAACCCATGCAGCCTGGGGAGACCGGCATTCTGGTAGCTTTCCTGGCCTTGGCCTTCGTACCTCCAGCCCCAGAGTGTCCTCAGGGCTTCCCAAGGTCATGGGGGACTTCAGCTTTCCCACGGAGACAGGCTCTCTGCGCAGGGAACACCCATGACCCTTATACAATGCGAGATTATTATGACTCTGCAGAAGCGTAATTGTGTTAAAGAATGAAAACAGCGAAAATGCCATAATTATTTAATTAGGGGGAAAGCAAAGATAAGAACCTTTATCTAACACTTCAAAACCCCAGCCAGAAATTCATCCCCAGCATTAGGCCACCCAGCTCCCCCCGCAGAGGCTGCAGGCGCCCGGCTGCTCCGGCTCCAGGAACAAAACCAGCCTCTGTCCCCAGCACCCCGCTCCCGCCTCCAGCCCTCCGGCCGGCCGCCCCGCCTCCAGCCGGGAAAGTCCTGCTCGGTTACCCAGGCTCTGCTCAAACGGCCCCTTGTCTGGGAAGCAGCCTTCGCTGCCCACTGCTGCATCCGCCTTCAGTCCGGCAGATAAAAAGACAGGATGCCCTGTGTTTTATTGGTAACGCGATCTTTTGGGGACCGGGAGGTGTCCGGTGCGCCTGCCCAGTGCTATGGGGCTGCCAATGGCCCTGTGGGACTGTGTCAACCTGCTCTGCCTCCATCCTCACCAGCCCCGCCCCCGCCCCAGACACCTACCCTCCTGATGCCACCCTGCATGGGGCGGGGGTGGCTGGCTGCTCTCCTGAGCCAACCATGCACAGGGCTCACCCCCTTGCTCCCCACCTTACCTTGTGCTCTGTTCCTCAGCCTTCTGCCTGGGCGGTCCTCACCGAGCTCCTGGGCAGGGGGACATAGGCCAAGGCCCTTGCAGGTCCCCACGTGCATTCCTAGCTCCTCAGTTCTCTCTCGGTGCCCCTGTCCCCAGCCAGCACCAGGAAAAGTGTGTTTCTTCTCTAAGAGCAAGAAAACCAGGTCCTTAAGTTCCCTGTGGAATCCGACAGCTGATCCCAGCCTCCGGACTGAAGGCTCATGGAGGCCTTCGAGGTCTTTGAATTTTGGCTAAATTAACCTTGCCAACCCTACCCCGAGGGCAGCGCATTTAGGGGAGTGGGAAAATACTGAAAATAAAACATAGATTAACAGTTCAAAGTATGATGGAGACATTCCCTTCCAAGTGGGCTGGGGTCCCTGGTGGCTGTTTCTTCTCCACTCTGAGAGCGTCACTCCCTATCTTTGGGGACCTGCCATTCCCCAACTCTGTGCAGGTGCAGTGGGCTCCTATCAGAGAGTCACTCCCAGACTGGACAGTCCTCAGTCCACACCATGACCATGGTGCTTGGCCTGGGGACGGACACCCCGACTAGTGCAGCCCCTCTCTGGGATTTTATACCTGGAGGTTGTGACAGAGCAGCTGCCCTGTTCCCTGAGGTCTCTAATCAGGGAAGTGGCAGGCCCAGATCTGTCTCTGGTCACCTCTACGTCCCCCCAGTCTGACCTGCCCTGATCCTGTAGAGGAAGCACTGAGCAGCAGAGAAATGAGACACCAGAGGGCAGGCGGAAAGAGGAAGAGCAGGGAAGGCCATCTGACTGGCCAATGTGTCACTAAGGTCCCGGTTAGGGGACCCGATAAACTCCCATTGTCGCTTTAATTTGAGATGGACTTTGCCTGTCGCTACCAAAGGTACCGGTTATTATTACCTGGTATGTCAGGTATAGAAAAAGATGGAGGGAAAAAAATTTGGAATTTTTTCCCAGCTTGTTTATAATTTGCGGGATCTTTGAACAACACATATTTTTGTTAAATTGCATTTGAAAGTATCAGTTTGCCCTTGGTGCTGTGTGACGCTCTTCAGAAAAGATCCTTGCCATCGCAATGACTCATTCACCCGTTCACTCATTCATTCACTCACTCATTCACGTATTCATGCACTCATTCATTCATTCACCCGTCCATCCCTTCATTCACTCACTCATTCACTTATTCATGAACTCATTCATTCATTCACCCGTCCATCCCTTCATTCACTCACTCATTCACTTATTCATGCACTCATTCATTCATTCACCCGTCCATCCCTTCATTCACTCACTCATTCACTTATTCATGAACTCATTCATTCATTCACCCATCCATCCCTTCACTCACTCATTCATTCACGCACTGAGTTCCTCAGTCCCGTACCTCTGAGCTTAGTCCTGAGGATACAGCAGGCATTTAGGAAATAATTACACATTAGAAAATTGAGTTAATTTCCACTGTAATGAGCACTATCAGACAAAAGGATAGGGTTTCCCGGAACGTGGACAGGGGGTGTTTGCTGACATTTGTGGGAGACACCACGCAGCCCTGGAGCGGCCGGGAGACGTTCAAACCCAGGTGCGCCCCCGGGAAAGCCTGTTCCTGAAACGGGGTGAATGGCTGCTCTCAGCCCCCTGTGCTTCACTCTGCGACCCTCACTGTCAGCTGAAGCGGGAGAGGCTGCCACCCTGGGTCTCTTCTTGGGTCTGCTAGCAGCAGAGCAACAGTGACGTGGAGGGGACCCCCGAACCAGTCCCCCCATGTCTCTCCCCAGACGGAGTCACCGCTAACAACTGCTGTTTCTTTCTCCTGAGCACAGAGAAGTAAACAGTCTCCACACAAATACGTTAGTTAGTATTTGTCACAACCTGCCTTTCTCCCCCTCCTGACTGGTGACTAGGAGACCCTCCCATGCCAGTGGTTCAGGACAAGTTCTGAGAATTTCAACCGCAAGGTCAAAGTTGTACCTACGTCAATTCTAAAGCACAATATGACCTCCAGGAATCCCAAAGGGCTGAGCCCCCTGGGCCTCAGGGCCTGACTTGTAAAAAGGGGACTCATGATGCTCCTGGGAAGCAAAGCAGACCCCACAGGTGTCCACACGGGCTGTGTGACGGGGACACACTTGTGGGTTACTCAGGCAAGGCACGTAGTTGGGAGACCACAGTGCCGTCCATCACTAGGGCGTTCAGTCGGATCCCACCCTCCTGACCCCAGAGATGAGCACAGGCTCAGCCGGGCACACGGGTGCCAGAGCTTCCCGGCCGTTCAGAGCATATGCACTTGGCGTGAACTTGAACTCACCGTTGCTCCCCTCACCAGGGCAGAAGACACGGGTGCCTTTGAGTGTTATCTCGACGGTAATGCAAGGCTCTAAATATGTTAAATGTTTGATAACTTGATGTGTGGAAGGATAAAACACTGAGGGAGCTGAAGATGATGTTTATTTATCATCCCTTCCCGAAATAACACTGACTTTTAAAGAAGTCTTTTTAAACATGCATTTTTCAGGCTCCTGACTCCTTCAGAATGAAGAGGCTCTATCAGAGAGGAAAAGAAATGACTTCTAACCAGTTCCTATGCTACAGAGCACCTGGGCAAGAGTGAACACCGGGTGATCCGGGCACGTGGGCACCTGGGCAAGGATACGCATGAGCTTTGAGCACCTCTGTCACCCACCACAGCGCCCCTGCCACGCCAAAATGTGCCAGCCCGCTCCTCCATCAGAAGCTGCACCTTTGTTGTCTCCTAGAATGACCTTCATGAAATACTCCCCACTTCCCTGACAGGTACCCCTTGTACCATTATTCACTCACTCACTCACTCACTCATTCACTCACTCATTCACTCATTCACTCACTCATTCATTCACTCACTCACTCACTCACTCATTCATTCATTCACTCACTCACTCATTCATTCATTCATTCATTCACTCACTCACTCATTCATTCATTCACTCACTCATTCATTCACTCACTCACTCACTCATTCATTCACTCATTCATTCATTCAAAGCCCATCAGCCTGCAGTTAACAGCACAGCATGGTGGGTGAAGCCCTCCCCAGGCAGGTTTAATCCCAGCTCCGCCGCTCACTGCCAAATGTCTGCTCATGGGCAAGTCCTTCCTCCCTTTAAAGCAAAATCAGGATTGTAAAACTCACCTTCGTCTGATGCTGTTTGGAGATTAATTACATAATGCAGAGGAGCAAGAAGCACAGGGCCAGGCCCCAGGTACGTTCAACGAACACCACGCACCACCATGGATGTGTTCCCAGCTGCGTGTGGGGTCTGGGCATGTGGGGGTGCCAAGCGGAGGGGGGACAAGACTGCTTCAATAACTTTGGGCCCACAGCACGGCCTCCAGAGAGGAAGGTTCAGACGGGGGACAGGGTATGGCAGGGAGGGCCCAGCATGCAGGGCTGCACACGGTGGACAGCAGCCATGCCAGGAGCTGAGGCCGGGGACCCACCCTGAGTCTCCTCGGAAACAGAAGCAAGTTCAGGGTGACTGGAACCTGGGGCGCAAGGCAGGCTGGTTAAGCCAATCATGGCCTGTGCTCCCCGTCTGTGGGGTCCCTCCCTGCTGCCTTCAGATGTGTAGCAGGGAGGGATGCTGGTGGGGAGCAGGGGAGGGGAGGGAGGAGCCCATCAGAGTCAAAGAAAAACTTCATAAAAGGTTAAGCATCAACCAAATAACAAAACACAGACCTGCACCCTTCTACTGGGGAACCTGACGTCAATGATTCAGTCTCACGCCGTCATCCGCCACAATGCTGTTGCGACTCGAACCTGATGGGCATTTTAATTGTGAGTTTCCGATTCACCGTTTGGTTCGGTTCGGGGTCATGGAGAGCTCTCAGTGTGAGACTTGACACCTCGCTCCGCCTTTTGCTACGTGGTGGTAAAACACCTTGTCACCGACCTCGCTCTTGACGGCACAACCTCTGTCTTCTCTGCTGCATTTATGGCGAAGCCCGTGGCCGGAGACGGCAGAACAGCACGGCAGGTCCTGCCTGCCTCCACCTTCTGAGGTGTTCGTCCTGCTCACCCCCCTCCTCCCCAGCACCTGGGTCCCCAGCCTCACTCCCCTGGGCCGCTGCAGCTTCCTTTCCCCCTGCCCTCAACGTGCCCCAAACCTCTTATCGACACTTCAGACGTGTAAGCCGGGTCAAGTGGTTCCGGTTGAACCCTGTGCAAGCGGTTCTGTTTACACGGATGGAAAACCAAAGCTCTCACCCTGGCCCACAGCCCCAGGTCTCCCTCCGCAAGCTCATCTTCCTCCTCCTCGCTCCGTCCCCTCCAGCCCCAGGGCCCTGCGCCTGGCCCTGGGCCACCCCAGGGACACCTGGCCAGGGGCCGTGCAGCACCTGCGCACGCCCACCAGGCCGGGCTCACCGAGGACCTGTCCACGTCCACACTCAGTGACCCCCATCACGTGGGCGTGTCCACACACGCAACCAGCCCCTGCTGCAAATAAAGGCTCATTTTTGTGAAAAAGCCGGTTGTTATTCATGACACTGTGGTGGCAGAACAACCTTTCGGACGCGTGCTCTCCCCGCTCGGCCCCCTTCCGGTTGCGGTGCAAACGCAGCCTCACCAGCGGGTTTCCGGGCCACCCTGGGCGTCACCTGCCCACCTGGCGTGCTAACAGTTAACAGTTTGCTTACCGTTTCCTTCTCCCCCTGGAATGTCAGCCCCTTACACGCAAGGACTTGTTTTTTCCATGTCTTTTTCTCCAGCACCAGGGTCAGTACCACTGACGGCACGCAGTGAATATTTATTAAATGAATGAATAAGTGTATCTGTCTGCACTTATTCCATGCGTTTATGAATTTTTCAGTTATTATTCGGTACACAGTAAAAGAAAGAACGAAATAGATGAGCCTGTTTTATTGACGTGACAAGACATCTCAGGTTCAAGTTTAAAAAAACAAGTCAAACATGTTCTAAAATGATGTATATATACTTACGTGAGTATGAGTATATGCATTTATACTGACAAACGTGTCTTAAAAATAGAATTCTTTCACACTTCACCGAATTGGCTTTTCGAATGGGATTTTTAAACTAATGTGCATGCACCTTTTTTTTTTCATATTTCACGAGATCTCTCCCAGGCTCGTGCTATTCGCATGCATCACTTCTGTTTTCATGCGTTTCAGATCTGGAAGGCAGGAAAGGAAAACACGCGAGGGGAGACCTGAGTCACGTTCATCCGGACGCCTTCAGTATCCAGGAACTTCCGGGCAAACAGCAGGTGCTCAGAGATGGCACGGCCTGGACTCAGGGGCTCGGGGCATCAGGAGTGGGGAGTGGATACACGGGGTTCGGGGCGAAGGGACAGGAAGTGGCTGAGGCAGATCCCACATCAGCAGGTGCTGCCTGAGCGCCGACTTCATGCCGGGTAGCAGCGCGGTATCTGGGGACCAGCACATGAAAAGCGCGCCGTGCAGCCGGACCGTATGCATGTCAGTCTCCCAAGGTGATGCATGGAGCCCAGACAGGACCGGGCTGGGAGGCAGCGCCAGGTGCCCCCTTGAAGAGGCCGCCCTTGCAGGAGTCCCCAGCTGCAGACCGGGGTGGGGGGCAGCCCGCACCCAGAGGGGGACCCCACTTGTGTGGCCTCATGTGCCCTCCCCATGCCAGGCGCTTACTTGTCAGGACTCCCTGTGTGCGCTCCGCACGGACGACGGGGCCACCACACTGAACCCCACTTTCAGAGACGAGACCATTAACGTGGAAACGCCGCTCTTACCCGCTCGGTACCAGAGCAAGAGAAACAGAACGAGCCCCGACAAGGGTGCCTTTCTTCTTGGGAAATTGGACTTTTCCTGGCTCCCCAGCCAGACCCGTCACACGCACCGCCACCAACACACTCACCATCAGGGACATGTTTGTTTGAAGGAATCGTGATAACTCATTATGGAAAAGAGGAAAAAGAGATCAGGCGCGCTTCATAAGATGTTCCCTCGATTAGGCCAGCGATCTCAGCGGGTTCATCGTCAGAAGATGCGGGGCTGCTGTCTTTGGATCTTCACTAGGTTTTCTCCGCCTTGGGCAGCAGACGGCAAGATAAGATCAACCATACGTAGTCACCAAACATATAAATGGCTGCACTTTAAAGTTTTCCGAAACCAATTGTTTGAGCATAATGAACTCATTTTTTAAAAAAAGAACTTTCCTGGAGTGCTTTTAATGATTTTTTTTTCCTGTAAGCCTGATGTGGATGAGAACAAAAGCCTCAACATGGGTGTCACAAGCGTGTTTCTGCAACTAAGCAAGTCGCATGACCTCCGCCATCATCGCTCCCCGGAGAAGTGACGCTAAGTGATGCTAAGTCACACCCCAGCACCGTCCAGAGGCCAACAGGTACTTTACAGAATCTTTGGGACACAGTTCAGCAAGAGCGGGTCGCTTGTGAAATAAAATATGTCTCCGTGTGTTATTAGAAATAATCATGCCTTAAGCGTGTTGTAAATACCAGGTATACACATGTTCCTGCCACTCGTGCTAAGCAACCTGCCTTAAAAAAAAAAATCCAACATGGAAATTACATACATTTTCCCCAATACCCTTAATCATCACCAGCTCTGCGCCCCGCATTTTGCGTGTCCCCCCATCCTCGGTGGGTCCGGTCAGATGCATCATGCGCGCACCCTGGGCAACTGATCCTGTCACCGTCTCCGCAGTTTATAAGCCTCTGAATATCTGCCTATATTATGCATTACGTGGATCAAGAAAACGTCAGTGGTTTTCACCGAAAGAACAAACACCTGGCTTCCTTTGGAAGAGGAGAAGATCGGGCCACTCCTGGGTGCCCCTGGGCCCCCAGCAATGGGTGGGCTGCTCAGCTGCACATCCTTTCGGACAGGAGCTGCCCCTCCAAGAGGGCCCCAGCCCCCGCCGGTGCGTTTCCCTCACTTCCTCTCAGGGGTTGAGTTCCTTACAGGCCTGGATATGTGCTTTGCCACCAGGTGGGTCACCTGTGTCCCAGCTCACCTGTCGACGTGCCTGGGAGTGGGCGTGTGGCAGATTGTTAGTGACAGGGTCCTAAGTGCCACAGGCGGAGGGAATTCCCTCCGGGAGGCTCGCTGGCAGGCCCATGCATTCAGCTCATTCCCCATCCTGGGGGTCGACCCTTCTGAGCAGGTGGCGCGTGGCACTTCCTTCAGCCTCCAGAAGCTTCTCCAGGAGCACATGCACCAGGGGCCAGGAGGAATCCCCCGCTGCAGGCTTGTCAGGAGGAATCAGGGAGTATTTTCTGCCCCCAGGGGCCCAAGGCTGATGGCAGCTAAGCTCTCCTGGAATCTTTGATCCCTGGGCATGTTATTGAAAGACTGATTGGCATTCCCGTAAGAGGAGCAAGAACTCGGGGGGCCCCGGAGTAAGGTGGGCCTGGCACCAGTACTCACAGGCGCAGCAGGGGTTGGTTCTGCTCACGTGTTTGCAGGAAGAGCAGCTGATGGGCCAGGGCCAGGGGAGTGGGGTGGGAGGGGGCAGTCATTCCTCTCCGTTAGACCCTTTGGCGGCAGCAAGTGCAAGAACATTTCAGGCAAGAGGCCCCTTGGCTCCCGGGTTTTCAAACCTGCAGGCCCATCTCACGTGGATTTTTGCTCCATCTTAGGAAGCATCGAGAGCAGGAGCCGCTGTGGAAAAGAAATCTAAGGACCAGCGATTGGACCCATGGCCACGGGCACCCCCACACTGTCAGGGACAAGGGGAAGATTTGCGGGCACGTCCCACCAGGGCCCCCACAGAGATGCAGCCCATTAACATCCTGCTCAGGGAATACTCACCAACGATACAAAAGCACAGCCCAAGGGCTAGTTACACCCAATCCATGTCAAGGGAACATGCCTGTGGTTATACACTGTGTCACCGGTTTGTAGCTTCAGTTCCTGGCTGGTCACATCCACTTAGGAAAATTTTGAGCCTCTCAGCAAAAAAAAAAAAAAAAAAAATAGGTCCCCGCCTTTAAGCCATGAACCCTCAGAGGTGCAGGGTTCTTCCCAGGCCCCTGCCCCCCAACGCAGCCTCGTCCCGACGTGTTTGGAGCGGCTGCCCGTGGACCCCCTCAGACATTCTCAGGCGCCCCTGGCTCCTTAGAAATCAGATCCGGGGGTGAACGGTGCTCACCTCTGAAGCCCGCCGTGGGCTCCTCTGGTCTGCAGCGCCAGCAGGGCAGCGCGTGCGGATGAAACAGGGAGCTCTGGGGTCCTGCCGGGGGCTTTGCCTCCTCCCTCAGACGATCGAGGATGCACCGTCCACAACTCCCCTCATCCTGTGTCCCGTCCCGGCCAAGGGCAGCCCTTCTCAGAGAGGCAGCCCATTCGTGTGCAAGCCAATAGCCCAAACTGGAATAGGGCCAGCCTGTGACCCACACCATGTCTTCCCCTCCTGAGGGCCGTCAGGCATCAGAATCTCTACTCAGTCAGCCCCAGTGAAAGCCAGGGCGGGGTGGGCAGCCTGATTCCAGGCCCGGCGGTAGCTGCCGGGACAGGAAGCCTCTTCAGCTTCCGCCATCCTGACCTACAGCTGGCCTTCTAGTCCGCAGAGCTGCTGACGGACCCCTGAGCACGGCGGGCCCGGGGTCTTGCTGGCACCCCCAGCAACCTGCTGGCCTCTGACCCCACCCCTGCACTTCAGCGTTGGAGCGAGCTGGACGGGGCTCTATCGAGAGCCCCCGACGGCACTGAGGCTCTGGGGGAAAGTGGTCTCATCCATCGCTGCTGGACGGGAAACGGGGCCGTTTACTTTGTCCGGCGACGTGCCAGCAGTGCACCTAGGGTTCTACAGCAGCCGCCGCCACTAGGATTTATCCTTGCATGGCAATGCCCTAGCCAAGATGGAAATTGTAGAGACATCACCTTTCTGTGCTGGGAAAGCGGACGGGGCAGTTGGTCCCTAGGTCCCCACCACGTAAGGGTGACAGTGCCCCCTGGTGGTGGTTGCTTTCTCCTGCACTGCGCAATCCCGGGCCTGCGGGATGTGCCCCACCGGCTGGGCGGCCAAGGCAACACTGCCCAGGGGACGGCTGGGGGCCCAGCCAGGCCCGGTGGGTGGGAGGGTGTTGAGTTGACAGTAAAGCGGTCAAGGTTTAGAAACACACCAGGAGTGACCAGTAGGTGCAGGTCTGACACCCGTGTATCATACTGAAAGTTGGCAACCTATAGACAAGGCAATAGAAAGTTCTAGCAGCCTCCTCTCCAGATATCTTTAAAAATACGGCTGTATGTCTGGCCATGAAGGAAAACAGCGCGTCCAAGTGGGAAAACACAGACCTGGGAGTCGAAGAAGCTGAGTGTGGGGCCCCACTCGGTCACTTGCAGGTTGAGTGACACGGGACAAGTCATTTAGCCTGTACAGTCCGCTCCCCAGGTTGCTACCTGTGGAATGGGGAGAAGAAATCCTACCTCATGAGGTCATCACCCACACAAACAAGACAATGTGCAGAACGGAGCAGGCCAGGGTGCCGCTGAAGCCAGTGTGCATGTGACAGTGGTTACACTGGGCCGCAGGGCCTCGTCTTCTCAGTGTTCACACAACGTGACAAGGGGATGGGAGGAAATGGGCATTTTGTGTCACAGGTGAGTACAAGGACGTTGAGCCCCTTCCCTCTAAAGCCGAAGTCTAACTATGTGAAGAACTTGACACAAACAATAGTACATGTTCTCTTTCCTCCATTTCCCCACTGCTTCTTGTACCTCGTTCTAAAACTCACAGACCTCAGTTGCTGTTATTCCAAATCTCTCACAAATGACAACCCTTCTTGCTCTCGGAGACCCAAAGGGTTTCAGGGAATCAAAATCGTTAACAATGTGCCCACTAATTGTATTAATGTTGACTCATGTTTCATATGAGTCATCTACCTGAACACAGTTTTGACTCCTCTCATATGTAAGCACATATCCTTCAAGTGTTCACACTTTAAGTGCTCACACAGCACAACGTATGTGGCTTCTATTATCCCATAAAACATACCAATGGGCTGGTGGCACAGTGGATAAGGCGCCAGCCTGTGAACCCAGAGGTCGCTGGTTCGATTCCCAGCCAGGGCACATAACCAGGCTGCAAGCCAGGTCTCCAGCCAGGTCTGTAGCTGGAGGCAGGTGAACGGCAACCCTACATGGATGTCTCTGTCCCTCTCTCTAAAAATAATAAATAAAATCTAAAAAAAAATTTCTCTTTATCTTTAAAAACAAAAACCAAAAACCATACCAACGTCTGTATCTTGATCGGGGTGGTTGTTGCGCAAACCTGCACATTAAATTGCGTAGAAATACATGCACACAAGAATGAGGGTATGAGTCAGCTCTTCGGGTTACATGAATGTCACCTCTTGGGCTGTGATGTTGAATGACAGTTACACAGCTGTTACCACTGGGAACCCAGGGGAGAAATATACAGACAGCTCCCTGTACGCTGTCTGTAACTAACTTCAAATTTGTAACTATTTCAAAATAAAAAGCTCGACTAGGTGCATACCAATGAATCGCCTCTAACCCCCAATTACTAATAGTCACAGTCATGCTCACACTGAAACGTAATAGGATATTAACAGTAAGCCATGAAGTTAGGACCATTTATATTATTTTCATACTGAAGTATCGACTGGAATTTACACATACGTCTCAGTGAGTGGGTAAGTTCACGAAGACTGACTCTGCATAATGAGGGTCAGCTGTCCTCGAGGTTCCCCAGGTGGGGCCCGGGGCCCTGGTGTGACCAGGGACACAGTCTGTGTGGTCAAAACCCGTTTCCCAGGCCCACCGAGGGGTGAGTGCCCTTTCCTCTGTGTGCACGTCTGCAGGGACAGCACCCACAACGGCGATGTTTTAGCGACCGGTGACGGTGTGGCACCGGCCTGTGTGAGGTTCCGCTGGGCCTTCACCTCCCCGTGCTCACAGGGAGCAAAACCAGGCCGGTTTCGCCCAAGAATGTTGGTGAAGAAGCAATAAAAAGTCGTAATCTGTGTGGTCTTCAAACACCCCTCTGCTAACAGCAGGGAGCAGAAAGGAACTGGGGGCTGGAAGCACCAGAGACCCCTCGGCATCTCCCGGCCTCGCAGATGCTACGTCCGTGGGCTTCGCTTTTCTGCCTCCATGCAGAACCCCGGACGGACTCTGGTCCCGCCTAGAGAGAACGTCATTGCCATAGAGGGGCAGCCTCTCACCACTCAGTCCCATGGGTCGGCGGACAGAGGATTGCCTGCGTCCACCCCAAGGCAGCCAGCTACTCCCTGCAGCAGGGCCCCCCACCCTGTCTCGGAGGGACGGGGACCTCTCATCTTGTGGTCCCACTGAAGATGCCACAGAAAAGCTAGACCGACACCTGGCTGGGACGTCAAGCTTGTGCCTGAAGAGGGAATGACCTGGCCTAGTGCTTCCCTGAGATGGTTCGGTTGCCAGCCAAGTCCCACATCGGCAGGTGGCTGCCCCTCCAAAATCCCTTCACCCCCAGGTTTCCCTGCAAAAACCCTCCAGCCCAGCTTGGCTTCAGGAAGCCAGCTTTTCTACATAAATCCCTGACCCAGTTTTTAAGAAAAGATTTTAATTACTTATAGAGTAAAGGGAAGGGAGGGAGAAAGAGGGAAAGAAACATCAGTGTGTGGTTGCCTCAAGTGCACCCCCAACGGGGGACCTGGCCCGCAACCCAGGCAGGTGCCCTGACTGGGAATCGAACCAGTGACCTTTTGCTTCACAGACCAGCACTCAGTCCACTGAACCCCACCAGCCAGTGCACTCACTGTCTCACTTTTTATTAACCCATCTTGCTTTTCATCCTTCTCTTCCCTCCCATGGACACAACAAAAGCCCCAAACAAAATATCAGGACCCCCCTTGGAGGGGGTGGGCAGGGGGTACGTTGAAAAGACTTAAGTGCCAAATACTTCTGTACAAATCACGTTCTTTTCCAACAGGCAAACAGCATGTACTTCCAACGTCTTTTATCTTCTGTCTTCGCGGGACCACGAGTTGCCCATCAACGCCTGTCTAGGTTGGGAGTTCCTACACTGAAGTCACCCCCATCTTAGCAGCCGTGGAGGATGTCACCTGACAGCCGTGTCTCTCTCCGACTTCCGCGCAGACCAGCCCTTGAGGTTTTCCGGAAGAACGCTGGGTCATCCACGCGCGGTCCGCGCTGCCGTGGGCTGCCGTCCGGGCTAGCTGCTGTGTTCCCGCTGCCCCTGGAGATCTTTTATTAGCGTGGCCCATCGTTATCACTTGAATTTCTCGTGAGTCATTTGGTTTGCTGCATAATGGGATGCCTATAGCACCTAGAACATTGCTGGCCCCTAATTTCCCAGCTCCCAGATTTAGGACCACATATAATAGTGCAAATAGGACGCCTTCAGATTCCTATTGCTGAGATGTGTGAGATATTACTCTAGAAAATTAAAGAATCATCAATGTGATATATACATAATTTCATTGTTACACAAATGGTTCCCTCGGAATGTCATTGGAAAAGAAATGCGGTGAGTTAATGTTCCTTCAGCTGGGAAAGTGGAACGGGACAACTTGGGGACACAGTGTCTGTGTTTCAAATAACGCATGTCAAAACTGTTTACGATGCAGTGATTTATAGCGTGTGCTGATAATTCCCACGCAAGACTCCCCGGTCCGTGGTGTTTCCTGAGGAAGCCCTGGCTCCACGTATTAACCAGGCCCCAAACAAGCTCCTATTCCCCGAGTGGGGCTCCTCTTCCCTCCTGTCGCAGGACACGGACTCACTCTTCACTGGGCCCCTCGACCCACAAACTCAGCTCCCCTCTTTCCCAGGCCATTTTCAAGGGCCTGTCACTTCTGCCTTCTGGAACTTTCTTCAATCCCCCCTTTCTGCTCCATCCTCTCTGCTTTCCTCTGCCCTGCAGGCCACCGCCTCATCTCTTGATGCTTCATTCCCAGCCTCTAAGATCGTTTCTGGCACATAGTAGGTGCTTGTGTCAATGTCTCGTGTCCTGGGTTCAGGGCTGGCCTGAGGGACCCTTCGGCAGAATGACCGGCTCTATAGGCCTTTTTTTTTTTTTTTAGCAGTGCTGCCAAACGGACCTAAAAGACAGAATGATGTGGGCCACAGGCCTCATTTAAACTGTCCCAGCAGCCCCGTTTTAAAAGGTAAAAAGAAAGAGATGATGTTCCCTTTAATAACGCATTTTATGTAACCTACGTAAAATTTACCATCTCGACTGACGACCAGTGTACAATGATACTTAGGGACAGAATGCTTTGCGATCTCTTTTCTCACCACGTCTCTACCATCCAGGGCACACCTGACGCTCACAGCACATCTCAGCCGGACCCGTCATGGTCCAAGTGCGCCTGAGCGGCCTGTGACGTGCACCCCCAGGCTGGACAGCTCAGACCAGGAGATCACGGGGAGGGGAGGGCGTAGGACCACAGCACTTACGTCCCTGACCCCCGTCCCACCCCCACTGGTCCTCACAGGCTGGGAGGGGGGTTGGGGTCCCCAGTGCCAGTAGGGTGGCCAGTATATTAGTGCCCTGGGGCCACTGGAACCAAGCGCCCCAAACCTGTGGCCCTGCAACAGTAGACATTCAGTGAAGAGTCTCTGGAGGCTCTAAACCAAGGCACTGGCAGGGCCGCTCACCCGAAAGTCGCCAGGGGGAAGGAACCCTTCCTTTCCGTTCCAGCTTCAGATTGCTGGCGTGTAGGCGCACCCCTCTAAGGAGTGTCCCCATCATCAATGCTGCCCTCTGGTGTGCGTCTGTCTCTCCCTGTAGGGACACCCATCGTGTCCCAGGAAGGGCCCGCCCCACTCTGGTGGGACCTCGTCTGAACCAGTGACGTCTTCAGTGACCCTGAGTCGAGTGGCACCACGTTCTGAGGGTCTGGGAAAGACTTCTGCCTGCAGGAACAACATCCAAGCCTGGACAACGGGCAACGGCGACCTGCTCTGACCAGAGCGAGCAAGTCCTCGCCGTCCCCCGCTGGAGGTCCTGTGCGCAGTCAGGTCTGTTCCCAGAGGTTTCTCCTCCGTTCCCTTGGCCGGCGGATGCCCCCGCGCTACACTGTGTGAGTGGCACCTTTTAATGTTTTCATTCTAGATGTTTTATGGTATCTCTCCCCACCCGTGGCCCATCTCTCTCCAGGTTGTCCTCGTAACCTTCCTCGTGCTTCCTCTCAATAAACTTTTAAGTGACTTGTTAGGAAAAAAAAGAAAATAATCAGGGGTGTGATTTCCACTGAGATTGCCTAACTTGTTGGCCTGGTTACCTGTCGAAGGGGTGTCCTTCCCTGAATGTCTCGGGGACCCTCCTGCTCACCACACCTTCATCTTCTTTCACACACTACCTCCCACCTCCAACTCCCGTATTTCAACCAGCGGGGCCAGCGTGACCCCAGTCCTCTGGGGAATGTCTCTCCCGCTCCCCGCCAGCCCAAGGGATCCTTTCCGCCCGTGTCACTGTCACCCTGCCCAAGGCACAATTGCACATCTCCTGAACACCCGCCTTTGAAGAGCCTGGCCTCTCACCCAGCAGCTCTCCTTTCTAACCCATCCCCCTCGGTACGTCCTCGGGGGCAGCACGCCGTGCCCGAACCTGACGGCCTTCAGCCCCCGCACCCCCCTTGCACCTCGCTTCTGGGCCACTCAAGCCGCCAAGCCTTGCAGTACAGGCTCTTCTTGTTCTTGTCCCAGAGGAGACCTCAGAACGGAAAGCAGATGGGCCAGAGAGAGCCAACCAGGGCCTGAGGCGCCGGCTTCCAGGGGGAGCGACCCAGGCAGCTGTGCGGAAACCCCCCATGTCTGCGCAAGGAGCCCCGCATTTGCATTTTGCACTGAGCCCTGCAAATTCCGTAGCCCGTCCTGGTCGGGGGCCTTTGGAGGCAGAAGAGCAGAAGACACAGAAAACCTGAGAAGGTGGCAGCACCACCAAGCTGCCTTCCGCCAGTCGAACGCCACTCGATTGGAAGGGAGGGGACCGGGAAAAATTACCTATTCGCTAAAAAAGATGATGAATGTTACCCTTCCCTTGGGTGAGTCCGCTTCCGAAGGCGTTTCTGGAAACTATTTTCTACCTAGACAACAGGGGGAGCAGACTTGCCGGTGAAAATCTTCAACTGAAGGTTTCCACGTGGAACTGGGCCGGTGACAACTCATCATACGCAAACGTCCCCAGCATCTATGTTCCTACGTGTGTTCTGCAGCCCTCCCGGTGGCACATCTGGGTGGCAAATGACACCCAGATGCTACTCTCCTGAAGTGCGTCTCCGACCCGCTTTTAGGAAGCGATGTCGCATGACCACACGCAGTGCCCAGGCACAGCTCCGGGGCGCCCCTCGGTCCTTCGGTGGAGGTTTGTGGGGGGCTCCCGTGCCGGCCGCACCGAAGCGAGGAAGCCCGAGTGCGCACGGAAGAGCCAACGTTGGCGGCAAGAGCGGCTTTAACTATAATATTTGTCTTGTGACTCGCTGTGGCTTTGACAGTCTGACTACAATAATTATCACTTTCTCAGGAAATATTTAATAAAGATAACGCGATAATCCTGTGCACTGCTGCACTTTTTCATTGAATCCCTTTACGGCGCTATTTTAATAACCGAGGAGGGGGGCGTACGTTCATCATGAAGCAAACTCTAGGCTGAATTTTTCAGAGACATGGCCAAAAGGGTGCTTTGTAAAGGTACGTGATTTTCAAGTACAAATACGCTGTTTTTGTTTACGTAGCGAGGTGTGGAAAAACGTCATTTTAACGGAAACAGGAACGTTCTTTTCAGGAAGGTGGTTACTCTCTTCAGGAAAATCCCTTCCTAAAGGAAAATCCGCTCATGGGTTTGAAGGCAGACTCTGCCCCTCACCCTGGCTTGAAACAGTCACTGAAAGATTGGCTTACGCTGCTTTATAGTGGAGGGGGGTGAAGAGAGGCAAGGAGAGAAAAGGTTTGTAGCAGAGGATCCCCAGGGGCTTTAAGGAGGGAACACACCCCTGGCTGGGGTAGCTCAGCGGGTTGAGCCCCAGCCTGTGAATAGAAAGGTCACCAGTTTGATTCCCAGCCAGGGCACATGCCTGGGGTGTGGGCCAGGTCCCCCACAGGTGGAGTGCAAGGGGAAACCAGCAGAGGCTTCTCTCCCACATTGATGCTTCTCTCCCTCTTTCTCCCCCTTTCCCCTCTCTAGAAATGAATAAATCTTTGTTTAAAGAAACGATTCTTTAAAAGAACAGAGCACCTAGTCTCACTGTGATGTGTAAATTGGTTCTGTCTCCCCCTTCCAGGCACCACCCACACAAAAGTCCTGCCTTAGGACATCAGGGGAGGGGACAGAGCAGAGAGGCTCTGGTCCCATAGAAGCAGAAACTGAATGCACTCAGGATTTCCCCAGGTCTTGGGTGGGCTGGGGGAGGATCCCTTTTGACATTACCATCCCCTCCGCCCCCCCATCTGCAGGGGATTTGTCCCAAGGCGCGCGTGGATTCTTAAAACCACAGACAGTACAAACCCTATAAATGGTACGTTTTTCCTATGCATATGTACCTACGATCATGGTTAATTCATAAGCTAAGTGCAGTAGGGGATTTACAACAATAACTAATAATAAAATAGAGCAATTATAACAACATACTTAACAAGCATTATGTGAATAGGCTTGCGCTCTCTCTCTCTTTCTAAAGACGTCACTGTGCTGCACTCACCCTCCCTCTTGTGATGGCCGAACACGGTGCCACGTCACCATGATGACATGCAGAACTTGCCATGGACTATTTTCGGACCAAGATTGGCCACCAGTAACTGAAACCACGAAACACGAAAGGATGGGTGAAGGGCACCACCGAACCCCTCGTCTTTAAAAAGAGGCTATTTCCCCCGGACAGTGCTTCCCATGCACGTGTTTTCTTTCTGATGGACAGGGCTTCCCCGCCCCTGCAGCGGAGCCGGCTGGGCCCGGAGCAAGACGCTGGAGGATGGAGGGTGACCTGCTGCTGAGGGCCTTCTCCTCTGCTTTCTCAGCATGGACTCTGGGTCCGCAAGCTCCCAACACGAGATGGAGACGCGAACCCCACTGGGCGAGGCCCTCCCTCCTGGCCCCTCTCAACGCTCAGCCTCTAAAAACGTGCCGTCTGAGCACCAGCTCTGAGCAATCGATGCACCTATAGGCAGTTGTGCTTCAAAGCGATTTTTTCCTGTTTTTAGAAATTGGAAGTGGCTGAAGGGAATGTCAGACATGAGGAAAACTCTCCGGCTAGAGCCACGCTCCTGTGAAGGTAAGATACACGGTTATCACTCGTGATAAAGGCCAGTGCCGCTGCTCCATAAGCCCGTGACTCACCCTCCCTGCCCACCCTAAAACCGCTTAGGCTCCCTCAGGATGCTTCATTCTGGGGTCCGGGAGGTGGAGACCAAGGCCGCGCCCTTCCGGAGCTGCCTGCCATGGTGGGACCTGGACGGGGGCAGCTGGCACACTGTGGGCAGCCCTGCTGGGCGGGAAGGCTGCAGCCTGGTCTTGGTGTAATCCTAGCAGAACCAGCTCAGGGTTCTTCCGTCCCCTGCAAAGCCGAGATTCCCCAGGGGGGCAGAGAACACATGGCTTCTGGACACCACGCATCGCTGGGTGGCCGCCCAAGATGGGGTGATTTGGCCACGGACCGAGTTCCCACCTCAGCGGACGGCCCCAGTTCTTCTCAGACCCCAGGAAGCCTGAACGGACACACTAATGACCAGCATAGACGACAATGAGGCTCCAGCAGGACAAATGCCCGGTGAGGCACCTGGGGAAAATAATCCCAAACACAACGAAGTCACAGGGAATGAGATGTTTGGAAATGCTAGGACAGAGGCGGCGGGAGCAGGTGAAATGTTAGGGTGTGTGAGTGTAGGGGGGGCCTCATCTGGGGTACAGAGATGTGACAAGGAAGCTGGGAATCTCCCCCAGGCGAAGGCAAAGAAAACCTCTGGTCCCCCAGGAAGCTATGGAGGGAGAAGCGAGGTGCTGGCTTATCCCAAAGAACAAGGCGCAAAGAGATTCTGAGCTCTTGGATTTCTTTGTACAAAGAAATTCATATTTGGATGTTGTTTATCCTAAAAGCAACTCATGGTTCATCTGAAACCAACAGTGCTAAGGTGAACCCCGACTCATCCTGGTGAGAAATTTGTTCTTCGTTTCCGCTAAGTATTCGCAGCCGAGCAGACCATGGGAGGAGAGAGCTGGGGAAGACTTTAAACTCCACAATCCAAGTAGATCCCAAGGTTGTGGGTTGTTGCTAAGTTGGTTAAAATCTAGAGTAAAAATCTCAGGGCTCCTACCAATGGGGGCTTTAGAGGTCATTGGTAGGGGATACAGCTTCACACCATTATCTTTTTTAAATAAAAAGAACAAACAGCATTTGTTGGGCGCTTACCACATTGCGTGCCGGGCCCCAGCCTAAGCATCTGACGTGTACAGTCTCGTTCTACCTTCGCAACCTCTGAGAGAGGACCTGGGATTACCCCCATTTTACAGATGAGAAAGCTGAGGCCCCAAAGAGTTAAGGCAGTCTGGGCACTGGTGGCAGCACAGCCATCCATGTCCCAGGTGTCCCTGTGGCCAAGCAGTGGCCCCAGCAGGAGACTAGGAGCTGCAGGACCCCAGGTTTCACCCCCAAGTGGGTGCATCTCAGACTTGTATCCTCAGGGGCTGGGGTTGGGGGGAATCCCACCACCACCCGCTGTCTCCCTGGGTGCTTCTGCAAAGGTGCCCAAGGCATGCCAGGAGCCCCCCAACCACGGCTAGGCAGCCCTGCACCAAAAAGAGCCCCTAAAATGTTTGTCAACCAGAGATTTTTTTCCCCCTAAAACTTGTGATTTTTTTAGTAGTCTTCCTCTACAGATGCATTTATTGAGACCATGTAGGTTTTAAACAAATACAGCTAAATGCCTCTTTCAAGGCAAAGACCAACCAATGTGTTGGAAAATTATAGCTAAGCACATGCTTTTAGTAAAAGGCGAAACATTTATACGGCCTGAAGGGAAACCAGCGCACGCTAACTAAGCACATGATTTTCATGGAAACACACACCTCACCAACCAGCCCGGCCCCTGCTGCCTCCTGACGGCCAACGCCAGCAGCTGCCAAGGGGCTTCTCACCCTCCAACACCAGGTAAGCAGCTGAAGGACCCCGAGCGAGCCCGCGACATGATCATCCCCCAGCGTCCGGGCCTTCTTCCGAGTCCTCCTGTCAAGCCCCCAGGCAAGGCGGCTTCACAGCCTTAATCTTCCAGCCGGGGCAAGCGGCCAGCCCGAGGGCCCAGCGAGGAGCCTGAGTGTGCAGGAGTGCTCTGCGGGGTCACCACGTGGGACTTGAGCCATGCGTTCCTGCTGGACCCAGAGTTCTGGGGAGAAGGGCTCCTGTCAGTCAGAGGCCTGGCAAACAACTGCCTGTGCCTCTGAGCACTGGGGAGCAACCCCTCCTTTACCCCTCCTGAGAGTCAGCTGACCTCAAACACCAGCAGCAGCCTCTGCTGTTGGATCGGCCACACACGGTCCTAGCTCGCCTGTCGACTCCTCCCTACAAAAGAAAATCTCCTTCCTGTCTGACCTTGGAGCGCTGGCAGATCTATCTCCTAGTCCACAGTTCTCCTTATTGCAATAGTAGCCCCCTTCCCATACTGCAATAGTAATCTCCTCCCCCTACGCAATAGTGGTCCCCCTACTGCAATAGTAGTCCCTTCCCGCCTACTGCAATAGTAGTTCCCTTCCACTACTGCAATAACTCCCTTTAAGTAAAATGGCTTAGTACCTAAGACTGAATTCATTTTCTTATCTGTCTCCCCACATTCTCCTTGATTATCTGGGAAAATCCAATGTACTCAGCCCATCTCCTCCATAGACCTTTGCGGACTCTGCCCAGACTAGCTAAATGGATGGTATATAACAGCCTGGCTCCCAATCGCTGTATTTCTGTCATGGCTGCAGGTCCTCCAACCAGTTCCTTCCCCTCTTGGAGCCAAGTCGGTTCCACTGCAAAGCACTGTGGGAGACGCTTTTCTCCAAAGAGCAAATGGGGCGGGCAGAGCGGGGTGCGCAGCGCTGTGGGGGTCTGTTGGCTCTGTTCCCTATGCACGTTCTGCTTTAAGGCTGCAAACACTCGGTACGATGCCCATTTTCAACATTGCTCTCAGCTGGTACCGGAACGGCCCATGGTGGGAACACTGGCGACCGAAGGCTCTTGAGAAGATGCACTGTGGATGCTGTCTCCCCCAGAATGAGATCGGGGGCAGGGGCGGGGGCAGCATAAATTCTGGAAGACAGCAAAGCCGACCCCCGTCCTACCACTGAAGCGCAGAGAAGCTGGGGTGCAAAGCTTAGGCTGTAATAACTAGCGGCCCCAGACCTGTCTCTCGCTGTTTCAGATTGGTTGTGTGTGTTCCCCTAAGCCCCGTGACCCCCCGTGACTCACCCCCACCGACTCCCCTGCAGTCGGCCAGGCTGGGATCCTGGGGATATTCCAGTTTGTGGCTTCAGTCAGGCCTCCTGCGTGGAAAGCCCAATTTTCCCCTCTGATCTAGCTTTTCGACTTGGAGAAACGCATCCCAAGGAGACACGGTCCAAAAATAGAGGTATAATGATCACATCAGCACACCCGCTGAAGACTGAAAGATAGGCAACAATTTAAATGTCTAGCAGTGTTGCATTAATATATAATTTGTAGCCAGTGAGAAACTACATAGCCATTTAACATGATATATATATGCTATACTCGGATATCTGTTGAATAGCGTAAGAATGGCATACATTTGAGTGAGAAAATTATACAGTATCCTGTAGTGACCCTCATTGGCTTGGTCACCTTAATCCACACCCCCACCCCAGGACCCCGGCTGCCGCCAGCAGGACCTGTCTCCTGACCCTGCCTGCTGCCTCCGTCCCCCTGGGACAGGGCTGGTCTTGGGCTCCGGCCCTGGGCTCCATCAGGCAGGTCTGAATCAAAGGTCCTGTGTGGCCATAGCATGTCCACTTCCAGGCCCAGGGGACACGCTGACCCTCAGTGGGTGGTCTGCTCGCTTCTGCAGCCGCTCAGAAAGGCTGGTAACAAAGCACAGAGGTGCCAGCAAGTTCATGTCCATGGGCGGTTTGTCCAAGGAGAGAAAAGTGACCAAAAGGAGCCTGGAGATGACAGCACCTCTTGTGGGAAGACGGGCCGCCGGGTTCTCTCACGAAGCTCTTGATAGCTCAACAGTGCACCCAGCATACCTGGTTTTTCGCCTCCTCTTCCTCCTTCCCCTTCCCTCACGGTTTGGCCCTGGGATTGCACGTTCCAGGAAAGCATTAGCAAATAAGCTAGGTATTTGGGCCAAAGCAAAAAAAAAGTCCAGTACATACTCTGTGTGTGTGTGTGTGCACATGTGTGCACAATGCATGTCTGTGCATGAGACATACACATACACATGGGTATGTGTATGAGAGAGAAAACTGGTTGCCGGTGATTTTTCACTTGCATATAGTTCTAATTTTCTATAACCTTAATGATAAATATTATCGCATTTATACCTGTGCAAGTTTATTTTCGAGAATGTCACCCACCGAAAATTCTTGACCACCCACAGAGGTTAGCCACCTGCAGAATTCGGGGCGCACAGTGCACACCCTCACTTCTGACAGGAAGTGCAAGAGTGGGGTGCGAAGGAAAGTGGGTGAGCTGGAGACCTGGGGGAGGACCCACAGCAAGAACAGGCCTGAGGACCCTCTTGCAGCAAATCAGAGCCGACAGATGATTTTCTGGGGTGAATATAACTAAGACACAATTAAGTAAGTTTTCTTGCTGGGTTCGTGAGCGCACTGTCCGCTTCATTAATCAATGCCCATAAGGCTTCATGCGAGAGAATCACAGAATTTCAAAAATGAAAGCGACCCTAGAGGTCATCAAATTTAACTTTCTCATTTTGCCTGTGATTTTCATAAAAGGAACCAAGACCCAGAGTGCTCCCCGGGCTGGCTCACGACTTTCCTGGAAATACGCCCCCGCCCCGCCACTGCGCCAGGGGCTGGGAAGTCCTCCCAGGCTTCCTTGCGCAGGCAAAGCCGGGGCGAAGCTCCCCTGATCCCCACAACATGGCATTTGCAGTGCTGCTTAACACGCACCGCATTCGGCAGCCGGGTGGTTTCCCCAGGGGGTGGGGAGCAGCCCGTGATCTGCTGAGCAGAGGCCCTTGAGCTCCAGGTTGCTGGTGCCCATGCGACACCTCCGGCTTTGCAACCAGGGATGTGCCAGCCCAGGGGTGCGCCGGGGACCTGGCCAGCCCACCTCCACCTGCCACGCAGAAGTCCTGTTGGGTAGGACCCCAGGCTCCAGGGCAGACGGCCTAGGTTCCCGTCCTGCTCCATCACTAACTAGCTGGGTTATCCAGATGCTTCCTTACCTCCTCTGCCCCACCCCCACCCCGTGGAGGACCGTGTTTCACACAGAGCAGGGCTCCGTGGGTGTTGGCACACGGACCTATGAATCTCTTACTGTGCCTAGAAGGAGGCCTGACATAGAGGGAGAGCATCACGAATGGCACCTGCCTCCGGGATCTTTGTCGCCGCCAGTCTAACTGTGCTGAGGAACAGAACATATCAAACTATCCAAAGAGCAAAGACGGCATAGACGGGGGTGGGGCAGCTGCGCCTCCCGGAGGAGGGGGGCAGCGGAGGGAAAGTGGACCCCCGAAGAGGAAGCTCACACAACTCCCGCAGCCTCTGCAAAACCCCATGGAGTCGCAGGAGCCGTTCAAGCACGTTAGGGGCCAATTCCACATGTGCTCTCGGAACCGAGTAGGGTCATCGCGTGGCTGGGCTGGTATCATCATTTCCATTTAGCGGAAAGAGTCCTCCAACACGATGGTTTTGCCTTTCACCCTCGCCCACCGCTCTGGGCAGAATAGAGACCTAAAGACCCATCGGGCTTGATCAGAGCCAGGAATCACCCTTCCAGAAGCTTCTGTCACTTAGATTGTAGGATCTACACTTAAAATTACAGCACGGCCCCAACGCCAGACAGTATTCTAATTCACCGTGATGGAACACTTAGCTCTGACGATGTGAAAGTATACTGAGCCAACCACTTTAAATTCTGGGGGTGGGGAGGGGGGTGTCTTTCCAGAATTAAGTCGCAGGAGTGATAATAGTTATGAAGCATTATTAACCTTTCCTGCCCTAAAACCGCATTTCACAGATAATGAAGAAGGATTTTGCTTCCTGCTGGCCGCATCAATGTCTTTCTGATGCTAAATATTCATCTCAGGTTCTGGCGGTGTTATGACAAGGCACTCAAGTTTTATCACATTTTCTCATCATTATTTTATCTCCCACGTGGGGGTAAACACCCTAAATATTCAGCCTTGTCACAGCAAGGGGTCCTGATGGCATCCGTGTGATAGGGACCGAACATAGGTGACCCTGTGCGGATGCCTCTGTGCCCCCCGTTACAGGTCTGCTTCACACGTGAGCAACTTCAGTCGGAATTTAGAAACAGCAGCCTTTGTCAGGAAGAGCTCCTCTCCCAGGGTGACGGGTGATGGGAAGACAGGAGACCATTAGGCCCCATTGTGGAGCTGCACTTAAGAGCCTCAGCATCAGCGCCCTCTTGTTCTCAGGGGGGGAGGGTTCCTGGAAGGAGACATTCTTGATGCCTTTCTGCCTGAGTTTTTTTGAAGGTAACTCTTTGTTCTTGTGGAAAGGTTCTTTTTTTCTTCCTGGAAGGGGAAGCACCCCTGCTGCGTTCTGACAGTCTCTCTCCACAGGAGGGATGGCACCTATGGCTGTGAACTTTCAAAGGGACTGCACTCCAGGGGACTAAGATAATTTGAAGGCGACAACTGATCAGCAAAGGAATTGAAACATCGGAAGGAGGCATCTGTGCGATCTGGTTAAGTAACGTCTGTATAAAGCTGTTGAAAAGCATGAGGCATTTCTCGTACTAATACGGGATGTTCTCCAAGATAACATGTTAAGCAGTGAAAAAAGCAAGGCCTCACACAGTCAGTAGAGTATGCTAGAGTTTATGGTGTTTTGAAAGGAGATATGTATCTTTCCACTAATAGACGCACGAAATTTCACTGGAAGAATCCATCAGAAATGGATGAGAGTGGCCTCTGAGCAAGCAACCAGAGAGCTAGTGTGCTGTGGTAAAATGTATTTCTTTACTGTATACACCATATACTTTAACTGAGTCTTAGTGAGAGAGATTTACATTTTTCTATTAAAAAAAAAAAAAAAAAAAGGACAGCCTGTGAACCCAAAGGTCGCTGATTCAATCCCCAGCCAGGGCATATAACCAGGTTGCAAGCCAGGTCTCCAGCCAGGTCCGTAGCTAGAGGCAGGTGAAAGGCAACTATATATGGATGCTTCTCTCCCTCTCTGCCTCCCTCCTCTCTCTAAAAATAATAAATAAAATTTTTTTTGAAAAAGGAGAGGTATTCCTACCAATGTTAGAATAATTGTCATCCATATGCAAAAGCAAACAAACAAACAAAACAATCTTTGACCTCCATAAAAATTAAATGAAATGGATCAGAAACCCTACTATAAAATACAAACTATACAACTGCTTGGAGGAAAACTGCCAAAACATGGGGTTAAACGAAGAGCTCACAGAAATAACGCAAATCACGACCTGTTGCTAGGACAACGACAGATGGCGGAATAAGAGCTCGCTGGCTCCTACCACCCTTCGCGCCAATAGCCAGGCAGGCATCCACAAGCAAAAATTAAAAATTGATAAATTGGGTTTTATTAAAATGTAAGACGTTTGCTCATCCAAAAATGCTGTCAAGAGAATAAAGAGGCAAGCTGTAGACTGGAGAAAATGTTTGCAAATCACACAGTCAATCAAGGACTTGAATCCAGAGTGTAGAAAGAACTCTCAAAACTTAACCGTAAGAGAACAAACAACCCAATTTTCTTCACAGGGAAAGGACTGGAACAGACGCTCCACTAAAGACGATATAAGGATGGCAAAAAAGATATTTAATACCCTTAACCACCAGGGAAATGCAAATTAAAAGCATGACAAAATACCACTCTAAACGTACTAGAATGACTAAAGTAGGAAAAAACACTGACATTATCACAGGCTAGCAAAAATGTCAAGTAGCTGCAACACATACATTGAGGACAGGACCCTGGAAAACAGTTGGGCACTTTCTTATCAAGTTAAACATTCACTTATCATGTGGCGTCATACAACCCAAACTCTGATTTCTAGGTATTTGCTCTAGAAAAAAATGGAAACTTCCATTCTCACAGAAACTTGTACAGATATTCACAGTCACTTTCTTTGTGACAGCTAAAATCTGGAAGATGCAAATATTGTTCCATAGGTGAAGTGATAAAATGTAGCACACCCATACAACGGACTATCATTCAGCAATATATATATATAGACAGATATAGAAAAATAGATATAAAGGGAGGTGGAAAAGGAGCTAACTGTTGAAAAACTAGGATGAATCTCAAAGACATGGTGAGCAAATGAGCGTTCCATATTGCAGAAGCCCATTTAAAGAGATCTGCAGTTGCCAGGAAGGACAGGCGAGGGCCAGTGTCACTGTGGAAGGGTAGGTGACATGAGGTCATGGCAGTGGGGGTTCATGCAGCTGGTCTATATCCCAGTTATGGAAGCAGGTACATGAAGATACACGTGTGTCAAAACTCACAGAAGTGAAACTCTAAAGGAAAACAGTGAATTTTACTGCATGGTAATTTTTTAATTAAATTTGAAAAAGAAAGGTGAGTTCCAGCTTCCAGTATCATGGTGAACTCGATTGGGGGAGCTGAGATACTGTTGCAGTGTTCCTGTATTCTATGTAAATAGTAAAATATTAGATCTGAGTTGATTGTGGTAAGTTAAAGACACGTAATGTAATCTTTACAAGAACTACTAAAAATAAGAATGGAGATAGCAAAAATGTTTGAAGTGAAGGCAGTAAAATTAAATTTTAAAAAATACTATTGTAACTCATAAGAAGGCAAGAAAGAAACAGAGAAAGAAAAAGCAAATGAGACAAATAAAAAAAAAAAACACGAACAGAAAACTGCATACCGAATTCCAATGCTATCAATAATTACATTAAATGTAAATGGACTAAAAACTCTAATCAAAAACTAAGACCCAAGAATATGCTATCTGCAAAGGATACACTTAATAATTTTTAAAAGACAAATACATTGAAAATAAAAACGTGAAGAAAGGCTATGCAACCACTAATCTAACCAAACTAGAGTGGCCACATTGATATTCAGCAAAACAAGTTTCAAGAGAAGAGGCATTATCAAAGAGAAAGCTGAGCATTTTGTTAATGACAAATAGTCAATATTTCAGGGAGGCACAGCATACTTATAATTGTGTCCCTAATAAGAGTTTCAAACTACATGAAGCAGAAACTCATAGAAAGAAAAGAGAAATCAATAAAGCCACATCAGAGTTGGAGATTTTTATATCCCTCTCTAAGTAATTGATAAAACAACTAGAAAAATATTAGCAGCGATATAGAAGATGTGAATGACACTATAAAATCCTAACTTAATAGACATTTACAGAAGAATGCAGCTAATAGCTACAGAATATGCATTCTTTTCAAATGCACGTGGGATATTTATGAAGCCAGACCATATGCTGGGCTATAAAATAAGTCTCACTAAATGTTAAAAACATGGAAATCCTAGAGAGCATGTTTCTGGCCAAAACTGAAGTAAATTAAATATCAATAAGCTATAAAGAAAAGTTCCAAGGACTGAAAATTAAAACAATAAAACTTCTAAATAAACTATCAATCCGATAATAAGCCAGAAGGCCTAAATCAATTATTTAAGTCTTCACCGAGAAGGCTAGAAAAGAAGAATAAACTCAAAGTAGAGAAAGGACATAATAAAGAACCGAAAAAGAATAATAAAAAAGAAAAACAATGTAGAAAATGAAGATAAACAAAAACTGTTTCTTTGAGCCCCGGTGGGCATGGCTCCATGGATTGAGTGCTGGTCTGAGACCCAAAAGGTCGCTGGTTCAATTCCCAGTCAGGGCACATGCCTGGGTTGCCAGCCAGTTCCCCAGTTGGGAGCGTGTGACAGGCAACCAATCCATGAATCTCTAGCATATCAATGTTTCTCTCCCCCTCTCCTTCCCTTCCCCTCTCTCTAAAAGTAAATAAATAAAATCCTTTAAAAAATTTGTCTCTATTCCTCCTGCATAAAGTGAAGGTAAAATATTTTCATTAAAAAATAACCAGTTCCTTGAAAAGATAACTCAACTTGATAAACCCCTAGTAAGACTGAGGAAAAAAACAAAACAAAACAGAAAACTAATCACCAGAAACAGGAACAAGAAGTGATGTTATTATAGCTTCTATCAACAACAAAAAATTATGACCAAACGGTGTCAAAAAATTTAACAACTTAGAAGAAACAGATAATAGCTTTAAAAACACTATAGCCTTGGCTGGTGGCACAGTGGATAAGGTGCCCGCCTGCGAGCCCAGGGATCGCTGGTTCGATTCCCAGCCAGAACACATGGTCAGGTTGCAAGCCAGGTCTCCAGCCAGGTCCGTAGCTGGAGGCAGGTGAGATGCAACCATACATGGATGTCTCTCTCCTGCTCTGCCTCTCTCCCTTCCCCTCTCTCTAAAATTAAAAAAATAAAAAGTAAACTTAAAAAACCCACAAGTTACTAAAACAAAAATTATGTAACACAAAATGAGACTGGGTCTTTGGCTCATCTAGAAAATTAAATGTGTTATTTAAGAAACTCACCAAACTGGCTTTAAAGGTTCTATCTCCTCAGAGTCTCCCCACGATGACAGGTGCCCAGGTGTCCAGCACAGCCCAGGTGGCCCTTCCCCAGGTCATCTCCCTGGTTACACCCAAGGTGGGTGAGGACCTCATCGGGTGCCCCAACCCCTGTGTGTCTGCCTGGTTCCCCAGTGGCTCGGGCAGCCCCTTGCCACCCCAAAATCAGTGTGAGTGACCCAGGCCAGGGATCTGGGGCCCCATTGCCAGTGAACCCCTCAGCGCACCCTAAAAATGCAGTAAGTAAAAATAATGAAAGACTCATCCAAAATAAGCTGCTGGCCCAGATGTTTTCACTGATGAATTCTACCAAACATCAAGGATGAAATAATACCAATTTTACATAAACTCAGAAAATACAGAAATAAGGAACTCTTACCAGTGTACACAGGAAGATTAGCATAACTTCAGTACCAAAACCCAATATTAATGTCGTAAGAAATTTAAAGCTTCGATTCCCCAACCAGAGCATATATAACCAGGTTGCGAACCAGGTCTCCAGTCAGATCTGTGGCTGGAGGCAGGTGAAAGGCAACCGTACATGGATGCCTCTCTCCCTCTCTGCCTCTCTCCCTTCCCCTCTTTCTAAAAATAATGAAATAAAATCTTAAAAAAAAAAAGAAAAGAAAGTTAAAGCACAATATCCTTCCCAAACACAGGGGCAAAAGTTAACAAAATACTAGCAAATCAAAAATAACTATATATATAGTTAACTGTATATAAATGTATATATAGACATATCAAAATTTATTGCCATATATAACAGTATGTAATGATTACATAGAATTATAAATATATAATAGGTAGTCATATAACAATATATCATGTAGCATGTAATCAATATGATATGCAATATAATCACATATTATTCTTTTATATAGTTACATAATATTGTAGTTATACTACATATCATACAACGATTGTATAACTAACTCTATCTTACATAGTCACATACGATATATAGTACGGTGCTCACATAGCACATTATATTCATGTAATACGACCTGGTAACTATGTGGGTGAATCTCACCTACGTTATGTTAGGAGAAAGAAGCCAGATACAAAATAGAACATACACGGACCCATTTCTGAGACGTTCTAAAACAAGCGGAAGGGATTTAAGGAGAAAAATCAGCAGGACGAAGATGTCACTGCCGGGGGAGGGGTGGGGACACAGGGACAGGGACTAAGACACACCAGCCGGAAGAAACCTAAGGGAACTCTCTGGGCAGGTGGCAACATTCTGCATCGTGGCCAGGATGTAGGCATTGTGGGTGTTTTCCTGTCAACATTACACAGTTAACCTTTGTGTGTGGCAACCTCTGTAATTACCACAAAAAACATAACTAAACTGTAAAGAGTAAGTTAAGTGTGAGGAGAGTGAGTGGAAAGCCTAACGAACAGAAACCGGGTGACGTGTGGCTTACGTCCAGTTCTGTGCGCTATGGAAAGGTCTGTGGACACCGTGCGTGATAAAAGCTAGACGTCGAATTCAGTGGTTGAACTGCACACGCAGACACCGCCGGCTCCAGTGGCAGCCCAGGGACAGCATCCAGCGAGCGGTGGCCCCCTGGCTCCTTGGCTCCTTTCCTTGTGTCTCCTTAGGTCTCCCCCCTGGGCACCCAAGGGCCTGTCTGTGCCATTTCCACGGCCTTCCCCCTCCCTGGCCCGCCCCTCCCCGAGGCTGGAGCCTGCCACATCCAGCCGGTCCCACGCCCCTGAGGACCTCACACCTTGACTGTCCTCACCCTGGGGGCTGCTGCCACCACGCCCGGTGACCCGCTCCCGACAGCGCACACCGTCCAGGAAAGTCAGCTTCCTTTCATTGAGCCGAGCAGTTCGAAGCGTGGACCCGAACTTGAGAAAGTGTCAGAATTGCCACGTCCCGGGTAGAAACATTCCATGGTGTACCCTTCGTGCCTCAGTAAAGCGAACATGTGGAACACGTGGCCATTTTCCCTTCGCAGGCCGACCTGGAGCCTGGAGGGCGGGTGGCCCTCCTGCGGGGCGGCCGTGGGGTGGGCCCCGGGCCTGGGGACCACGCAGAGCCCGGAGCGGCCTGAACCCTCACGGTGACCGCTGAGAGCTGGGAGCCGGCGGGACTGTGGTGAGAGACAGGTGAGGGAACTTACGCCTCTCAGCCCTTTCGAAGCCACCACGTAACATGAAAGGGGAGGGACTCACCATCCTCTAAGGGACCACCCCCAAGGACACGGGATGCACACCTGCAAAGCACTGTCCAGTGCCGTCTGGCCGGGGAGAAGGCCAGGCACAGATTCCCAAAAGTCCACAAAGGCGGGTGTCCCAGACCCGAAAGCCTGCCTGCTCCAGTCGCCAGCCCTGGGTCACCTCTCCGAGCAGGGCGGGCCCTGCGAGCCGCAAGCTGAGGAGTGGCCGGGAGAGGTCGGCGGATAGAGTTCACCCCCGTCCACCTGCGCAGAGCAGCTGAGCTGAGGGGAACAGTAAGAGAAGGGGGGCAGGGAGGCATCCGGACCGGATCAGGAAACAGGGCGGCAGAGACCTGCTCCACCCACTTTCAGGGTGAAGGAAAACGGAGACGGCACTTCCCCTCCATCCCAAAGACATCACACGAGCCTGGGACTGAAAGTTGGTGTCCCCCAAATTGACACGTTGAAATCTTGTCCCCAGCATGATGGTACCTTTGGGAGGCGCTTCGGTGGGGAGGCCCTAAAGACACCCCTTGCCTCTTCCACTCTGGGGACGCAGAGAGAAGTCACATCCGTGCATCGAAGGGGCTGTCACCAGACCCCGCATCTGCGGGCACCGTGACCTTGGGCTCCCAGCCTCCAGAGCCGCAGAGACGACTGTGCTGTTGCTAAGTCACCCGCTGAAGGTATTTTTATGACAGCCGCCCAGACAGACGGGACAACGGGCCCCTGACCTCCATCACAGATGGAAGGAGAGGCACACAGTTTCCCAACAGGTGTTACAAAGCGCTGGAAGAAGAAAAGCAACTTGGAAGATCTAAGAAAAATGAAAACAATGGAGAATTGTACCCGTCCTGGATACAGCCAAGCCTCAAGGTCAGAACCGCAGCGGGAGCCCAGCGAGTTTAAAGAGGACACCCAGGAACGCCTCCCAGTCCCGCCTCCAGGGACGCAGGGTGGCCCGCGGCCCAAGCCTGGGGTGAGTTACCGGGATCACAGACCCGATGACATCTTTAAAAAATTAGGCTTCTGAGCAACCCAAGTCAGGCCGGAGCTGGAGGCCGCGTGGCCCCTGAAGAAAGGAACCGTGGTAATTGCTTCTCCTTTGGGTGCACCCCACTCCGCAGGGTGGCCGTGGGAGACACCTCACGGGAAGTCGCAGCCTATGGGCAGGCGGGATCGGAGGAGAAGCTGGGGACCGCCAGGGTGGCTAGCAACTCAGGAGGGAATCCAGCAGGGGAGGAAGGCACAGAAAAGGGAGCCCGGCACCTGGGACCGCGTTGCCCGGTCTGGTGGCGCTGGACCGCATGCCCACGGGGCCGGCCCCACGCGTGACCGCACAGCAGGAAGGCTGACAGCAACCGGCAGGGATCTCAGCAGCTGAGGAGTCTGGAATCTGAGTCACCAAGTTAGAGGAACTTGGTGATCACCCGGTTTCTGCTGTCACCCCAAGAAGGCCACCACCCCTCGAGAGTGAAGTCCAGGCCCCCAATTCCCCGGGGAAGCGGAACCTCAAGGTCAAGTCGTGTTCCAGGGGCAGGGGTCAAAGGGGAAGGGAGAGGCCAGGCCAGAGGTAGCCTGCAGCGGGGCCCCTGGGAGACCCCCCCCCACCAAGGCTTGTGTCTCAGGGGAATGTGTGGACGGTGGAGTGAGAGTGGTGACACTTGTCCCGGAACCCTCCCTCTCCTGAGGCGTGGTTTTCATGTCTCTAACGCTGTGTCCCTCCCCACCCTCGGAAATCACCCCTCTGCTCGCCCCCGAGATCTCATTCGGGATCTGTTCTTCTGACAAGACCCCGGCCCCCTTCACGCCTCAGTGACAAGTCCTGAAATGCAGCCTGAATGTGGGGCGAGGGCGGAGCCGGACTTCACAACATGGGTGTCATGCTGTGGTGGCACGTGTGTGACACGACGGGTCTGCACCTCCACGGGCGGAGGGCAGGGGAAATGGTTGTTTTCTCCCTTACACACGGCTCTGCCATTCAACGCGAACCAACGCTACTTTAAATGCATTCTCCTGCGCTGAATAAACCCACAAAGACGTTCGGAGCCGTCTGCCATCCAACATTATCTCACGGCTTCCACACGATTCTTAAGAATCGGAAAAAATACGTGCGTCTAAGACATGAATTCAACTGCCTGTTCGCCTGGGGAGGGATTCAAAATACCAGACAAATGCGAGCCGTGCATTGAGCCGTCTCTCCTGTACCGGGGGGATGAAAAGGCCACAAACTTGGCAAACAGAGAGAGAATGGGGGCATGTGGCCCTCCACCAGCACAGAGGATGTCCCTGGTGACAGCTGGCTGTCATTTCTGGTTCATCTCCGTCCAGCAGGGTTCCTGGAGGAGGAGGCGGGATTTGAACCCGTGGCTGCCTGACTCCCGGGCTCAGGCCTTGGTCAGGCTGCTCCACCTGGTGACTGTGGTTAAGAGCCGCGTCTACTCGAGACACAGGTTCACAGCTAAGTACGTGTACAGACGCAACGCCCCCAGCACGAGGCTCTATTTTAGAACGATGAATCATGTCTCTTTCCTTCCCTTTCCCCCTAATCTCATAACAGTAAATCCACACCTGGGGGAAGGAAGCCGTTGGCATCGCTGGTTACCCTCACGGAGAGTGGACGGAGGTACCGGGCACGCTTGCAATACCAGCGGATCGGCGGTGCTCAGAGGAAGTCGGTATTTGGTTCACGCCCACAACCATCGGAGTCCAATAGGCAACCAACCCCTCTGGAGGTAAGTTAACATACAAAGCCAAGAAGAAAAAAAAAAAGTCTGCTTTTTCTTTGAAAGGTTGAGAAATGCACCAATTTGGAGACAGACAACAAGCACAAAGGATTCCATCTCATTTACCATTTTTTCACTAAGTTGCCAGGAGCAGCTCTCATTAACGGCGAATGAGAAGGAAGCCTTGTAAGGAAAACGCGTAATAGTTAAAAATAAATAAATAGGCCCTCTCAAGGGTCGGAACCAGCAGGTTCCTGAAACCTGGGAACCCGGCGGGACAGTCACACAGGTGGCCGTTGCTGTGTTGGCTGTTGTCATATGTTGACAATCTCTGATGCAGAAGCAGGTAGAGAGAGGAGGGGAGCCTGGTCCCAGGACCCTCTGTCAGTGTCCTCGCTGCCCGGCCACAGCCTCTTGGGTGAGTCATTACGGTCACCCAAGCCTTCATTTCCCTTCTGTGAATCGGGGTCGCGAACAGCGTCACCCTTGTAGCCATGTTGTCAACCTTCCGTTAGAAATCGTATCTGGAAGTGTCATCCCGGGGAAACCCTCGTTCATACGGTTTTCAACGCTTCACAGTTCTTTGGGAGAGAAACCAACATGCACGCTCAGGGGACCTGCTGTCCACAGGTGGCCGGCAACACCCCCAGGCAGGGTGTGCGTTCTGGAAGGAATAGAGATCTTCCTCCCGAGACCGTTTCTCGCAGTGACACCTGAGGACAGCTGAGGGCTGTTACTGGACTGTCACTTGCTGTTCCAAGGCAGCCAGGTTCCCTTGCCAAGCGTCTGTTGGGCCTGAGGGTTGTTCTTCAGGTCAGCTCCCCGGCTCAGAGGACAGCGAATGGGGGAGCTATGGCTTCCTGGCGCTGTCGCACTTGACAGGCTAGAAAGAGACAGGTCTTTCCCAGAGCATAGTAGTTCACTGACAGAAAAATCCGTCACTAAAATGCTTCCTTGTTCCCAAGCCCATTACTATGCCACAATTTACATCAAGTAGAACAACCATCATTTGTCGAATGCAGAAATATTTGGCAAATATGGATTGAGTATCTGTTACCAGCTCAACAATATTGTTATTGATAAAAGCATATTCAGAACGAGAGCAAAACTAATAACTGAGTGTGTACTAGGAGCCAAGGAATAACTCTGGATCTTCATATCAATAAAATAAGGTCTGGTCACAGTCCTGCAGAAGAGGGGACCTCCCTGTTCCTTCCCTAGGACTTTGGGGTCAGGGTCCTGGTGTCCAGGTGAGTGCGGGGGAGCTGGAAGCCAACCCCAAGGTGTGAAAGCGCATCTTCCACCACAAGCCTGCGGGGCCCTGTCTCGAGGTCAAAACTCACTTCTCGAGAGAAACACGTTCAAGCAGGAAGGAGACTTGTACAGGGAGAATGGAGGTCTCAGCACGGACCCCGCTCCCTCAAGAAGAGCAAGTCCACGGGTGAGTATTCTGTTGAACTCAAATATTGCAAACCTGCACCTGCCTGCCTGGAACCTTCTTCTATCTGACCTGCGCCCGCCCTGTTCAAGCCATCATCCTCTCTGACGGGACAGCCCTGGGGGCTTCCTGATTGTCCCCTCCCCCGTGCTCCCACAGCAGCCCACAGGAACATTCTGGAGGGCAGGTCTGACTTCCCCCACTTGGAATAAGCCCAGCAGCAGTTCCCTGGGGCCCTCGGGGCAAAGGCAGGCTCCTCCCAAGGACCCTGAAGGTCCTGTCTGGCCTCTTTCCACTGACCTCAGAGACCTTATCCCCCTCCCACCCCCCAGTCCTGCGCTGTTCCCCTGTGGAACCCCCATCCCCCTAGCCTGTCATAAGCCTCATGCACACCCTGCCTCCCACTTCGCCTGGCAGGCTTCTCATCCTTCTTGCCTCTGAGTCCCAGCCATAGAGAGCCCTTGTCCCCACACCCACCCTGTTGCTCTGTCCCATGAACGGTGGCAATGAGAGCCCCATGGGAGCCCTGGGTGGACTCCCGTGGATGCTCAGAGGGTTGGTGGAATGGGCCTATTACAGACCTAAGGCAGAAGACCACCCAAAGCCAGCCCCTGCCCCAGGCTAGACCACCACGGGGCGGGGGGCAGGGGCCATGGGTTTTGAGCCCGCTCCTGGCCTCTGCCTGGGGCCAGACCCACCGGGGGCCCGGATCTGGGCCAGGGCGAGGCTGCCTGTGGGACACAGTGACACCCTCTCGGGCTGGGCCAGCAGCCGTCCTCCTTTCGTGGAGACGATCACTGTCACCGTGTTTGAGACGCAGGTGCGCTTCCTATTTCAGAGTTCTTCCCCGCGCGCTCCAACAGACCCGCCACCGAATTATGCAGTCTGCGGCCCGGGTCCCCAGGGCTGGCGGTGTGGGGAGGCTCGCTTCTGGAATCAAGTGATTTTCCCTGCCGAGAGACAGAGCCCAGGACAATCTTTCAGTTACGCTGCAACACAGGGACTTCTCAGAGGTTCGTGTGGAGGGGACGCCAGAGGTAGGAATAAGCAGCTTTACCAGCAACCACCTGGCCCCCCGCCCCCGTGGGCTCCAGGGGGCGACTCTCCCAGCCCCTTCAGACCACGTGGAGAACCGCACGCGGGCCTCGGGGGGCCACGGAGAGCCTACGTGCTTGCTGAATATGATCAAAAAGCGTCTAAGCAGAAAACACCAGCGAAGCTTTGTCTGCTCACCAAAGTCAGCCCCTCGGGAAATTACTCCGGGTGATTTAGGGAGTGTAGGTCTGTAGCTGTCCTGCCCTTGGCAGCGCCGGCAAAGACAACAATCATGTATAATTGATTCCACTTGGATCTCGGCAAGTCAATAAAGAACTTTGTTTATACATAATTTTGTTGGGCGCATCTCCCAGATGGCGCTGAAATGTTGCATTTTTAAGATGTTACGTTTGGGCCAGGAGGATCATAAATTATGAAGAGAATGTGTCTTTTGCATCTTTGCCGTCATCTTATTGTAATCACAATTACGGTCTACAGTCTACGTTATAGCGTTATTACCCTCGCCATTTTGGAAGGTCCTTTTTTTTTCAAGAGTCAAAGTCAAAATACGGGAATCCAGAACCCAGAGCTCCACCTGCTAACGGAAGAGCGATTTCACAGATTCAACCTGATCGTGAAAATCTCAGCTTCTCATTCCCGTCACAGACACCTGCTCCCAATAGAGCTGTTTCCCCGCAGGGAACATCGCAGACCTGCTCCGGTGGGAGGCCTCGGGGACAGTGGTATCTATCAGAGGACCGTCCACCAGTCCCTCAAGCCCTGGCAGGAGACTCAGGAAGGCGAAGAAAACACGGAGGGAGGGTCCAGCACAGCAGTTCTCAGGCCCGGGTGACACCCAAGGCTCCGGCAGGGCCCATGTTGGGGGTCACGGGCAGCACCTCGGGGAGTCTGAGCTGAGGTCAGGGAGGGGACCGGAGAGGCTACAGTCCAAGCAAGTGGCCTCATCAGAGACCAGTAAATGGCAGGAGTGCGTCTTGTTGTCACAGCTGAACTCTGGATGGAGCCCAAGGAACCCCAGGGAGGTCAGGACAGGACAGTCATTTCAGTCAGGACCTGGCACCCACTGGGTACAATGGGGACACGGACTCTGGGGGGGAGAGGGGGTCTCCCCACGGTGTCTCCTGCGGGCCATGAGCTGCCTGGACAGAGGGCCCCTAGGAAAGGCAGCAAGGCCAAGTGGGCTACGGCAGCCCTGCCACGGGCTGGGGTCATGAAAAGAGGGGGGCTGCCTGCCCTCAGCCGTTGACCTTGGCCCAGAGGTGAGAGGGCAGAGGTGACCCTGCGGAGGTCAGAGGCCTGTGCGGGGGGCTCTGTAAGCCTCCCAGACCCTTGGCCCCTTCATCACGTTGGTGAGTTCACCTGACAGACGTTGACTGAACGCTGACTATGTGCCACCCCTGCGTTCGGGCTACAGATACATGATAGATAGAGAGATGACATGATGGATAATAAATAATCGCTAGCTAGCTAATAGGTAGATGATAGATAATAACTAGTAGATAAATACCTAGTACGCAGATGACAGATAATAGATAAATAATAGATAGCTAATGGATGAGATGACAGACAGACCCACGTGCAAAACCCTGGGGAGCATCTTGACTGGTCTCTCGAGCTACGGCAAGATGAGGCCCAAGGGCCAGAGGGTTGGCGAACAGGGGACTGTCCAGCCGGCTTCTGGGAGGCGGCAGAGGTGACTGGACTCGACGGGACAACATGGGCTCCCTTCTGGGGCAGATGGATTTACACACAAAGGAGTCCCCAGTCTCGCCCAGAGTATCCAAATGCTCAAAAAGCACTGGCCCCGCAGGTTTTCACGTGCAGCGCCCACACGGGAAACACGGTCTCTGCCCACATGTTCAAACGCTCTGGTCCAAACGAAGCACAGCTGCGCGTGCTGACCACGTCTGGCCCGCGGGCACCGGCGCGTGGCCTCCGATGCAGCAGAGCAGCACACGGGGAGTCACTAACCAGCTGCGCAGCGCAGACGGCCGGCCATGGGGGCTGCCGGGCCAAGCAAGAGCCCAGGGGGCCCAGGGCACCTGGCCAGCACGCTCTGCAGGACAAAGGTGTCTTGCCGTTCCCACTGTGACAACTCCCTCCCCCAGCCAGGCCGCTGAGGGTCCCGGGGCCTCTTTTGGCCTGTGGGGCTCTGCCCATGACCCAGGTGCCTGCAGGTGTCACCTGCTCTGAGCGGGAGCTGCGCCCAGCTCCAGGGAGGCACCTGCGTGACGGCTCCATTCCCGTTCCGCCAGACCGACGGGAAACGAAGCTGCTTTTTCAACTCCTGGCTTTGCCTTGACTTTAGGCTCACTGGTCTGGTACCTCCTGGCAGGCGGCCGCCCATCCATCCTGCCTCCTGACAGCAGAAGGGCAGCCCGGGCCAGGCCTAGCGACTCTAGGGTAGGGATTTCAGTCCTGAAGGTGGGCACCGGGCAGAGGGGCCATGGTTGCAGAAACGCAGGTGCCTGGGCTCCTGCCCTCACCCTGTTCACCATGGGCCACCCAGGGCCGGCCAGCTACCTTCACACACGACTGCGGTCACAAACCTGAACATAAAAGGCACGCTGCTGTCCTTTCACGGAGAAGCATCGTGCATAGTACACCTCACACGTCGGGACTCCCTGGGCTGCACCAAAAGGCGTATAAATTCAAGTAAACGTCCTCCTTCCACCAAATTTATAATTTAATGAAAGAATCAACTTTGCTTGGTAGGACCCACCCTTTACACACCGAAAGGAGAGGCACCACTGCTTTAAGTTAAAAACAACTTGGAAAGGTGCCCCCTGGAGGCCCCTGTCCCTGAAGACCTTTAAACCGTCTTCTCTCGGACACAACTTGACATTCTTGCCGAATGGCGTCTTTGTCTCCCACGGTACGAGGACATGTTACGTCCTCCAAAAATCAGAAGGATATTTTTCCTGTTATGGTTTTATTATGCTTGTTTATAGCACCATTTGCTTCTGCGCCGTGCAGGCAGTGGAGTGGAAACTGGTCACAAACAGGGCGCATTGAGAGGAGGCTCCGTGATGTGAAGTTTCTGTTCATTTAATTGGAGGGGAAAGTGTGTGTTTGCCTATCTAATTATTGGGAAAGGAGAGGTTCGTCTGTCTAGGATTATATTCCTTAAACAAGTTAAACATCGGCATACAAGAGGGGATCCCAAAAACCCCAGAATTATCCTCTGGAGGGCAGGCCGCTTTGAAGACTTGCGATGCCTTTGCTCATTTCATGATGGGTGATTTATGCGAGCCCCTGCCCACCCTGTGCTGAAAGGGGAGCCGCTTTTGACCAAACATGGTCCATGCCCACCCTCCCTACTCACCCAGTCTCATCCTGAGTGACTATATGTTTTGTTTTGTTTCCCTGGATGGAAAAAGTCCTCAAAGGGAACCATTTTGCCGGTGCAGAAGAGGTGGAAACAAACAAACAAAAAAAATGGCAGAAGCGCTGAAAGGCATCAAAACCAACACGTTCAAAAACTGTTCTGAGCGGTGGGAAAACATCTCCACAGGTGGATTGTATCAGGTGGGAAGCGCTAGGGAGGTGGTTCAAGTTTAAACAAGAATCAATCCACAATTTTCATAAACAAATTCCCGGTTTTTTAGGATCCCCCCTATTGTGCGTCTCTTTAATTACACCCTGGGGAGAGGGACAGCATCGTGCAGCCACAGGGACAGGGCCATTTACCATGGTCCCTGTCCACCTAATCCATGAACGAGGACAGGATGGGACAACCTGATGCCCTGCCCCCAGGGGTCTTGCTGGAGGGAGATCAGGCCTCACCAGGAGCCCCCAGCTGCCCCTTCCCCATCGTGGGTTGAAGCCCACCTGGCCCCAGGTGACCAGGCTCCCCTGGCGTGCTCTGGGCGGGTCCCTAGATGCACAAATGTGCACAATAATTGTGGAATAGATGAGCAGGTGAGGGAATAAATGAATGAATGGATGGATGGATGAGTTTCACAACTGCCTCTGGGCTCCCCACGGTGGCGTGCAGGCCAGCACTTGACCTTGGCAGGCAAGCATCAGTGGGAGAAGCATTGCGGCTTCCCTTGGAGGCCGAGACTAGAAGCAGCACTCAGTCGGTGGGCTCCCTCCTGTTACCGCCGACGCGTCCCCTGCAGGTCGCATTCACGCACTCCGTCATGGAACACGTGCCCTGCAGCTTCCGTGTCCAACCACCGAGAAGTGGCGGAGGAAATAGCAGGGTTGCAAAGCGCAATGTTGCTATTTAAAATCATATTTACATAGCGCTCATGACAACATCAGACATTTCTCAGGATCTCAGGTAAGCAGCAAACCAAACAGTTCTGCCACAATGTGATACTAAGGCTGTGATGGAAAACATGCCTTTTAAAACTTAGGGAATCCGGCCCTGGCTGGTGGCCCAGTGGATAAGGTGCCGGCCTGCGAACCCAAAGGTCGCTGGTTCGATTCCCAGCCAGGGCACAGGACCAGATTGCAAGCCAGGTCTCCAGTCAGCTCTGTAGCTGGAGGCAGGTGAAAGGCAACCTTACACTGATGTCTCCCTCCCTGTCTCCCTTCCCCTCTCTCTAAAAATAATAAATAAAACCTTAAAATAACAACAACACTGAGGGAATTCAAAGGACGCCAGCATAAAATCACCAGAACGCTGCCTGTGGAAGACCCATTTATGGGGCTGCTCCTCCTTTCTGCGCCCCGTGCTCCCCAGGGGTTCTGCAGTGAGCATTTACTAACTTTATTATATGCAGACATCATGACGCTTTTTTCTTGCAATAGAAGGGTACCTAGGGCCACCCCACACTGCAGGCCAGCTTAGAATCACTGTTTTCAGTCTCCCTGAAGAGGCGGGCCTGTGGCACCTGTGTGTCTGTGGGGCTTTTCCACACGTGGAGGTCTGTGGGGTCTGCGCTGCAGGGGAGCCCTGGGCCCCCCGCCCCACCGCTTACTGCAGGCTGGGTGAGTCCCCAGGGTCCGTGGAGGGGTGGAGCCCGAGCTCCTGCCTCCGTGATTCCTGTTCATTATTCGGGCCTGTGCACCTCACGGCCTCCCTTGTTACTTTTCCAAGGTGTTTAAAAATCAATAACTAAATACAATCATCTCAGGCATAGGGGTTATTTTTCATCTCATTCAAAGCTGACGCTGGAACTCAGCTCTGGGTGGGGCTCCTGGGACCAGCAGCCGGGCCACCAGGGGGCCAGAGGTGCGGGGCGCTGTGGTCGCAGGACAGGGCCAACTCTGCGCTCCCAGCAGGAAGTTTCTTAGGGTACCGCGGTGAAAATTCGCCCCAGGGTGCCAGGAACCAGGGATAACTGTCCGTGGAAGTGTGCGGAGGAAGATGTCCAAGGGCCCTGCTGGAAGCCCTGTAACGGGCACAGCTGTGGGGGGTTCGGTACGGTGGCTGGGGTGCCCGCCTTGGCGCACGCTCCCCTCCCGGTCACCCTCAGGGAAGCCACCACGCCTTCCTGGGCTCCCCGTCATGCCTCATTTTAAAGAAAAGCCTTGAAGGTTTTACTGAACGGCACCTGAACCATTGCAGCCATGGGGATAACACCCTCTTTTAAGGTGCCTAGTGAAACATTTGTTACTGCAGCTCCCGCAGGGGACGGAAACTCTCCTCTTGGCGCTACTGAGTCCGGAAGGCCCGGAAGCACCTACACGCCCCTGAAACACCCACAACGCATCCCCTCCATGGGCTGGCGTTTCTGAAATCCAGCGACCGCACGTGGGCCCTGTCCCCCCACTCCCTGAAGCCTAACCGCCCTGCACCTGCGTACCCGCAGCACCTGCCCCCACGTGCAGGGGTACCTGGTGCTGCATCCTCCAGATGGTTGCCTGTCTTCTTCTCCAGGCCCTGGCTCTGCCGAGGTTCCCTGTGCCGCACCCCCTACTCCAGGAGTCTCCCCCAGATTGAACGCCTGCGTGGTTTGGTGCTGCCCCCGCCCCAGCTGAGAACGCGATTTCTTAATAAATTCCACCTCTGTACAAATATTATTGGAGAGATTCCACTGAGAAGAAATACGAGGTGCATTAGGAAGATAAGTAGATGCTGGGTCTCCAAGTCTTACATATTTTTTTTTTTTAAATAGCCTGTCCTCAAGGGTCTTTATTTACGACATTGAAAAGCAAACTGTTTGGGAAGCGGTAATAACTTTTAACTACAGCATAAAGGAAGGTACCGTGCAGCGTGATTTACTTGCCATTATGTTATTCGTACTCTTTGGGTGCAGAATTTCAGAATCAGATATTTTATGGGAAATCATTACAATGCTGAAAATGTGACTGAACTTTTCCTAAATAGATTAAAAAAAAAAAAAAAAATGGAACAGCTTGTGAGCATACATAATGGAAAACAAAGTTTATGAGGCAGAAGATGCCTACAAATATCAACAGAAATTGAACAGAGCGGTGCCAAAATTTGAGTTTTGTGCGTAACACCCAGAAAGACATTGCCCTGCGTGTACCCGTTGTTCATGCAGTGGGTGGCCCTGCGCCCCTTCGCGGGAGGGTAAAATGATAGGAGGAGGCGCCCATGGGGCTGCCCAGGGGACCCCTGCTCCGATGACAGGACACAGCTCTGTGGTCCTCCCTCGCTGGGAGCTGGGGTCTCACCAGCAAGCATGACAGCCAGCGAGCGAGGTCCCTCACGCTGGGCTGGGCTCGGCCCAGCCTCCCCTGTCCCTGGCGAGCAGGGGTGACTAACGGTGCCCAGCACAACATGGAAAGGGCTCCCCAGCCCTGCCCGGCTAACAACCGAGAACAACTCCACAAAGTGTGGTCCAATTTTAGGCCCAGCAGCAACAAGCCATCTCAACCAGTGCTTTCGCGCCGACACAAACATCAAGTGAATAAGCCATGCGTTGCCATCTGTCACGGGGTTCTAGGTGGACCGGGGGCTGCCCACCTCTGGAGAACCCTGCGCGTCCCTGGCCAGCCCCCCACCCTCACCCCCGGAGCGGCACCCATTCGGCCTCAGCAGTGCTGGTGCCGCGTCTCGCCTGCCTCGTTTCAGTCACGGGGACACACGCAGCAACACGCATGCAGTGATGCAAGAACATGGGCTCTGCCCCGAGAAAAGATGTTCAGAAAATGTACGGGTTAGAAAGCACGCCCAGGGGAAAAGGCCGGTGAAATTAGGAGTATTTAACCCAGAGAAGCCAAATACAGTATGAGGGGCCCCTAATTCCGGCACGTTTATTAGCAGTCACGGGACATAGGACACTGACCATCTGGTTTCCCATTCCTGAGCTCAGAGAGGAAGTGATTTGCGTTCGCGGCAGGAAGACTTCAGGTTGGAAAATGAGGAAGAATTTCCAGAGGCTGAAGGTAGTTAAATACTGACAGCAGGAAGGCCACGGCCCCACCTTTCTCGAAATGGTTCGGGGCGGAGCCGGGGAGAGGTGGGGTGCGGGCTGACAGCTGCTGTCCACCCGGGAAGTCTGAGCGGAGGGTCGGGGATGCGGGGAGGCGTGACGTGACCTCCTTCCGGCCCTGCCTGTGTCAGAGGGGCCTCCTGGAAGGGCGGGCATCCTGCCTGGGTCACAGAGACTCACCCTAGAGGCAGAAGGGTGGGGGAGGGGGTGACTTTGTTCTGGCCGCCCCCCTGCTGTGAGTGGGACCCCTGGCATGTCTTAGCGGAAGCAAACGGCTCCATGAGCCCCGCTTTCGCCTCAGCTGTTATTTTCATCCCCCAGACACACCTTCCCTGCCCCTGGACCTGGAGTCGGCTTCTCTGATGTCACCAGCCATCAATACCCGGTCCCCTGTCCCCAGTCCCCAGTCCCGGGTCCCCTGTCCCTGAGATGCAACTGGAAGTGGGTGTGGAGCCTGAGGCTGGCCTGAAGGGGTGGGACAGGAGGCCAGCAGGCCGGGATGGGGGTCCCCAACGGCCTGGGGCCATGTCTCCCCTGCCTGGGCAAATCTCTTCTCAAAAGAACCTCCCCAACTGCGGGACTCAGGGAGGCTCAGAGCAGAAAGCACCCCCATGGGTCAGCCCACGGATGTCCTTCCCCCCGCTTTTTCCCCTGGGCTTTCGTGAGTCAACAGACCACTCCCTTTAAAAAAAAATCTTAATCCAACTTCAGTTGGGTTTCTGTCATTTACAAAGCAAAAGTCCTAACAAATAGGGTGTGGGAAGGAGGCCCCGGGATGTGAATGCCAGCAGGAACTAAGGGCACAGAAGACAGAGCCAAGCCTTTCTGCACTGGAAATATCTGTTAGCAACACCCCCCGCCCCCCCTCCCCCCCACACACAGACAGAGAAGAGAAGGAGGGGAGACCGGAGCGGGAGGGAGAGGGGCCAGGAAGAAGAGGAGGCAGGAGGCTGTGCCCACCTGGGGAGCTTGCGGAGGGGCCAGCAGAGCAAAACGCTTGCTACCAGCTGGGCCAAAGCACTGCTCCCCGTGACCGTGAACTCCCAGGAAAAGCTCTGCTCCCGGACGTTGGAAGCCGGGTAGTGAATCCAGAAGGAGGGGTGCAGGCTCACAGCTGGGCTCCCCAGAGGTGCAGACCAGGAACCACCAGGGAAGGAGAATTCTTCAAGGCAGGAAATGCAGAACCTGGCCTGCCGTCCTCCTGGGAAGGTCCACCCCGGCTCACCTGGGGAAACCCATGGGCAGGCTTGTGGGTATTTGAGTGACTGTTACCTTGGTGTCGTGGGACCTGCAGAAATCGGGAGATGCCTAGGTTACAAAGGGACAAGTCGTGGTCTCACAGTAGACGGGAACATGGGTCCTTGACAACCTCCTCCGGTGTCGGTTTGACTTTACGATTCAAGGAAGGTGTAGCCAAGTCACTAAAATGTCTCCCGTTGATGAAAAAATGTTGCACCCGGATCCAGAATCTATAGGTACCTGAGCTTCGTTAACAAGACTGGAACCGGATCCTTTCCCATTTTGCCTGGGGCCTTTTATAACCCCAATCGGGCAGTGGTAGGAAAGATTGCCCCCGTCTGAGCGCAGCAGGACCTGACGTCAGGCGGAAGGGGGCCAGGCGCCGGGCAAAGCCAGCGCGAGGCGCTGAACCCAAGCTGTGGGGTGGAGGGAGGAGCCCCCAGGTGACGTGGGCCTGGGCTGGAAGGGCCCTGCTGCAGCGAACAGCTGCCTTCTCCTTCCTTTCATCATGCTAAGCTTATTCCAAAACGCCGGCACCCTTACATGTTCCCAGGGAAGATTCAGCGTCAGAAGCTGAACAGGCGTTCAGTCCCTTCAAACACCCTGGGTTCATATTGAATCCTAACGACGGGGTGAAGAGCAGGTCCCTGCCGCCGGGAGCAGGTGGTGGCCGGCAGGTGCAGAAAGCGTGTCAGGACCTCTGTGGATGATGGCCTGTCAGCGTGACGCGTTCAAGGGAAGCCGCCTGCTCCCGTGACCACGTGTTGGTTGCCGGCTAACTTGGGGACACGGCGAGGAAAACTAGCCTCAGGGAAAATGCTTTTCGACTTTTGAGTCTGTACAAAATTGGGGGTCTTGGGGGTCTTATCCTCTAGGGAGGGGCTAGAGAGGTCGATGGATGCTAAAACTTTGCCCCAGACTTTTTCGTATGTGACGCGTGTGCTTTTCTCCAGAAAGGGGATTCTTAGTGGGGATATGACCCTCAAGCACTTACGAACCACTGCATGAATGTGCTTTTACCAGCACGGACCATGGAACTGTCCGGGAAGACAGGAATAGTTTATACCGGCCCTGTCCAAAGTGACAGCCACCCGCTGCGGGTGCCTACTGAGCACATGAAACGTGGCTAGTACACCTAACTGAACTGTCTTGTTTTATTTCCTTTTAGACCATTTCAGCGTACACTGGTGGATGAGAGGGATCCAGGCCTCTAGGGGGTCACCCGGGCTAGGGGTTGGCAGAGGGCTGATCACAAAGGGGCAGCAGGAGGGGACGGCTGGCAGTGCCAGTTCTGCGCCTGCCCGTGGGGGCCGTTGCTATGCCTTCGTCAAAGCTCAGGGAACCGTGCGTGAAAATAGTGATTTCCTGCGCGCAGGTTGAAAATGAAATTTGAGGAGCCTACTGTCAGCCTGCAGGCGCAGGGCTAGGCCGTCACTTCAAAGACCTGGGTTCCGTGCACTGGGAAGAGCAATGGGGGAACACGGGACAGCTGCAGTGCAACAACAATAAATTAATCATTTATAACACCTACGTGCATGACGAAGTGTCAACAGCAATGTGGGGACTTCCCTGACCCACAGGCTTGGAAGCCTCTGCTATGACCACCTGTGTTCTGGCCTCAGTGATCAGGGGAGGTGGCCCCCTGTCCCATTGCCTCCCTGTCTGCCGCAGAGACACAACCCTCCCTGCAAAGCCAGGCCATCACCTTGCCCCAGGGCTAATGCCATTGTGTCCGGTCCAGGCTCCTGTCTCAGACTAGCATGCCGCCTCTGCATTGTCCAAAGGTTCCTGAGCAGCAGGACAGGCCTGTGACCGGAGTGCGCAGCTGCGGCCTGGACAACCGGCACTGACCACCCCACCCTTGTCAGAGGCGGCCCCCAACTCGCGGCTCCAGCTGTACCCACTGCATAGCAGGAAACAGCAGCCGCTGAGCCTCTCGCACATAGAAGCCTAGAGCCAGGGTGTCAGCCAGGCACGTGTGACCCTGAGCGCCCAGAGGATGGGTCTAGTCCCGGACCCCCTCCTGGTGTCTAGACACCAGCAGCTTCCCCAGCTTGTGGTGGCCAGGCCCAGACCTCTGCCAGCACCCGCCATCCTCACGGGACACCCTCCATCCTCACGGGACCCTCCATCCTCACGGGACACCCTCCATCCTCACGGGACCCTCCATCCTCACGGGACACCCTCCTGCCTGCGCCTCTCCAAGTCTCCAAGCCTCTCCAAGCCCCTTCTTAGGACGGCTCTGGACATTGGATCAGGGCCCGCTGTCACCCACTATGACCTCATTTTAAACTTTAATTTGCAAAGGCCCTATTTCCAAAACCGGTCACAGGTACTAGGACTTGAATGCATCTTTTTGTGGGGGCATAATTCAACCCATAACAGACCCTAGTCATTGCTGGGATGGGGACATGGCTTCATCTCTGACTGTCTTTATCTTGTGTGCGTGCGTGTGTGTGTGTTTCCACTGTAGTGATTTTACCATAACTTGAGCATCCTGTTCATGGACAAGGGGGAGGCCCCTGGCCAGTGTCTGCCCTTACTGAGCTCATAACATTGAGGGGGATCTGGCTTTCACTACCAGAGGGCACCTCTCACATCGGTGCCCTTCAGCCAGCTGGCAGCACTCTGGGCACTCGGACATTCTTACGGACAAAATGCCGCAGAATAAGAGAAGCTGGATTTGCGTCTAAAGTACACCTCTTCTTACAGATGACACTGGCTGAGCCACTTCACGCGGGAGCCTTGACTTCCTCCTCAGTCCTGTGTTCATGGAATGCCTTCTTGGATTGTTGCGATCATTAAATAAAACACGTTGGTAGCTGACTGACAGATGCTGCTTTCCCAAGCCCTCCCCTTTTTGACTTTTTTCTTTTCACTTTTCTACCCATACTGGGGCCTAATAATATAAAAGGAATTTCTAATTAATATAAAAATGAAGACACGTGTGAGCGATAAATTAAAAAATCTGTAATTCCCTCACCCAGAGATAATCGTGATTTAAATTTTTATGTTGCTTCCTTCTGATCCTTGAAGATGTATATTTACACACACTATTTCTGGAAAATTGGTTTCATTCTGCACATATTTGTTTTGTAACTGCTTTCACTTAACAAGATAGTATGTTTTCCTATTTAATGCAATGATCTTTAAAGCTTGTTCATAATTGCTACAGAGTACTCCGTTATGAATGTAACATATTTCTTTAATTAATTGTCAGCCATTTTGCTGTTCCCAACATTTTACTATTCCCGGCCACGTTGTTGGAAACATTCTGGAGGATAAAACATGGTGCATGGCTCCGATTGTTCCGTTTAGGAAACTGACCAGAAATAGGAAGGCTTCAAGCCACTCCCTAAGTGATTCCTCCCTCCTCTCCCTTCCCTTCAGCCCCTTCACCTCAGCGGGTAACTCCCTCCTGTTTCCGGAGGGGACGGCAGCATGGGAAGAGAGCTCACCGATCTGGTCCTGATGGCCCCAGCAGCCAGCCTGCCTCTGCACCAGCCTGCTTCAGCCTCCCCCCTGGAAGCACCATGGGGCCCACACGCCTGGGTCCTGGGCACGGAGCTGCTCCCCGAGCTCTCTCTCCACCCTCTTCTCTATCTCCAGGTCTTTCCTAGATCTCCACCCCACGTGAATACACTGGTGCCTCTTCTGCCTTCATTTCCCACAATCGCTATAACACATTACAACAAACATAGCGGCCTTAAGGCAACACACTCACTATCCTTCCGTTCTGAAGGTCAGAAGTCCATGAGCCTCATGGGACAACAGGCAGGGTCTGAGAAGGGCAGCATTCCTCCTGGAGTCTCCAGGGCAGAACCCCTTCCCTGCCTTTTCCAGCCCCTGCGGACCGCCTGCTTTCCTTGGCTCCTGGCCCCTTCCTCCACCTGCATAGCCTGTAGGCTATCATGCAGCATGCTCAGCTCTCATTCAAATCTCTGACTCTGACCTTCCTGTTTCTCCCTTATAAAGACCCTTGTGATAATACTGGGCCCACCCAGATGATGCAGGATAAACCCCCCCCCCCCACCTCCATCCTCAACGCAGCCACGTCAGCAACACCACCATTTTCCGTGTAGGCGGATATACTCACAGGGCCAGGGATGTCTTTAGGGACATCACTGAGAGACCAATCTCCTGCCAACTGAGTCTCCCATCTTTTCTCCCAGAACCCAGTCCAGTGGGACCCTTGTCCCACCCTGACCCCTCCTGCCACAGCCTCCACAGTGCCACCTCTGGTGCTCAAGCCGCCGCTCTGCTATGCCTGATGTCTCCACTACCTCTGATCATTCTTGGGGTCAACCCTGCAACAAGAGTTTGTGTATAGGACCCGGAGGGCCCTGGTGCCCTGCGGACTCAGCCGTGCAACAGGGACATGAAGGGCTTTGTTGATGACTGGGGAACAGGTGGAGAGTCAGGGCATGGCTGGTCCTGTAGGCATGGCGGTGTGACGGGAAGACAGCTGGGAAACAGCTGGTGAAGGAGTGAGGTCAGACCCAATGGAGAGGGAGTTTCAGTTTGGGAAGATGGAAGGTTCTGGAGACTATGCACCACGACCACACCTAACGCCGCTGAACTGGAAGCTTCCCAGTGGTAACAATGGTAAATTTCCTGTTGTATGCATTTCACTATAATTCAAAAACACTATGTATTTTAAAACATGTTCACCTTCTGCAGAATCTTCCTCAAGGACCCACGGAGGGATGATCAGGGTCCCCCGTACACGCTGACCGCTGCCGTCACCCCACCAGTTGCAGAGGTGCCTCCGTCAGCATCCTGGGGGGCTCTGTAGCCACGGCACCCTTCACAGTGGCTGACGTGGGGTCAGGACTAACCAGCCCTCGCTGGTCCATGAGGACCCTCAACAGCACGTTACCGTGAGGTGTCAAGGCTTCTCCTTCTCTCTGGTATGATCCTGGGTACTTGAAGATGCCACCCAGCACCCTGGCAACTGACAAGTCATTTATAAAGAATCGGCTCAGCAGATTGAACACGTTCCCCTTGAAAAATGGAGATGAATAAGAAAGCGCTGAGCATCCTGAAGCAACTGGATGATTTACAGGGACATTAACGAGAGCTGCGCCCTCCCCGGCTTGACGGGGCATTGTTGGCATCTAATTCACCTCCGCCGCGTTCCTCCCCTTATCAGATCTGCAACCCACATGCACATAAATATGACAGCAGCCAACGACCCGGGGTGTCGGGGACGTCCACCGTGCTGATGAAGCGCCTGTCAAAGAATCTTGAGGGTGTGTCGCGGTGAAAAATGGACGGGGGGAGGCAGGGCATGGCGAGTGCTAATTGCAGGGCTGGGGTTTGGGGTCCAAACCCCAGCAGCCTCGGGGGTGGCAGGGAGGAGGGGCGGAAGGCCTGGCAGGCCAGGACCTGTCCCCGGGCCTCTTGGCCTCGTCCTGAGCTGTTGGCCGCTCTCCGGGCTCAGGGATGCGGTATGACTGGACCCCCACACAAGACCCAGCGGTTTTCATAGTCCCGGCCTTCATGCTGCATCCTCTCCAGCCCCGTGGCCAGCCTCTGGCCTGGGCCTGGGGTATGAGAACACAGCTGGATGGATGGGGCCAGTGTCCCACAGAGGGCCGAGCTGGGAGCCCAGAGATGCGGAAGAAGAGGGGTTCTCGGCGGGAACTGCGTGAAGGCACTGGAGCTGAACGGAAAGGGGACGTTCAGAGCCAAGGTTACCCGGAGGGTCTAACGTGACTCGTTCAAGCCCACAGGGGAGGGGGTGAACTTTGAAAGGGGTCCTGAAAGCAGACGAAAGAAAGCTGCACCCAGCGAAATGGCCCTGCGGGTGACAACCGTGACTGAGAGCGATGGGATGCTTGCTCAGGCCACACGCTGCGCTAAGTGTTTATAACTGGACCTCATTTAGCACCCCAATAGCTCTCCACACACAGCGGACCCCATCATCTCCACGCACCTACGGAGGAAACGGAGGCGCCAGGGGGTCAAGCCACCTGCTCGAGGACCTGGGTGACATCTGGATAAGGACACCTGGGGAGGCTGGACAGGAGCCATCAGAAGACCAGAAAGAGCTGCCACCCCGAGCTGGGTGGCCGTGCAGGCGCATGGTAGAGATCTGTCCGTTGCAGCCACCACCAATAAGCAGAGTTGGGAACAAAACTCTAATCCGGGTACCAAGCACCCGTGTTCCTCAGAGGGTAACCTGATCCTTTGGTAAAGGGGAAGAAGAAGTGGCGGCCGGGTGGCCCGCTGTCCTACCTTGAAGCTGCGCTGCTGACGGTGCCCGAGACACGGACAGCTGCTGCTGTCCAGCGGGCAGGCTGGTCCCAGGGCCGGGCCGCAGGGGGGATGCCCAGTTCACAGACGTCACACCCTCAGAGAAAGGGAGACGGCAGCCCCTCAGCAAGAATCTTCCACGTCTCTCCTGCAGCATCTGTAATAAGATTCCAGGCTTAATTTTTAATGACCACTCAGTATTACTTGCAACGAAAATGACCTGGAGCACTCCCCGGTAGGTTCTGGGGAAAACACACTCGGGGTATCTCAGCCCCGAGGGTGCGCCACACGAGGGAAGCCGGTGCTTCATTTCACACTCGGCGCACACTTAGCGGGGTCCCCCGGGGGCCAGGCGCTGTGCTGGGCCCTGAGGCTTGGACGCCAGCCTTCAGGCTGCTCACAGTGTCGGGGAGGTAACGGGTCAGGCGCCGGCCGTGAGCAGCTGCGTGACAAGGCACATGGGACCATCGGAGAGCTGCTGTCCCCGCCTCGGTCCGCCCCGCAGCCGACCTGGAGGCAGACGGGCCCCTCGGAGCGACCTGGGACCAGGGTACACTGTAGGGAGTGCAGAGGAGTCACCTCAGGGAGGAGGCCATTTTGTCCTGCTGGAAACTGGGGGCTGGCGTAGCACCTGCCTCTGGGCTGTCCCCCCGGAGGACCCCCACCTGCCATCAGCCAAGCCTCTGCCCCAAGACCTTTAATTCCTGGCACTTTAACCTGCCACACAGGCAAAAAGGATCTCCGGCTGGGGGGGTGGGCAGCTTTGCTGGCCTTGGCACACTGACCCGTGTGACCGGAGTGGCAAAGGTGAGGGCGCCAGGCCAGGACCCTGGATGTCCGGCCAAGGCTCCTGCTGCCTCCAACGGCTGCCTTTAAGAGTTTTGTTTTGTCTCCCACCCTGGAGTGTGAAACTGTCGCCCCTGCCCCTGCGGGTGTCTGGTCCCACAATATTGCCACAGGCCAGCAGGGCCACACGCATTATTTCTCTGAAGGCTCCTGCTATGAGGTCACCCACCCTTTCACAGAGAAGGGAACAGGCCCCGAGTCAGGGCGCTGCTCCGGGGCCATGGGTGCTGCCCACAGCGCACCCGTGGGTGCCATTCGCGCAGACCTCCACCTGCATGGGGCCTCTGGGAGTGGCGCAGCATCGCCTGCCGCCCTGTGTGGGGAGGTGACACTGCCTGCCAAGCTTCCCAGTACCAGGAAGTGACTGAGTTGAGCTGTCCCCTGTCTGTTCCGAAGCTCCTGGTCCCGACCTCTTTCCCCCCACAGCCTGGACAAGGTGCAGCATTAATAAAAGCTCACCACGAGACAGGGTCACCTAAACATGCCCATGTGGACTCTTCCCATCCCTCAGGGCAGCCTGAGTCACCAGCTCCACCGCTCAAAGGACCTGTCACATCACCGAGAAGGAGGCAGAGCCAGCAAGGGAGTGGCTGTCACGATGGGCCCTTTAAGACACAGAGAGACAGACAGGGGGCAGGGCCAACAGCGCACAGGGCTATGAGGGAACTGGGGGTCACAGAAATGAGGGGTGTAGACTAGGGCACCCACAGCATCCACACGGAAGTGGGAGCCACCCCTTGAGCGGGTCCTGTGGCTGCCACTGCCCTGCACACTCCTGCCTGGGGGTCATCGCCAGGATCAGCGCTGCGGCCGGGGGGTCTGCACCATGGCGCCCATGAGCACTGTCTTCCACACGCCAGGGGTCCTGGGAGGCTGTGGGCCAACACAGTTCCTCCTCCTTTTAACAGGCTGAGAACTAACCGCACCAGCGGCCGGCTTCCTGTCCACCTGCCCGGAGCAGGGCTTCCAGGTACACAGGCCTGTGCGCAAGGTGGTCTCCTTCAAAGGCTCCCAAAAGACCCCCTCAAACGTCCAGTCCCCCCACGTCCCTGGCGCCACTATGGAGCCTCTGCCCCGATTTTAATTTCATCCTCTGTGGAGACCCCTATCCACCCCACGCGGCTGCTTGTGCGTTCACGGCCCGTCTTCCCGCGAGTGGGCACCATGGGTGCTGAGAAGCGCCTCAGCGGACAGAGAAGGTGCCAACGCTGGAGCTGACCATGCAAAGGGCCGCCCAGCTGCAAAGGCTCATTCAAAAACGGGCCCGTCCCTGAGTCCTGGGAGCCCTGGCCGCAGGAGCAATGAGGTGACCGTCCCCAACCCCGGGACCACGGGGAAAATGAAGGCCGGGCTCAGAAGTCCGGCGCCTTTGGATCCCCCTCTCACTCAACCTCAGAGGGGCCGTGGGCACATCTGCCATGAGACTCAGCCGGAGCTGGAGGGGCAGAGAACCAACGGTCCCGTTTCCCACTCCCAGGCCAACCGTCAAAGAAACGCCTGTTTCTGCCTCAGCCCTCAACCCCTGAGCCAGCCACCGGCGCCACGCCATGGGCACCGCGGCTTCCCGGGGCCTGGACCCTGGCCTGTCCTTTTCTATAATTACACGTCAGGGTTTTATACGCAGTAAGGAAACCTAATTGCAGCCCAAGGTCCAGGTCTTTGTTTGGATGCTAGAAAAACGCTCCTGTACCAGCGAGTTTGCTGACACTCATCAGACAGTCGCCCAGGGTGAGGGTGGGAACGCGAGGTGGGGTGAGGACCTAACGCATTCATTGCTTACGTGCTGGCTTCAAGCCTGGTGACACCAGCATCACTCACACCACGCTTGGCACTTGGCACCAACCTCTCGACCTCCCTGGTGTTTACCGTGGGGTCAGCGACGCGGCTGTGGGGGTAACGGCGCCATGACCCCATTTCTCCCTGTGGGACGTCTTGCTGCAGGACACGCCATGCCCCCCGTGTGCATCTCCATGGGAAAGTAACAGGCTGCCCTGGCCGAGGGGGCTCAGCAGGCTGGGGGCCGGCTCACAAGCCAAAAGGTCACGGGTTTGATTCCTGGTCAGGGCACGTGCGTGGGGTGCAGCTGGGGTCTCTGGCTGGGGGCGTGGGAGAGGCAGCCGACTGATGTTCCTCCCACACACGCTGCTGCTTCTCGGCTTCCCTTCCGCCCGCCCTTCCCCTCTCTCTGAAAATAGATAAAATCTTTAAAACAACAAAACACTAAGTAGCTTGCGAGGCTCATTTCTGTGCACAGACGAAGCCACGCTGTCAAGGGAGGGCCCTGGGGAGCATGAACCCCAGCTGCTGGCAGGAGACCCTACGTTTAAGGCCAAGGAGCTCTGGCAGCCACTGCCCCCCGTCCCTACCGCGAAAGGTGGGCTCCAGCCCGCCCATCAGAAACTGGATGTGAGCGGACCCAGCCTCGCCTTCTGGCTGCCCCTGTTCGAGCCCCTCTCCCCTCCTCCAGCTGCGCCCGGGGCATTAGGGGTAAGACTTTTCTAAATAACACCCACCGTCGCGGGTGTCACGCGTTGGGTGCTCCCAACAGCAGGTGCCGCGACCGAGACTTGCGGGAAGATCGGTTTTTGGAAGGTGATGGCAGGCGGCACACGGGGAGATGGGGAAGGTGAGCCCGGGGAGGGAGAAAACTTGAAGTTTCCTTCCCCATCAGGGTGCATGCGCCTTAGGCCCACTGGGGACCATCCCCGGTGCCACGTGCTTCGTGCCCACGCTTCCCTCCCCACTGGGGGAGGTTTGCCCTTGGAGGCCTTTGCTGTCCACCTCCGGCTCGCACCCGAGCTCCGAGGCAGGCTTGCACGGGGGCGTGGGGCGCTGCAGGCCTGGTGCTGTCTGCTGGTCAGGCGGCCCTTGTGGGCTCTGGCAAGATGGCCAGCTGGACACTCTCAGCCTCCTCCCGCTACCCGTGTGTCATCACCTCAGCGGCTCCATGAACGGTGAACTGTCTGCTCCTTGATTCTTTTATTCCCCAGAGAAGCAGCCTCGCAGAGGCCTCTGTCCCAGCCTCAGCCCCGGTTCTCGGTGCCCTCTGGGCCCCAGAACTGGGCCCCAGAACTGGGCCCCAGCGCTCAACCCTGAGGATAAAATAACACTCCCTGAAAAGATGGCTCTTGCCATCACGGCTTTCACTCACCGTGGATTATAAATGATTTATAACCTGACTTTCCCCATCTGTCACCGTATATGAACTTTCAGTTCGTTTTAAAGATTAATTTTTAAACTTAAGCCAGTCCCTGAAACGCTAGAGTGATATTTGAAATAATCTTTCAGTCCGTTTCTATTTTAATACGGAGATTAACCGACCTACTCAAGATTTAAGACTTGATCCTTTTGCTCAATTAATATCTCAGAAGGAACATGTATTATTGATATTCACGAGAACTTTTAAAGTTATTAATTGTGCCTAAATTGCAATGAAGTCAAAATTTTCCAAACCAAATGTGATTTTAAAACAAACAGCCCTCCTTTCAGCTCAGGGTATAATTACAAAGACAGTCGATCTGCTTATTTATCTGGCGTATTTATTCAACTGCCTATGGGCCTGTGAACTCCTCCAAAGGCCCTGCCAGGGGCCCTCCTGTCAGGACACACCCAAGGAGGAAGCTCAGGAGATGGAATTAAAGCCAATGAAGATAGAGACAATAGGGATAAGAGAAGATCCAGACCACACTGGGGAGGGGAATAGGTTTAGGAACCTCTGCTTAGAAAGCAAGTTGCCGTATTTATTAACCATTCACCAAAATCTCCATGCAGTTAGAAATGTTTCCTATAGCACTGACTTTACCTACAAATGAACCACAGATAAGGACCAAGGTCACATTCCATATAAAAGGGAGCCCTGGCTGGTGTGGCTCTCTGGATTGAGTGCCAGCCTTTGAACCAAAGGGTCGCAGGTTCGATTCCCAGTCAGGGCACAGGCCTGGGTTGCAGGCCAGGTCCCCAGCTGGGGGGCGTGTGAGTGGTAACCACACTCCAATGTTTCTCTTCCTCTCTTTCTCCCTCCCTTCTCCTTTCTCTAAAAATAAATCAATAAAATATTTTTTAAAATGACTAAGGAAATGAAAGGAAGAGGCTGAGCAACACTCCTACAGCTAATCAAGCGTGTCAGGAAGATGGGACAAGAGGGCAAATCAAAATTAACCTATTCTTTTTCAAAGTTGCTCACATGATAGGATATATGAGTAAACACTAAGGAAAACCCAGAAATGAGATAACAGAACTCACAGAAGAATTAGAAGTCAAAAACAACTCTATTGAGAATGAATATCCAATTAGAAGGAATGAGTAGTGAACAGACAAAAAAATAAAAAATAAAAATAATGCCTGAAGAGAAGGAGCAGATTAAAAAAACTTTTTTAATCAAAAAGAAATGGAAACCAAGATTTGAGGAAAAAATAACAAATATAGAAAACAGGCAAAGAAGATTAAACATGCAGATAGCAGAAGTCCATTAAAAAGGTAGTTAAAGCAAGGGGGAAAAAAGTATTAAAAACATAATTAGAGAAAATGTCCCTGAAATTAAAAAATAGATATGAAACCACCTACTGAAAGAGCCCACCACCCACCTGAGACTACTGACCGAGAAGATGAACACCAAGCCATAATCTCATAAAACTGGTGAGCTAAAACCACATCAGGAACAGGAGACTTGGGAGGGAAAGAAAATCAGGTAATCTTCAAACTTCTTAACTGCACTCCAGTTAGGCTTTCCTCCAGAAGAAATGGAGCCGATATTTAAAAAACGCAAGGAAGGGGACTATAAGCCGTAAGATTTCATACGCAGCCCAACCAGCTTCCAAATAGGAACACAAATGATCATGAACAGGAGAGAACTCAGGGGCTATTTCCATGGGCCCCTCCCGAGAGGCGTTAGGTTGGTGCCCTGGGGCCGTGAGGAGCGGGTGGACCAGTTCAAAACCTTCGCAGGAGGATGTTCGAGCAGACAGGCTGAGTCTGGGGGGACAGCAGCAGCAAGGGGAGGGGTGAGGGGATTTTTAAGGGTGCGGAGCAGACCCCCGGGGGTGCTCCAGGGTCCAGGATGCAGGTGAAGCAATAATGCCCTCTGGTCAGGGATGGTTGCTGTGGGAACGGAAAGCCAGGGGAAGGATGGCCCTGCTCCTGGGAAGTGCTCAAGGGGACAGGTTTCAGCAGGACACTGGCAGCTCGGCCTCAGCTGCCTCTGGCAGCAGGGAACTTCACCATCAGGCGCATGGCCGGTGATGGACCCCCTCTGTCCCAGCCCAGGCATTGGCTCAGGTCCTGCGAGGCTGCAGGCCGAGGTTTCCCAAGAACACGGTGGCCACGGACCACAGCCCGCCTTGCAAGGCCTGACTCGGGTGGCAGGTTTCAGGGTGGGCAGCATGGGGTCTCTGGCCCTAACAGGAAGTTTAACAGAGAATACGCTTCAGGCCCCCGCGTGAGCGACAGTCCCTTGCACCAGGGGTGGAGGCCGGCCACAGAGGCACTGTCTGTAGAACGAAGACCGAGTGAGGGGGAAGGGGCAGTGATGCCAAGTCCTGTGGGGCACAGTGCCGGTGTAGACAGGGACAACTATCCTTCCCATCGGGGAGGAGGAGAGGAGGTGGAAACCTGACCGAAAGCTAGGTCGGGTGTGTTGGCACTGCTGTTAGTATTCCCAGCTGCCGAGTGCCCAACATGGGGTAAAACAAGTGTGTGGCCATGGGCTATGTTCACTCTCTCACCCCCGTGTCCTTGCTTGTGGTGCTGAAGAAGGTCCAGGTAGGACAGAACACTGTGAACCCAGGAAGAAAATTTGTGTATAGATTTTTTGTACTCCCCCCGAAAACCGGGATTTATTTGCAAGAACGTGTGTGTTTAATCTTACATGTTTAAACTTCAGTCACCTTCAAAGTACTCCCCATGTGATGCAATACACCCACTGACACCATTCCCCCCCCCCACTGCCCAAAACGGCTTCTGATGCCTTTCAGTACTTCTGCCATTTTTCGCTTCACCTCTTCCACACCAGCGGAACATTCCGTCTGAGGATGTTTTTCCTCCCGGGGAAACAATCACAGAAAAGAGGGTGCTCAGGGCAAGATTGGGTGAATAGGGAGGGTAGGGCACAGGGATTCTGCTGCTTTTGGTCAAAAACTGCTGAACAGTGAGTGCGGTGTGGGCAGGTGCCCTTGTCATTTTTTTTATGCATTAAAAGTCTTCCAAAAAAATTCACTGAAGCTGAACGCAGCCTCTCACAACAACGCCAGCTGGTGCACTGATCCACATGGGTTCCTAGAACACTCACCTCGTGGGGGACACCTGGACCACAAGGGGCCCACCCTCCAGAAGATAATTCAAGTTTTTGGAGGGGTCCCCCTTGCACATACACGTTTCATATACATGTGTGGTCAACAGGTACAAACTAGCAGTTAAAAGAGGAATAAGTGCTAGGAATGTGCATGGTGACTACAGTTACCACTGTTGTGTGACACACGAAAGTTGTTAAGAGAGTAAACCCAAAGAGTTCTCATTACAAGGGAATTTTTTTTCTTCCTTTTCTATTTCCTTTTAGGTACCTAGGAGAAGGTAGATGTTAACTAAACCAATTATGGCTACCAGACCTTTATGCTGTATACCTGCTCTCACACAGTGATATGTCAATGGTATTGCAACAAAACTGGAAAAACTGTAATAACAATAAAACAATTAAAACTGTTGCTGGCACACCACCAAGTTACTGAAGTCCTGAGAAAAAAGTAACTCATCCAATAGTAACGCGCACCTCTAGAGTCCCAATTGTCATCTAAAATAGAGTTTCTCACGGAAAGAAACTAGTGCTTCTTGGAGAAGTGCCGGATTCCAGGTCTGGGGCAGAAAACACAGAGAACCTGAAATATCGTTTAATACCTCACGGCCTAGAAGCTATCAAAGACAACCAAGGTCATGTCCAAAGGACCCAGGAGCCCAGGTGAAATGCCTCCCTCAGACCATGGACAAAACAATATGAGCTTCGATAATGATGGTAATTGCAACGTATGGAAACCTACCCAGTATGTTTAAATCCATAACTTTATCAAGTTATTGCCCAAAAAGGGATTGCATTTGGAAGGTGACAGAGAAAGAAGTCATTATCTTAAAAACTGTCAACTAAAGGCGAAGAATCAAACGTTCTCCTACCTTTCCTGCACGAACTGTTCCATTGGGAACCAAGAGCAGATGAGGGGTAGTTAGTGTCTCTTTAAAATTAGATTAAAAAAATGGAATTGTAGTATCACCATTTAGCTATCCCTGGTAATTCAACAGATAAAGGCATTAAACATCAGGGTCTGCTAACATTACACAAAGAAAGACACCTCGTTATCAGGTGCCTCCTACGGTCTGGCCACAGGGACCCACCCTGAGCCTGGTCCCATCTCTGGATCCAGCTCTAAATTTTCAGGGAATACAGAGACAGATTAAACGATATTGGAAATGCAATCAGTGACATCCAGGCTGTGGTAAATCAGTCAAAGATCTCTCCACAGATAAACCATAAGCAACAAAAGGGAGAGGGAGTGATCTAAGGATTAAAAGAGACTTGAGGGATAAATTTCAAGTTTTTAAAATGGAAGCCTATAGTTAGGACTTAATGAGAAATACGTATTTGATCTCCACCCCCTGGTTCCTAGCACAGAGCTTCTAAGACCTTTGGCGCCTCCTGAGGGTTAGGAGACTACGGTAGGCTAACGAAGGCTCCTGGCTGAGGGGATCTCCTGACAGATTCAGGGTGGGGCTGGTTGCCATAGAAACCAGCCATGTGATCGGAGGGTTGACACTTCCAAGTCCCCGGACCCCCAATCTCCAGGGAAGGGCAGGAAGCTGGAGATTGAGCTCATGTCCAATAGTCCATGATCTCATCAATGTTGCCTGCATAGTGGAACCTCTACCAAATCCCACGTGATGGGGTCTGCTGAGCCCCTGGGTTGGTGGGCAGCCCCACCTCCAAGGGGACAGAAGCTCCTGTGTTCTGGACCATCCCAGAGCCAACCCTCAGCATGTCTTCATCTGAGTATTCATTTGTCTCCTTTCTCATCGTCTTTCTCGTACACAGGAAATACTTTCTAAGGGGGGGTGTCCCCAAGTTCTGGGAGTCAATAAAGCAAACTAATCTGAGGGGTGTGTGGGAACCCCAGAATTGTAGCCAAGTTAGACAGAAGTGTGGGGAGCCCATGACCTGTGATTAATGTCTGAGATTAAGAGGCTGTCTGGGGACTGGGCCCTTCCTTACCACGTGGGGCCTGGTAGTAACTCTGGACAGTTAGTGTCAGGACAGAATTAAGTGGTAGGGCGCACGGGTGTAGTTGGAGGCTTGGAAAATGGCTTGATGTGGAAAATTTACACATTTGGTGTCAGAAGATGATAAGGAGAAGACAGTTTGTCTTTAATAGTGGACAAGGAATGCACGTTTGCGGGAGAAAAATCCATTTATAAAAGCACGAGAAAGTTATTACTGTAAAAGCGGGGATCACAGTTGCTTGTGGGGCCAGAAGAGGGGCTGTGCTTGGACCGGGGTCTCGTGATCTGGGCGGGGCTTCTGGGGTGGCCGGCAAGGTTCTGTCCCTTACCCCGATCCTGTGGTACAGCGTTCCCCTTCAGCTAATTTGCTAAGCTCTATATTTGACATGTGACGTTTTCTGCGCTGGCGATTTATTTTTCAATAAAAAGATTTTAAAAAGCGAAAGCCAAGGTCTCTCCCATGAGGACAATATCCTTTTTAAAAGCTAAAACCTGCTTTGTCTCATGTTCTTGTCTATACGTTACAATCTAACTATTTCTGTAAAACCAAAGCGCACGTGAAGCCTGTCTAGGAACCTGGTGCCAAACTAAACACAAGACGGTCCCCAGCTTCGCTCCCCAAGGCTGAAGCCTAGCCCACAGGATGGGGACGGTCACCTGCACCACTCCGGCTTTCAGTGCAGGACGAAGACATGCTCATTCAATAGGACCAACATCCGCTTCTCCAGTATCTGCTTGTAGTAGCAGAGGCAGCCTGAGATTCTGTCATTTCCTTGGAAAGAGGAGCCCAGTTGGGTCACTTCAGGTGACCCGTGTCAGATGGGGCTCAGGGCTCCCTGTCGCACCACAAACCCCTGAGTGGATCTCAGCACGTGCGCCCACAGAGGCCCCTCCAGCCACCCCCACCCTGTGTCCGTGGGCAGGACACTGGGGACGGAGTGAAGGAACAACATGGAATCGCTCTAGTCAAGTTGACAAAATGACTTAGGGCAGAGGGGGCTGACACCCGGAGTTGGTTCTTGTCTTCCTGTACCTGGTCTGAAGTCTTCACCATGTGAACTTTTCAGTGATGCGTCCAGCACATGCATCCTACATGACCTGAAGAACCCAGGCAAGAACGTCCCGCCACCCAGACACCGGACATGGGGAAGATCAGCAGCGTGGACCAGCCCAGGGGCTAAGAACGTAGGACTGACGCTTCTCAAGAATGTGCTTTTTACCATGAATGCTCTCAACTGTCTGCTTTCTTCGGAGCACCCTGGGTGCTGCCTGCGAGTTTCCAGAACTGCAGTTTGCTGAAGTCCCTTGAACCTGGTCATTTAATGTGGGCCCGATTGTCAGGTCCACAGGCTGGGGACAAGAGCTCACTGGGACACTGCACGTGCCTGCAGCTCCTGCAGACGCGGCTCCCTGGGGGAGGGGAGTCACCCACCCACCCAGCAGCCGGCAGCCCCCACCCTGCTGGCGCACACCCCCCGTGCTCCACGCAGTGCACCCACGCTGCCCACACACGTGCCCGCCGAGGGGAGGCTGTGACTAAGTGTGGCAGTGTAAGAGTTCACTGAGGACCGTCAGGGTGTTCTCACTATTATTAACCACTCACAGGTACCAGGTAGATAAGACTACCTCCCAGCCCTGGGGCAGTCACAGGTATGACAGGCGCAGGTGAGACCAGGTCAGCCTCGGAAGAGGACCACAGAGGGAGTATGGAAAAGGAGCCCCTGGATGACCTCTGACCCTCGCCGGGGTGGCGTCAGTGTTGGTCCCAGGGAGAAGGGTGGGGCAGGTCGAGTGCTGGCCTGGGTGCTCCAGGGCATGAGCTCTCTGTGCCAGTCCTGGGACCTGAGAGGTCAGGGGTGGCTGCGGCCAGACAGAAGCCAGTGCCTGGTGGGTGGGTGGGTGGGGAGCTGGGAGACGCAGCCTTGGCCTGGAGGCAGCTCCTGGCAGGGGTACCTGGGCCCAGCCATCTGCTGTTCCACTGGGCCCGCATTTCCCTCCAGTCTGACCCTCTGTAAGGACAGGTAGATGCAGTCTCACGCCCCTCCAAGAGGTCAGGCACGTCCCCTCCGTCTGATGGCCTGGCCAAGGGGGCCACTGCTATGTCTAGATGTGAGTCACTCCTCTTCCACGTGCACTCGTCTGGGCTGCTGAGACCCAGAGGCACGAGGCTGAGGCGTGCGGACCCTGAGGAAGGGACCCTCTGCCTCCGGTGCATGTCAGATCGACACCTGTCCTGCTCGCGATGATTGGGTTCACACTTGTGTTTTCCCTTTGCAGCATTTCAGGAAAATGAACACCCAGGCGCTGCTGACGAGTGGATGGCGGGGTGATGGTGGGGTAACGACCCTGCTCAGTTATTAGCCATATCTTATAACGTCCCTAACGCACAGGGTTGAACACCGATGAATGTGTCAGCCCACGAGGGGAGAGATGTCCTTTCTTCTACCAAGGACCATGGACCAGGTTGAGAAGAAATCAGCTGTTACCGTAAGGAACTTGTAATGGAACAAACAAAAGCTGTTGATTGATTTTGTAGAGAAGGTCACACACCCAACAGGCTATTGAAGCCAACTCACTGTGAATGACAGCTGGGACTGAAGCCCCGAGCGACACTTGCAGTGGTGGTAAGACTCGTCACCAGTGGTCAAGGTCAGACAGAGCAGAAGGGGCGGCTGGGAGGAGGGAGAGCCCCAGAGGGCTGCAGGCTGGCAGGAGGGGAAGCGGGGAAAGGGCAGGAAGCCAGTTGGTGCCATCTGCCACCACCACCCAGCTGCCTGCTCTCTCCCCGCGGTCTGAGTCACCCCACGCAGCAGGAGAGCCCGGGACAGCAGCGAGCTGCCCGCATCCGACCTGCATCAGACCCAACCTAAGCCAACCATATCCCCGCAGGCACGGATGTCCTCCCAACAAACAGCTCGGTGGGACCCCCCCGAGGGCCCCTCTGATCTCCCTGGAGCCGCCCACAGTGGGCGCTTTGCGGGCTGGCTGGCACTCGCCCAGGCTGTCCTGGTCCCGGGGCTGAGGCGGAACCTCGGGCCCAGCTGTGAGGCTCAGAAGAGGAAGTGCTGCCTCTGTGCCTGGAACCTCCCGAGGGCACAGCGGGCCCTGGCGCAGGGCCAGCCTGCAGCGGGCGGCCTGCACCCTGTCGCTGGCTTTGAGGCTGCGTGGCAGTGGGAGACCCTGCAGTCCCATGCAGGCGGCAGCAGGAAGCCAGGGGGGCGAAATGGATGTCTTACAGGCTGGAGCAGGAAGTCCGAGGTCAAGGTGTCGGTGGTGATTTCTCCCCAAGGCCTCTCTCCACGGCTGCCATCCACGCGGCTGTGGCCTCAAGGGCACGCAGCCCTGCGGTCACTTTGTGTGCCCAAATTTCCTCCTCTTGGACTGACACCAGTCTCGTTGCGTCAGGGTCTACCCTGAAGGCATTTTAACATAATCCTCCCTTTAAAGGTGCCATTTCCACATATAGCCTCCTTCTGAGATCTTGGGGCCTTGGACTTTGACACATGAACTTGGGGGTCACAGTTCAGCACACAAGAGTGGGTCCCCAAAAGACAACCAAAATAGTGATGTCCAAAGAAAGGGAAGTGGGGAGGGAGGCGGACAGACACAGCCAACAGGTCCCCGCTGGAACCCCTGACCACCACTTCACAAGGCCGAGACACCCCTGGGCCCCACGCCCAAAGCAGCAAGCGCCTTCAGACCCAGAGACAGGAAGGCCCCATCTGGGTGAGTTTGGAAGGAAGAGGCTGCTGGCATCCCAGGCTTTCCCAGACGTGGGGTTGGGGGAGAGAGACCTCCCACCGCCCGTGGCAGCCACGGTCCCAGGTCCAAGCAGCACTGACGTTGCATTTCCATGTCTCTCCTCGTTCACCTGGTGTTTTTCGTCACCTCTTGGGGCACAGGGCACAGGTTAATAACACCGTCTGTGTGCGCATTCCATCATCCCTGTCATTTTCGCATCAGATCTGCCCGCTGGTTCGGCTGTGTTCTCCTGCATCTTTTTGAGTGGGTGCCAGACATTGTGATTTTGCACATGGGCACTGGATTCGTTGCATTTTTTTTTTTTTTTTTAGGTAGCATTGCGACTCTGTCCTGGCCTGCTAAGTTTCTCGGACCCATTTCATTCTTTGGGCTTGTTTTTTGCTCTATTGTTGACCAGGGCAGCCTCTGGGTTAGAGCACATGAAGCCCCCATGAGGAAGGGGAGAGGTGGGGGAAGAGTCTACCTGTCCTGAGCTGCACTGAGGTCTTTCCACCCTGGCTGGAGGGGACACTGCCGTGTAGGCTCTGGGACTTATTTGCAGCCTGTACTGTACTTTCTGGTGTTCTTTCTGCTGTCAGCCCACAGCGGGCCTTTGGGTGTGGGCACTTACCTGGGCTCACCTAGCCTCACTCCATGCATACCCAGGACAGACCCCTGCAGATCTCTGGTGTGGTGCCCCTGCCTGGGCAGCCCCTTCTCCTGGGTCCTCTGACATGCAGGTCTTAGCAGCCTTGGCTCCGCTACACTCCAGTATCTGTCTCCACGCGGTGAGACCCCAGAGGCCCCCTTCCCGCACTGCGGCCCACACACTACCTCCAGGAAGCCCACTGGGCAACCGACCAGAGGGCTCACCTCGTTCATTTCTATTCTTTCAGGGGTCACAGTCCTGCACGACCTGATGCCTGATATCTGAAATTTTTTCTTTTCCCCTGGGGCCCAATTCCTATTAAGCGCTGCTACTATGATTATGTTTAGATTTTATTTATTCTTAGAGAGAGGGGAAAGGAGGGAGAAAGGGAGGGAGAGAAACATCGATGTGTGAGAGAAACAGCGATCATTTGCCTCTCACATGGCCCCAACCAGGGGCTTGGCCTACACCCCAGACATGCGCCCTGACCAGGAACTGAATCTGCGACCTTTCAGTTTGTAGGAGGATGCTCAGCCTACTGAGACACACCAGCCCGGGGTCAGGCATCTGGCTATTCCTCGGAAGGGCTACCAGCACTGTCTGAGCCAGGCACGCTGGCGGGCGCAGCCTGCTTGCTCCTTGGGCTGGTGGAAGGTGAACCTCCAGGGTCTGCCCTGAGGGTCTTCACGGAGGACACTGAGCGGTGCACCTGCCTGCACACCCAGCTGGGCTCTTCCAGGAGGCCCGTCGGAGCTGCCCCTTCTCAAGCCGGGTTCAAGTCTCAAGCCCTTCCCTTCTTCCACTTTGACTTTATTTTATAGAAAATTTATATATATGTAAATATATATATCTCTATACATCTGTATCTGCATCTATACATAGAGGGAGAGGAAGCACTTACGGGCCTATTGCCTAGACTGACAATTGTGCTTCATCTTTATTTTTCCAGCATTTTAAAGCAAATGACAAACGCAGGGACAGTTTGCATCTAACCCCTTCCGCATGCATCTCTCTAAAATACAAGGACTGTTTGCTGACATAACCACGATCCTGTTGTTACACCTCACAAAACAAATAATGCATTTCAAAAAAGGTAAATCGCCTCTGGTCCTGAATATCTGTAGCAGCTGGTTTGTGAACAGAGGACCAGGCACTGCACTTGAATGTTACATTTCTTAAGTCTTTAAAACGTCTAAAGCATTTCTCATCAACCCATTCTTTTTCAATAACACTGACTTGTTGCCCACCAGTGCCCCATAGAAGGCCCCATCTTGTAGCTTTTTAATTTTTATTTTGAGAGAGCAAGAGATAAAGATTTGCGCTTCCACTTATTGATGCAGTCACTGGGTGACTCCTCCAAGTGCCCCGACTGGGGAACCGAACCTGCAACCTTGGTCTACGGGGACGATGCTCTCTCTAACCGCCTGAGCTACGCAGCCAGGAGTCAAGGGACCGCGGCCATCGGCTCTGTTTGGAGCTGCAGGGTGACAGGGAAAGCACGGACGCTGGTGAACTGCAGGGACTGGGGCCACTCAGCCAAGACCGGGCACACAGCATGATAAAGGGAGGAAACCTCACTGCGCCACACACATGGTCCGCACCGCCCTTCCTCAGCGTTGCCGGTGGGAAAGCGGTCGCTGCCATAGCAATGTGAACGCACGGTTATCAGGACACCTGCGGGCAGTGTCACCTGAGGAAGCCGGCCAGTCGGCGTCTTACCTGTGCAGACACACGGCTCCTGCGGTCCTTGAAGAGCCCCTGAGGTTGGGTCTAGGAGCCCTCGTTTACGGGACAGCAGGCTCTACGGCCTGGAAGCAGAACGGCTGCAAACCGAAGGCAAAGGGTCACACAGCGAGCATCAGAGAGGCCAGGCGTCCCAGGGGTGTGACTGTCCAGCCCTGGGTCACTTCCCACTGCCCAGCAGTGACCGCAGAATCGCCTCCAGATGGTCCTGTCCCATTTCTAAGACGATATTGAGCTGCTTTCCAGAGACAACGGACCAAAGGCCCAGGCCCCGCCGCCCGGCGCAGACGTCTGACCTGCAGTGGCACCGGAACCGAAGGATGGAGCAGAACCGGAACCGGAAAGCCGGAGTCCTTTCCGGGGGAAGCGTCCCTGGTCCGGGGAGACCCCGTGCTGAAGCCCCTCAGGGTAAACGGCCAAGTTCCAATGTCCTCAGGGAAAACCTGCTCCTGGAGTGTCCTCCTACCTGCTCCCCCAAACTCTGAAATCCTGCTCTGGCCCCTCAACGGGAGAGACAGGCTGGAGCGGTGCCACTGACAGCCATTAAATTGCCCTTTTCTTCTCTCAAAAGCTGATGCCCTGGTTTGGCTTCTAGGCACGTCCAGCAGGGAGCCCTTGTTCGGTAGCATCACCATGCAAGCCGAGTTGCAATGGGCCACAGGAGGAGGTGAGTGTAATAAGAATTTGTTTCCCAGGTTTTCTTGGCCGAATCTGAATTCCTAGCAGCCCTTAGAAGGCCCGTGTACTGCAGGCTGGTTTTGGGCCCCATTCCCGCTGCTTTCTGTGCTTCTGCCGCCTAGACTTTCAATTCTGTGAAGGTCCGAGTTGCTCCCACCCCAGGACGGTTGCACGTGCTGTTCCCGCAGCTGTTCACCCAGCTAGTTTCAGCTTGTCTGTAAAGCCTGGCCTCACATGATTTTCATGGGGGAGCTCCGCCCTGACCCAGAGGAGCTCAGGTCACCAGGTCATTGCCTCTGAGCACCCTGGCTCTGGACAGCACCTTCACAGTTGCTTGTCCCTCAAGGGGTTACCAGGCCTCGAAGCAGGGCCTGAGCCTCCGGGGTTTCTAATTTCCCCAGAAGGCTCTGTGTGCTTGTGATTGGAGCCCAGGCCCCTCCCTCTGCGGGACTCCAGTTCCTTATCAGTCAGGCAAGGTTGGTGACTGTCAGACTCCGGCTGATTCACCACCAGCTCTCAAGTCATGACAGGCATGCTCTTCAGCAGAATGGTGGCCCCTCAGCCTTTCCAGGGCCCTGCAGCCACCTCCCCAGCTCCGCCACCCAGTGCTGCCCCTACTCCATGGAGCCTTCCCACCTATTTGCCTCTGCCCGCCCAATCCTGGGAGGCTCCCGGGCCAGCTGCCATTTCTCGGGGGCAAGAAACAGAAGACAGTTCATATTTCATGAAACCAAGTTGGCGCCATTGAACAGGCTGCCCTCTTCTTTTTCAAAATTATGATAAAAATAAATAGGTGTGTGTGTTGCTTTGAGGTTTCCCTTAGAGGAATCTGAGGGATTCCTTTTACTGGTGTGAAAACTCTGGCGGTCTGAGACATGACCTTCAGGGTCAAGACCAGATTCCTTAGGGGCCATGCCCCCTGCCCTGGGGCTGGCTGGAAGCTTCCTTTCCCAGCGAACCCCTCTTCCTCCTTCCTGGTCCCTCTATTCCACCACTGCCCCCCAGGTCCTGCAAACAGCAGGAGACAGTTAGCCCTCCTCTCCCTCCTGGCCTCTGCGGGCTCCTGGTCAACATGCCTGCACTGGCCACCTGCGCTGCGAGCCAGCTTGTCGGCCTGGCGGGTCTGGGGCTCCCCGCACACCCAGGCGGGTAGGCACCCAGCTCACGTTTGCCAATGAATGAACCACGTGCTGCGGGGGTGGGGGCGGGGTGGTTCCTCGAGCGGAACCTGAGTTGGGACAGGACACCCCTGGGCACCGGCCCGCCTCGTGCCCAGCAAACCACAGGCTTCCAAGGTCGCCTCGAATCCCCCTGGCCTCTCACGGACACACAAGGGTTCGCTGAATCCAGGAGCCGCCACCAATGATGAGGGGGCGACGCCCCCACGGGGTGCTGGGGTGCTCCCTTGGGTGTCCGCGGGCCACGACTGCGGGCGCGGGGCGGGGACGCGCGGGACGGAGCTGCCCCCGGTCGCGGGCCGGCGGCGGGGTCCCCGATCCGGGGCGGGCGCGCAGCCGGGCCGTCCCGCCTCTCGCCGGCGCTCCCGGCCTTTCCCATCCGGCCCGCGACGCTCCGCCCGCCCCGTCCCGCTGACGCCGCCTCCGCCGCAAACTTTTTCCTCCCCATCCTGCCCGGCTCGCCAGGAATGGAAGATGGCGGCCTAGGCGCCGAGTTTCCTGCCCGAGCAGCGCGGCGGCCCGCGGCGCCATGACGCGCTGGGTGCCCACGAAGCGCGAGGAGAAATACGGCGTGGGTGAGCTCGCGCCCGCCGCTCCCGGGCGGCCGCGCCGCGGGGCTCCGCGGGGCGCGGGCGGGCGCCGGGCCGGGGCGCCGCGGGCGCGAGCGAGTGCGCCCCGCCCGCCGCGGCCCCGCGCACCTGGGCGCCCCGCGCCGCCGCTCCGTCCCCGGGGCGCGCGCGGTCCCCGCGCCCCCTCGAGAGTCGCGCCCGGGGACGCGCGGGGCGGGGGGCGGGCTGTGTCGCTTCCCGGTGTCCCCGCCGACGTCCAGTCCTGGGCGAGCCTTCCCGCCGCCGGGGCCGCCCCCTAGCTCGTCGGTCCTGCAGTTTGGCGGGGCCGGGCCGGGCGGGGCGGGGGAAGCCCGGGTCCTTGTCTACGTGCCCCCGGCTTTCTGCACGGAGCCGAGTCCCGACTCTGGGGCTCCGGGGGACAGTTTCAAGTTGCCGCGACCCAAGTCCAGACGGGCGCGGTGCCCCAGCGGGAAGTGGCATCCGGCACCCGGGGGGCCGATCGCGCTGCCCCGGCCAGCCGCTTGGTGGCCCGGCCTGGACAGCGCGGGACCCTCGCGGGAAGCCGCCCGGAGCTGCGGTATCCCGGGCCTTAGAGCCGGTTAAGAAGGGCGGACCGGTTTTGGCAGCTCCATTGCGCTTTGTCATTTCCTGAGCAGAGTAGGGGGAGTCGCTGCAAGTTTACCTGGGACCCCCGGATACGTTCCCCAGAGAGCTGCTTTCCTTAGTGGCAGCCCCTGTGTGTCCCCCCATCCTGGGCTCGGGCCTTCTCTGCTTGCCCGCCCTCCCCACACTCTGGTGGCCCCACCCTCCCTGGTCCCCTGGTCCCCTGGTCCCTGTGACATCCCCGCAGGTTTTCAGCCTCACTTTCCTCCTTCCCGGTCAGCAACACCTGCCTCTCCCTGACTTGTAAGGCCTTTCCAACCTTGGCCTGGCCTCTGCCCACCAGCTTGTGTCCTCAGGTTCCCTGCCTTGGTCTCGGAGCCTGTCCAGTCCCTACCCAGGACTGTCTCACCCAGGCCTCCCTGCCACCCTGGTCCGGTCTGGAGCCTCTGACCTTAGGAGTGGCCCTAGTTGCTTATCTCTGCTGGGTATCAGGGACGTGCCATGGGACTGGCTTGGACAGTGGCATGAGGACAGTCCAGAGACAGTCCTAGGTCACACTTGGCTTTTTCCACGGGTGGAGCTGGGAGCCTCCTTGCTTCCTACGGATATGCAGGGCTCCCCTCCCCCTCCCTGGCGGGGATGAGGAAACTGAGGCTCAGCCCTGCAGGGAAGTCGCTGCAGAGGTGGACATCCTGACTTGGGAGCTGAGCCAGTGAGCAGGGCGCCCTGTGCACCTCCCGGTGGGCTGGGTCCAGGGCTCCTCCTGAGATAAACACCCCCAGGAGTCTGCATCTGACGAGGGAGGTTTGGTTCAGCGACTCTGCCTGGGTGGGTGTAAGGAGAGAGCTGGGTGCACACCCACAGGGGACAGAGCACGAGAGATGGAGGAGGAGTTGGAGCCCTGGGGGCCCTCAGCAGGCAAGCCGAGGGGGTGGGGGGCAGCTCTAGCCCTCCCCCAGGGCCTGCCCCTCTGCCCTGGGCCGTGGGGACGTGTCACTGCCCTTGTGAAGAGGCTGGCCCACACTCAGGCCAGGAGTAATTGCTGCCTTCTGGATTCCACCCCTGGCCTTGACTGGGGAGCTGAGCCTGCCCCTCATGGCCCTTGTCAGCCAGAAGTGGGTGGGGCCCCTTGGTGGGGCACCGCATTTTCATCCTCTTGGACACTCTTCATTGGCACCCAGGGCGGCCGGGTGGCGGTGGTGAGGATGCTGTAGGGTGGACACCTGTAGAGTGGCCTGGCCGCCCACGGAAGAGCGGAGGGAGGGTTTGCGGGTGCGGGGCAGGGTCTCCGCTCTGGGTGTGGTCAGAGCAGTGGGCCTCCGCCTGATGTCTCACACCTCACGGCCACTCCCGTGGGGATGTCCAGCGCAGTGGCTTTGGCTAAGACACTGGTTTTGGGAAACTGTGTTGGAAACATCCCAAAGCAAAGCATTGTGGAAGGCTTTTCCGGGCCGTTCTGGGAAGGGCGGGAGCGGCTCTCAGGGAGGGCAGCGGGCTGTGGGCTGGGCTGCGGCAGGTGGACATGGGGCAGCTGACCCGCGTGGAAGCCAGCACAGCTCCCTCGGCCCCCAGGCGTGTCCCGTGGCCAGGGGCCCACCAGGGAGCACCCCCGGCCTGGAAGGCCCGCGGAGGACCGGGTGCATCCTTGTGAGTTCGCGCTGGTCGCCAGAAGGGCGCTGACCCAGGGGATGAAGCCCTGGACGCAGCCATTCCGCCCCATCAGCTATTTGGCTGCGTCAGCCGGAGGGAAAGTTACTGGACTTCCCCTTGTCCAGCCATTGTTTTCTTGGCGCGGATGCCAGGGCTGTGCTGTCCCGAGGGGCCCTGGTGGGTCTGCGCGTGGGCCCCGCTTCCACGCTGGCCCTTGGCCGGGCCGAGGGACGGATCACGAGGGGAAAGAAAATGATAAAACTCCATCTCATTTGGAAACATGAATCACAGCTCATTGTTTGCAAGTGCTGGGAATCTGTTAAGAGCATTGTGTGTACGAGACACTTCAGGTCTTTATTTTGTCAAGTTGGGAAAGGGGCAAATGTGACCTGTCGCCTCCCCAGCAGCTGCAGGAAACTCTGGTACCTCTGCCTGCTGCCCCCGCCCCACCCCCAGGCCTTCCAGTGGGGGTTGCCCACGAGATGCCCCAGCCTCCTAATTTCTCCCCTTGGACTTGCAGGGTCAGGCTCGTTAGCACAGGCATGAATTTCGACCTAGCTGAAGGTTTGGGCCATCAACCCCCTGCCCCCTTCCCTGCATCATTCCCCACTCTCCTCGGGGTCTTCTGTGCCAACACAAGGGCGGATCCCGTTTCCTGAGACCCGGTGAACGTATGGAGCGTGTTCTGCGGTCACACTCGGCCAGTGTGTGAGGCAGCACCCCCCAGGTGTCCTTGCCCTGCTCCCCAGAGCCTGTGATGACAATACAGGACAGGGTGCCAGGGCTCTGCAGAGGAGATGACGGCTCTGAACCTGAGATGTGTAGGTGCTCCTGCGTGGTTTGCATGGGCCCGCGAGCAGAGAACTTCCTCTGTCTGGTCGCAGAGGAGGGACTTGGGAGAAAGATGCAGGCGTGCCGGAGATTCCGAGCCGGCCAGGGTGCAGATGAGGGGAAGTTGCTGGCCCGGAGACTTCGGGAGCCCCTTGCAAGGGGCTGAGCGGGGCCCCTCTGTGAGAAGGTGGCCCCAGCTGACAGCCATCCAGGAAGTGGGGCTCAGCCTGCCTTCTGCAGACGTTGAGAGGATCCACGGGGCTCCTGCGGGCTGAGCACGCCACGGAGTGCGCTTTATTAAGTTTTTATTTAACAAAGCGCAGCTTAGAGATGCAGCGACACGTGGTTTCCTGTTTGGATTCAAGGTGCGGGAGCTGAGAGAGTCCTTTGGTGCCAAAGTGGATTTCTTTTTTCCTTTTTAAATTTTATTGTTATGTTACGTCCATCCCCAAAAGTGGATTTCTTAATGGTGTATTTTGCCCCTGTCTCTGGGGGAAGTGGCATTCGCCCCATGTGGGAGGCGCGACTTGAGTGGGTGCAGACTAGCCGAGTGACGGTACTTGCTAGGACTAGGGTAACCCCAGTGGGAGTGGGGGTTTGCACGAAGGAATCTCCTTTGTTATCTGGAGTAGCAAGCGGGCTGCTACCTTGGGGAACAACGTTAGATTTGGTGGTAAGTAAATGGACACGCAGGCATTTTTGTTCACCGGAGTTGCAGAAAAACCAAATTAGGGCGTATTACAGTTCTACAAACTTGATTTCGCTTTGGAAACATGACGGAAATTTAGGATTTATTGTGGTGCCTGCGTTTGCCTCGACTATCACAGACACTTTTTCAGGCATGTCTTGGTGTGACCCCTTGAGGATGCAGGAGTGGAAACAGCAGGAAAGAAGGAAGCGTCTATGGAGTCCTTCAGAGAGGGCCACTACGTCGGTGCCCGGGTCCCTTGCGGTCTCTCTCCGCTCCCCTCCCGCCCTCCCTCCCGATTTGTTCTCTGGCTTTGTTCTTCCACACGGGGATGCAGAACCCTGGGGCTTGTGTTCTGATAGGAGCTCTGCAATCCCTGAGAATTCAGGTTTCTCTCCCTTTCACCTGAACTTTGTATTTTGAGATAACCGTAGACACGTGCAGTTGGAAGAAATGATACTGAGGGAGCCCATGCGCGCACCCCGGTTTACCCCCGGGTCCTGTCTTGTAAATCGAGGGCAGCTTCTACACCCACCTCCCTCCTCCCTCCCACAATTCCTGGCAGGCGTCTCTGGATTCCCATCAGGTGGTTGTATGAATGGATCCTTGGTTCCTGGTCATTTACGAGAGTGGCCCAGGAGTGGATTCTCCCCGTCTCGCCGCTGATGTCCGCCTGGGGGAGAGAAGGGTGGCGTTGTGGTCTTTACTGTCCCTGAAGCTCTGTAGTTTGTGTTTTGCGTGAGACAGGTTGTCTTGTCACTACGAACATGGTAGCCGATGACCCTTCTGCGTGAGCCGCTGACCTGGGCCAGGTCGACCCTCCGAGTGGCCGGGAACGCTGCTGAAGGATGTCCGTGCCTGTCAGCTGCAGGGACACGCACGCTGTCCCCAGTAGCGGGGAGGTTAGAGGCAGAGCAAAACTGCCTCTAGAGAACCCTCCCCGCTCCTCGCCTCCCTGCCTGCTTTCCTCCTTCTGATTTGCTTTCCGGCACCTGGGGCTTCCGTCCTGGTGGAAGGTCACAGCCCCTCTGAATTCAGGCTGGTCTCAATGGGCAAAGTGCTGATCCCCCCAGGAGCACCCCGCTGTCCGACGTGTGTTGGTGCAGCTGTGTGAGTGGCTGGGAGTCCTCAGCATGAGGGAAAGGACCTATAATGGGCCTCGTTTTTAGCCCAAATACTCTCTGGGTTCGGGGGCTTTGGGGCTTCGCAGGATGTGGGTGTTTGATTTTCTCACGGCTAACCCGACAGTTTGTTTCTCACGATTAATTTCTCAGACTGCGGTGGCTGCCCATGGCTTGGGACCCCTTTAAAATGTCCTCCCTGACCTTCCTGGCTCCGTTTCCCGCTCCGCTCCAGTCCAGCTGGGGGCCTGGCTGGTCCCCGGTCCCATTGGTCCCATTGGTCCTGCCCCCACCCCCAGCTGTCAGGACCATTGCCTTGGCCCCCTGACCCCTTCCAGAGGAGACTGTCCCTCCGTTTCCTACCCCAGGCTGCGGGGACAAGTGTGTGTGAGGGTGGAGGGCCCAGCAAGAGGGGGCCAGTCCCGGAGCCAGGGAGACAGACCCGGGGGTCCTGCGGCCGCAGGGGGTGGGGGAGGGGAGAGAACTTGGGGAGTGAGTCAGGATTGAGGGGACCAGGGGCTGCTTCTTCCTTCCCCTGTGGGGCCCACAGCATGTGGGTTCCCTTCTTCTTTTTAAAGAGGTTTTATTTGTGTATTTTTAGAGAGAGGGGAAGGGAGAGGGAGAGAAGCATCCGTGTGTGGTTGTCTCTCGTACACCCTCAACTGCGGACCTGGCCCGAACCCCAGGCCTGTGCCCTGGGGTGCCCTGACCGGGAATTGAACCTGTGACCTTTTGGTTTGCAGCCTGGCACTCAGTCCACTGAGCCACAACTGCCAGGGCCCCTTCATTTATTTAACCAGAGACCCTAAAGGAGATTCTGGGCCAATGGAGCTGTGGGGCCAGGAGGGTGAGCGCTTGCCCATGAGCATGGCAGTCGGCCTGGAGCAGCTGGCCTGCCTCTGCCCTGTGGTTGTTCACGATGTGTCTGGGGCTCAGGGCCCTGTTTGCAGGGGCGAGCATTCACTTCCCGTGGGGGCTGCCCGTGCCCTGGCTGGGATCTGACCTGCATACCGTGGACATTCCAGATTGGACCCTTTGTGGTCCCGAGGGCCTGTCTGGGCCTTGCGGGGTGCCCAGCAGCACCTCCACCCCTGTGTCCTAGGTGCCAATTCCAGCACCCTTTCCTCAGGTGTGACAGCCCCAGATAGGTCCAGGCACTGCCCCGTGTCTGTGCCCCTGAGCCCCTGGGAGGCTCCAGTTAGGAGCAGCATCTCATTCGCAGTCAGCACTCGGACGGACAGATGGGCGGACGGACGGACGGACAGCCGTGTTTACTGCTCCGATCTTGCTGTTAGCAGCGGAGTCTTCCCTGCATATTTGGGAAGGAAAGGTCGGAACCTGCAGGACTTGATTCCTGAAGGGCGTGTTTGGCTGACAGGCTAGGAGGTGTGACGAGGAAGCCTGGGGGGTGGGGTGTCTGGGGCCACGTTCCGATCTTGGCTGCCAGTGTTTCTGCTGCTTTCTGAGAGGTCAGGTCCTAGGAAAGACCTCCCAGGACCAGGAACTGGGGACCACCCGCCACGAGCTTCCTGAGAAAGCCTGTTCCCCGGTGCTGACGCTGTCAGGATAGAGGAGCGCATGCATTTGCTCCTGGAGTTTTATTTGCCGGCGTGAAGGCGGCTCTCAAGCCTTATTTTTCCCTTTCTAAAATAATAACGTATTTTCTTTAACGTAATTGACTTTACCAGGGGCAAAAAATGATTTAGCGGGAAGGCAACGTGATTATTTTTCTTCCAAGTCGCTGTGCTTCTATTAACTTCACAAGATTTATTTTCAAGTCCTCACGTCCTGGGTGTTTGGCCCATTTTTCAAAGGCAGGAATGCGCCTTGGTCCTTCCGGCCCTGTGGTCAGGCTGCCAAGTTTCTTCCAGTTGTTTTCTGGGGATTTTGCTGTGAGGATCAGCCTGGAGAGGCGAAGGGGAGGGCCGGGGGGGGACGGAAACCTATGCCCCCTCATGCAGGGGGGACGGGCCGCAGTCCCGCCGACCCCAGGGACGTCTGGAGGCGTTTTTGTGACCGGGCTCCACGGCACTGAGCCCTGCATGTTCTGGCAGGTCACAGTGCCTTTGCACACACTCTGCTTGCCTGGAAGTACCCCGTACCTTCCACCTGCCTCACTTTTCCAACCTCCGCTTACCTTGCGCACCTTTCTTGGCTCACCCAAGCTGGACGGGGCCCCTTATAGGCTGCTGCATGCAGCTCTGTCCACGCTGCCATCGCAGGGAGAGAGTGTCCATCACCCAGGTCTCCGCTGGACATGAGGACAAGGCCTGGGCTGTGTTCCTCCCTCTGGTCCCTGTGCCTGGCGTGGCGCCGGGCAAAGGGGCAGAGAGTTCATCTCAGCCAAGTGTGGGGAGCTGCTGGGGAGTGGGGCGTCACCCCCTGGGTGGGGGGCGGAGTCAGCCCAGCAGTCCAGCGGGCGGTGATGGCAGGGGGCTCCCTCCAAAGGGGCTCTGTCCGAATTAGTGTGGGTGCCTGGTCCCGCGCGGCATTCACCTTGGGTGAGCTTGGTGTGGCCGGCATTTCAACCACGCAGCCGTTCGTGGGCGCCCCGCACCCCCTGGGGGCACAGCCGCGTTTCTGTGACTTTCTCATCCCCGAGCTTCCCCGTCGGCTTCCCCACATTGATGTGACAACGTCTCAGGCCCCTTGACTCGAATGTTCCAAGGATGGGCTTTTTGGGTCCGTAGTTGGCGTGTGGAGCACAGGACACCATCAGCAGGGAGGAAGGGGAGGCGATCAGAAGGGGTGGCGGTGGGTGTGGCTCTGGGCCCTGCTGCCGCCAGGTGTGGGACCCGTGGTTCTGTAAGAGGGTGGCCTTGTCACCCATCTTTCCTGCCCCAAAGGTGGTGATAAGGTGTCCGTGAGCTCGCAGTAGCGCATGGACTGAAGTACTTTGGACAGCGTGGCCCCGCTGAAACACACAGCGAGCCGTCTCTGCACAGAGGAGACGCAGGCGGCCTGCACACGCATGGCCAGGGATGAGTACTTCCGGCCTTGCAGGCCAAGGGGCAAAATTGGGGATGCTACGTGGTATTCATGTAACCATTCCACGTTGCTGGAACCGTTAGAATCATGTAAAAATCAGAAAAGAGTTGGGAAGTTCCTTTGAATTAAACAAAACGACCAGATGACCCAGAAATTCCACTCCTAGGGTTGATAAACTGAAAGCCGTGAACACTTGTGCATGCGTGCTCAGACCAGAGCGGTTCACAGTTCCCAGGAGAGGGAAGCGGGCCCGATGTCCACCAGCGGGGGAGAGACAGACTGGCTGTCCACCCACCGGCGTGTGATTCGGCCAGCAGGGTCAGGCCTGACCCCTGCTCCAGCACGGGGACCTCACTTTAGGCCTGACCCCTGCTCCAGCACGGGGACCTCACTTTAGGCCTGACCCCTGCTCCGGCACGGGGACCTCACTTTAGGCCTGACTCCTGCTCCGGCACGGGGACCTCACTTTAGGCCTGACCCCTGCTCCGGCACGGGGACCTCACTTTAGGCCTGACCCCTGCTCCAGCACGGGGACCTCACTTTAGGCCTGACCCCTGCTCCGGCACGGGGACCTCACGAACGTTCCGTTAGAGAAGGAAGCCAGGGCCCAGGACAAACGTCTTAGGCTTCCTTTTAAGCCAGCTGCCCAGGACAGGTGCTTCCATACACACAGGAGGCGGGTTGGTTGCGGGGGGCTGGGGTGACTGTGGGATGGGTCTGGGCTTTCCTTTCAGGGTGACGGGAATATGTTAGAACTGGGTAGAGCCGGCCATGGCCACACCATTGTGAACGTACAAGCTGGTGCTGAACGGGACACTTTAATTTTCGGTTCTGTGAGGTTTATCGCAGGTTAGGAAAACCGTAGAAAGCTTTCTTATCTTACGGGTGGCGCAAAGCCAGGCTGGGGCCATCCGTCGTGGGTGGGGGCGATCGTTCACCTGCCCCTGGCTTAGGGTCGTGGGATCTTTACCTTTTAGTGATGAATTGTGTTGCTTTTTGTAATAATACTATGTGCTAATCGAGAGAGGAACGCTGGCAGTGTGAAAGGGACAAAGACGTAACATGTCTCCGGCCATTTTCCAAATAATGACCATTCACACCGTTGAGGGAGACCTGCGTGTAGAGCGTAGACAGAAACGCAGGGTTTGCAGACACTTCAGGCCTCCGTGTCTGGTGTTCCCGATTGTGGAATCGGGGTCCGGGGGGGCTGCTGCCACGTGCAGACCCTCTCTGTCCGAAGCTTTCATGAGTCCGAGGCCCTGGAAGTGCTGGGAGTGGGCGCGGGGCAGGGAGTGTTGAGGGAAAGGTTGGAAGGGCGATTTAACAGAAATCCCGTTCTTGAGGATTCCTGCCTCTTCCACCGTGTCACCTGCCAAGCAGAACTTAAAACGCCTGTTTCAAATTTTCCTTCCGAGCTGCAGTTCACAGTGGGGACCAGGTGCGCTCAGGGCTCAAACTTCCACAGGCGGGACCCCGGCATGGGGCCTTTGCCCAATGGCACCTGCAATGGGTGGCACCTGCCCTCAGCCGGACCTGCGAACTCGCCCGGCAGAGTTCGGTTAGGCCGGCAGACCCCCAGCCCACCCGGAACTGAGGAGACACGGCTCCCTCTGTGCGAGCGTTGCATGAGCGCGGCACACGCAGTGCTTTCCCCCTGCGTCTGCACATCTGCAGGAAGAGTTGGTCTCCAGCTGAGCCACCCAAGGGCTGTTGATGACAGCAGCGCCCGAGTTGGGAGCCGGCGAGGGGACAGCTGTTTGGGTCCAGCTACTGCAGCAGTGGGTGCGCCTGGGGCCTGGGGTGGCTGTCACCCTTCATCCAGAAAGTCGTGCCAGCAAAGGAAGCCAAGCAGCGATCCCAGGAAAGGGACCGGGACAGCGTGGAGGATAAGAAGAGCATGAAGGAGGAATCCAGGGCTGAAGGGTCCAGGGACTCCAGAAGGGGCGCTTCTCAGAAATAAGCTGCGGGCCACGTCTTCCCTGAGACGCGTGTTTGGTGGGAAGCCCCTTACGGTCTGAGATGAGGGGACACATGAGTTGGTAGAAAAGTCAAGTTCACAGCGTTCCAGGCTGCCCTAGAGAAGCAGGTGAACGGGGTGCAGGTGCGAGGTTTGGAGGAGCGATGTCAGGATGACCCCTGGGTGTCGGGAAGTCTGTTTCGGGGCAGCAGCGGGGCCTGGCCTGGTGGCCGCAGAGGACATGCAGGGCCAGCGATGCTGGTGGCAGGAGCCAGAGCTCTGCATTCTTGGGAGGCTCTTTGGGTAGATAAGGGGCTTCCTGTCCCCTGGAGCACCACCCACCCTCATGGAAAGGGAGTGGGTGTGACCCCAGAAGCCCTCATCATCGTCAGCTGAGTGGAATTTGAAGATGTCTGAGTTCTTTCCCTCCGGAGATTCAGTTCGATGACTGCTGGTCTTGGCGGAGTTTTTCTTCTTATTTTTTAGCAGCAGGAGTTTCTGGACGGCAGGGGACTTGGACGTCCAGGGCGCAGGCTCACCTGTGTGAAATTGCAGTTGTGTTTACTCTTCACACCACGGCGTTCATTCCACGGCAGCCCAGGTTGCACGTGCAGCATGTATGTCCCTGATCTTTGAACCTTCCTAGAACGTCGTTTTCACGGCCCGAAACCCAAAATCAAAACACCTGGCCCTTCCCTGTGGCCTGCCCTTCCCATGAAGGAGCAGCCTGCACGCAGGAAGCCAGACGGATGCCACTGCTGGGGAGCACGGCTGCTTAGCTGTGACCTTGAGCAGTGGCTCCGTTACAGACCCCCAGCTCCCTGGAGAACCCGCGAGGCTGCTGGATTTACTCTCCCCTGATGTCCCACACGGGGTTCGTAAATTCTGCCAGTGCCCAGAGATGAGTATTAACTTTATCTTTAGAAGAAACATCACTGCTGCTTGACATGGGCCATAAATCGGAGCAAGGCTGGGCCGCCACTTGAAGTGCACGCCGGGGCTTTGTTCCGGCTCCGGGGCTGGGTGGCCGCGTTCCCTGCGTCCCCGGCCTCCGTGAGCGCACGTGGTTCGTGGCTCAGGACCATGCGCGGCCCGTGTGGAATTCACGGATTTTTAGCTTCTAGGTACCCTTATTTCTAAAATACTTATTCAAGTTGTATTTCTCAGTTACGGCGGCCCTGCGCTGGCATGTTGGTTTCACACGTACCGCGCGGTGGTTTGAGGGTTTTGTTTTTCCCGGGTCCCCACTGGAGCCCTCGGAGGCAAGGGGTGATGATAGGGCCCTGCGAAGCGTGAGCCGTGTCCTTAGACGTGGGGACTAGCGCATGGCCCCGCAGGAAGCCTCAGGTGGCGTGTTGCTGGTTTTCATCCAGAATTTTCTACTTAAGAACCCGGCGAAGGCGGGTAGCTGCCGAGCTGTTGCTACGTTTCGTTGGGCCGGATGCGGGACTTGAATGTGGACACCGCTCGCGTGTGGCGGCCGTGCTGCGCTGCACGGGAGTCCGTCATGGCGTACGGGGGACCAGAGTGGCAGGCAGCACCGCGGCCACCTGGAGTTCTGCCCTCGGAGCGCGGAGCCGCCCGGGTGCCTCGGCGCGGGCCTGGCCCAGCTCCAGGGAAGCCGTACTCCGGCTCCAGGATGTGAGTTCTGTCTGATTCTTGCATGTCACGAGTTCGATTTGAATTTTCTCCCCAAGTGTTTGAGAATGGAAGAGCCACGCGAGCCGTATGTGCAGACAGGCCTCTGGTCTACCAGCTTGCTGTCGATTAGGACTGTGTTCAGATTCTTTCCCGACGAAGGCACAAGTTCCCACTTTAAAAAATCAGTGTAAAATCACAGAAGATAATAATTTCCTTATTATTTGGGTCTGTTGTCTTCTGTGGGTCATGCTGGGGCTGGGCGTCCTATTAAGGGGGTCATGCCAAGGTGACGGGAGTCATGCTGAGGCTGGGGGTCCCCTGTGGTTAGGGGTCATGCCAGGGTTGGGGTTCATGCCAAGGTGGGGGTGTCATGCTGAGGCAGAGCCTCGTGCTGGGGCTGGGGGTCATGCCCGGGGCTGGGCCGGGCTAGCAGCGCGTCTAGGAGCAGCTGGATTTGAGGAGAGGCAGGAAAGAAGAGAAACTGGGCACCATCCATGCCTCCTCCCAAATGTCTTTCTGCTGGAAGTCCTGCTTCTGTGATATTTTTGCCTCTAATTTGGACATTTATTTCCTCATTGTCTTCACCACCTACAGGAAATTGCCCAGTGGGCTGAGTGCGTTTATAGGAGCGGGGGCCCACTGTAGGCATTTGGGCACCTGGTGACCTGCCTTGCCGCCTGATTTTGGCTCAGGTGATGGGAGTTGACCGAGAATCGTTGGGAGAAGCCCACCTGGGAGCAGGACGTCTGCACCACCGTTGCACTGCTTCTTTCAAACCAGGGTGACTTTCCTCATGAGACCACGAAGGACTTCCGGGGCATTTCCTACCCAGTATAGTTTTTCGAAGCACCTATGTCAGCAGACAAACTCTTGGCTCTGAATAATTCAGAGTGCCGGCTTCTGGCGTTGCCCAGAGTTGGTACAGTTAGCGTATCAAGGAGAATTAGAGTCTTACTGACAAGTACTGGAGTTGCGATAACAAACAGTAATTGTCTTCCTCTTATCAGGGGAATCAAAAGTGCCTGTTGAATTATAGCGCCTCTATGAGGTGGCTCTCCTGGGAACTTGCCAGGGTGATTCTTCGGAGGGTGATTAAATGTGATCGTGAAACGGTTGAGAGGAGAAAGCCAACAGATGGAAAATAAATAACCAGAGTAATTATTATGTTTCTCCATCACAGTATTTCTGGGACCTGCTGGTCCGGAGCGGTGGGCAGGGGTCATCGCCTGGAAGGAGAGTCTGCCCACTGGCGCCTGACTGGCTTAAGGCCGTTCAGCAGGGTGACCTCCTGGGGACAGTTTGGAGCCTCATGGCTGCATTGGTCTCTAGTGAACAGAGAGAAAGAGAAAGTGGTGAAAGGAGATGCTAGACCCTTTAAATTAGCCCCGAAAAGAAACGAGAAAGAGATGACCTACTGTGCGGGAAGGTTGCATTTATCTAAATCTGGACGAAAATGTTCCTTTTACGGTGCTAGTTTTGCTTGACCCTACTCATCCCTTAAAGCAAAATACCAAACCAAATCAATCAACCCAACAATAATCACCAAAACCCTGGCAAGTTCCTGGTTGAATGGGATTTGTGGGCTTCCCTGTCTAGTGGGTGAATCAGAGTTCCTGGTTGAATGGGATTCGTGGGCTTCCCTGTCGAACTAGTGGGTGAGGCAATCGCCTTTCCTGAAAAAACGTTCCTTGGCTAACCTGCCTTTGCAGGTGAGGGGCCACGTTCAGTCCCAGGTGAGGCTGCTTTGGGCCGTGGTTCTGTGTATACCTTTCAGGCCCTTCGGTTTAGTGTCCTGGTGTGGGTGCTGAGGCGTCCCTGGCCAGCAGGGCGTGGGCTGGCCCACTGGGACGTTTGCCCCTGTCCCCCAGTTTCCTGTGTCCCTGGGAATGAGCACAAGGAGGGGGAGCTGAGCCCTTCTCATTTCAGTGGAGTGAAGCTTCCTTTCCACTGCTGGCACAAGAGGTGCATTTGGGAGCAGGTTACATGGCGCCACGCTGGAAATACATCTTGAAAGACCTCCAAGCCTTGGGATCCAAAAGGAACGGCCAACGCTGCTCCTTCCGTCGGATTGGCAGGAAGTTGCCCTCATGGAATGAGTGGCCTCCGGGGAAAGCCATCTCTGGGAGCCTGGGACCCACCCCGGACAGAGGAATGCCACCTCCCTGATTTTTCTTGTGAATACATGCAGCCTCACAGAAATTCGTTGGGAGATAGCCATGCTCTGTCCTTTTGGGAGGCGTGTCATGGAGAGTCGGGGGTAGCTGATGGTTGCTCTGGCTGATGAGTTTCTTTCCAGAAAACGCTGAAGTAGGTTAGTGTGTTTCACAACCTCTGGATTGATCCTTGAGTTTTCAGGAGCACTTGTGATTTTAATTGCTATCCTACAAAAACATTGATTTCCTTTCCTTCCACCTCGTGAAATGATCATTAAAGACACACACACAAACAAAAGGTTTAATACCATCTTTGAACCTGGCTGCTTCACTTCCTTGAAAGGGCTAATTTGTCTGTGATCAGGAGTGCCGACCCCGGGGCCAGACTGCTGGGGGTGAAATACATCCCAGCTCCGCCACTTAACTAGCCAGTGACCGTTGGCAAGTGTGCCTCAGTTTCCTTGTCTGTGAAGTGGAGATGACAGTCGTGGTCATGGCAGTAGAAGGGAGTTGGCATGTGCCAGCACCTCCTAAGCTTATTTAAGTTTGCAACCATGAATGGATTTTGGCTAAATTCACACGTTCGGTAAATATTTACCAAGGGCCTACAAAATTGCCAGTCACTGGGCTGGGCTCAGGGATGCAATGGGGTAAATGCTAGGAGGGAGAGAGACAATCAAGGAAGGCTTCCTGGAAGACGTTATCAAATGCCACGGGACACAGGACACCAAGACTTTACTATTTCACTTTGAACTTTCATGTCTCACAGCCCCAGGGTCAGGAATCGGGGTGTGGCTGCAGGCGCTGCCCTTAGGACTGAGGTCCCCTCCGGCTCACCGGGCTCAGGCTGGATCCGTGTGGGCTCCCGCGTGGCCCTGGGCAGCATCCTGGCAAGGTGGCTCAGGGCCTGTGATACGCAATTTCTTGTCCTGTGGGCGTCACAGTAGGACAGCCACACCATGGCAGATGGATTTTACCAGAGTGAGCAAACAATGAGACAGACAGACAGACAGACCCTCACAACCTAATCACCAGCCTGGGTGGAGATGCCTGCCGGACTGACGCCCCAGGCCCCTGATCACCCCGGGATGTTCTGGGGACCCCCAGCGGGACAGCTCTAGGAGTCTTGCTAGACTCTCAGAGTGGTGCGTTCTTTGGGCCACCACCGGGACTCCGGGACTCCTGTTATGGTATAAACAGGTGGCAGTTTACCGGAGCGGCCTGTGGCGGCGTTCCCACCGATGCCTCGGACAGCAGGGCAAGCGCCTCGCATGCTTTTCAGGGTTGGCCATTGGCACACGTCGTGGTGTCAGGCTGTTTGTTCTGCTGTCCTCAGTACATGGCCCACTGCGCTGCTGTGGACCGACGGGGCACTTGGCGAGGCGCCGGGTGTGGGGTTAGGGCGCTGTCTTCCTGATGGGGCCGTGGTTCCTGCTCGGGGACCCCACACAGCCGCCTGCCCTCTGAGTCTGGTTTCGAGGTTGCGCTCTTACCCCACCTCCCTCACCTGTTTGGGCCGTAGCTGGACTTCCTTTTGCCTCAGGAGTCTGCAGAAGTTAGATTTTCCTTGCTGAGGTTTGTTGCATTTCCTTCTTTGTCCAGAATATTCCCACTTCTGAGTTGGTTCCTAGAAACAGAGTCCGAGACAGGGGCTCTGGGCCGAGTGGGGAGGCTTTCAGGGCAGCTGGAGGGGGACCGGGGGAGTGGGCAGCACGGGAAGCAGCCTCAGCCGGACCCCTTGGGGCCCCTGCAGTGGGAGGGGCCCCTCGGATGTGCTCCCCGCCCCCAGACCCCGAGCCCCGGGGCCTGGTCTTAGCTTCTGTGTCAGCCAGCCCCTGGCTGCTGGTGGTCCCAGGTGGAAGCTCCCAGGTGTGTTTTCCTGGCAGAAGGCAGCTGGGGGTGGGGGACACAGTGGGTGCCTGTGTCCATAGCCCTCCTGCCCACGCTGCACCTCTGCCCACACATGTCTGGTCCTCTGTCCTCGGGAACCCCCATATCTCACAAAAAGATGAGGGGAAGCCCAGGTGCCAAAGACGCCCCTCCCTACTCAGTGCAGAAAGCTAGGCCCACCCCGAGGACTTCCCTCCAGAATGGGTCACACAGGTGCCTCCAAAATGAAGAAAGTCTTACATCCTTTTATTAAAAAACATTTTTATTTTATAATTTTTAAAAGATTTTATTCATTATCTCCAGAGAGAGAGGAAGGGAGAGAGGCAGAGAGGGAGAGAAACATCCATGTCTGGTTGCCTTTCACTTGCCTCCAGCCACGGACCTGGCTGGAGGGCTTACAACCTGGTTATGTGCCCTGGCTGGGAATCGAACCAGCGACCTTTGGGTTCGCAGGCCGGTGCTTTATCCACTGTAAAAGTCTAACATCTTAAAGGCAGATTCTTCTAGGGGGGCCGTGTTCTCCAATAGTGGCATGTCGCCTGCATGTTGGTTATACTTGGGACAGGTGCTGTAGGAAGAGGGGTGCCCTGTAACACGCTGTGTGCGCATCTGAAATGTGGGTGCTCTGTATGTCCTCGGGCTGACCGGGTGCCGCGGCCGGCGGTGTGTGTCCCGTGGACCGTGCGAGGCGCGTTCTTGGAAGCGTCTGGTGTTTCGCCGACACAGGCAGTGCTGGTGTGGCCACACGTAGGGGGTCAGCAGGCTGCAGCCTGGGGTTTCACGGTGACCCGAGGATTTGTGAAGTATAAGGACTCGGGTCCTCAAAGTCCTCGGCAGTGTTCACTGGTTGGCGGCCGTACCTGCTGGACGGGCCACCGTGTACCAGTTCTGCTTTTGTTCAGGCAGCTTCGCGTACATGCTGTGCGGTCCACCTGTGTGGCGCGTGATCCCTGCCTTTTCTCCTTGACCCTGGGGCCCTAGGCACCTTTGAGCCCTACAGGGAGGGAGCGCTCTCCTTGTTTGGGGCCACCCTTTGCTCCCGCCTGGCACTCTGGGGCCCTTTGTTCTGTTTCCCAGCCAGTCCCAGCCGGGTCCTGAAGATGTTTGCTCCCTGCGCCCTGGGTGGCACGCCCTGGGGACATGAGGTTAGCAGGCCCTGCTGCAGTTCTCCTCTTGCTCTGCCCCGGGTGGGGATGTGGGAGCCTCAGGGTGGCCCGTAAGCTACCCAGTGCCTTCCCAGGTGGCCCCTTGGGGCGCACATCCCGCGTTGCTCCCAGGTGGTGGGTTGGTGTTCGGCCTCCACTTCCCCCCCTGACCCTGGGTGCAGCGAGCGGCCTGCCCAGCTGCCGTGGTGGAGGGTGGCTGCTCCGACAGGGTCTGTCCTTGCCAAGCTTTCCTGTCCCCGGAGTATCAGTAGCTGCCGTGTCATTGCAGAAGGGCAGGGCGCAGCTAGGGCAGGGATGGGTCTCTCTGTGGCAGGAGCGAGGTAGTGAGTGTCCTTTTCGTGCCGTAACCGTCACTCCATGTCAGACAGGCAGAGGGAGGAGCTGACAGATGCTGGAAGGATCTGGAGGGGCCAGGGGTTACTGGGGAGTATGTCACCTAAACAGGACTTGGTGACAGGGTTTGCCTGTGACAACCCTTGTGGAAGGTCAGATGACATTTTGTGAGGCTTTTGTTTTGACACCTTTCCAGCGGGTTTGATGGGAGCTCTCCAGGTAGTGCTGGGGCTGGAGTGGGAAAGTCGGGCAGAGACGGCCGTATCCAGCTGCCCAGGGCCCTGCAGCAGCGAACGTGCCTGCATCAGACACTTGGCTCCATGACGTTCCCTGCCTCCCAGACCCGAGGCTATGAGCAGGCCACTGCGCATCTCCAGGCCTCAGTTTGTTCACCTGCGCAATGGGGATGAAGATAGTCATACCAGCCTGGGGAGGTTCTTTGACGGTCAGGTAATCATTGAGACGCATGCAGCAGCTCCTGGTCAGGGGTAGCTCAAGTTTCAGATTTTGGGGGCCTGGCTTCCAATCAGTGCAGTCACAGGGTGTCCGGAACAGTCCCGCCTCCGTTTCGGCCTGAGGGGAGGCTGTCTGAGGTTGTGCGCCCTCTGTGTGGGAATCTTGTCTTGTTACTGTCCACCGGTGCCCCCCATGCCCACCCGGGACTGGGGCCGGTATGGGTTCCTCCTTTTCGGGCCTGTGTGGCTGATGGTCTTCAAGGCCCTGGTGCGCACCTGCTTGCGGGGACACTTAGGCCGGTCCGACATGCAAGGGCCGTTTCTCCTCTGGGCTGGGGCTCCCGACATGCATGGGATTCACGGAGCTACTGTTTCATTATTTCTCAAGGGCTTCCTGGGGTGAGGTCTGTGGGCCTTTGACACCATCCATGTTGTCACAGCTCCTTGAAGTGAGGGAGAGCTGGTTCCGGAGGGGCCCTTGGAGGCCCTTGTTTGGGGGCAGCCGCATGGGTGCTTCTTGTTGGCGAGGCGCCCAGCAGCCTGGGGGGCTCGTCCGGCAGAGGTCGCGGGACGCCCACAGCCTCCCCCTCGTCCTTTCCTCTGATCTCCGGTGCAGAATTGGGGGTGCTGTTAGCACATCGTAAGGCTGGTGTGGGCTGAAATGAGGACGTGCAGGGTGGAAGCTGTGGCTGTGGCTGCGATGCTGGCAATGGTGGTGACGTGGGTGGTAACGGTGGTGATGACAGTGGTACCGGTGGAGGTGTATTGAGGTTGGTGGTGGTGGTGGTTGTGATGAAGGTCGTGGTGACGGTGTTGTTTGTGGTGGTGGTGATGGCAGTGGAGACATGATGGTGTTGGTGGTGGTGCTGGCGATGGTGGTGTTGAGGGAGGCGTATTGGTGTTGTTTGATGTGCTGGCGGTAGCGATGGTTGTCATGGTGATGAAGGTGGGAGGCAGGGATGGTGGGCACTTGGGGGCATCGGTCCCATGGGAGCAATGTGAGTAGGATATCCCTCCTTGGTGGGTGAGGGTTCTCCCGGGAAACGGTTCTGGTGGAGGAGGCCATTGTCTTTGTGTTGGGGCTGCAGGGCTGTTGCGGCTTCCCGTGGCCAGCGTGGAATTATCTGCAGCACACAGTGGGCGAGCCACGCGGAGCCTCAGGGGACGGCGGGGAAGTGCGTGTTTTCCGATCTCAAACCTGATGGCGCTTTAAAGGTTAAAAATGGACAGAGATGCAAGTGGCAGGCAGGTGGTCGATTTTTGGCTCAGCGTGTTGCAGAAGTGACCGCGCGGACTCTCCTGGCCGCCAGGCTGCTGCCCTCATTTCCTGGGACGGCCTCTCTCCTGCCTGCCTGCCTGTCTGCTGCTTTTGTCCTCTTCAGCAGCGGCTCTGTAAGCAAGCAAATGGGATTTTATAGCTTCTTGCTAAGTATCTCTCATCTCTTGCTAAGTATTTCTACCACAGTGCAAAAGCAATTTTATTATGTGATGCTGTATCTTTATAGCCAATTGAGGCGACTATTAAAATATAACATAGCTTCTCAGGCTCCCAGAGCTCGGCTGGGGAAACGCTGCTCTTGTACAGTGGGGCCCCTGCAACCCAGAAAGGGAGAGTGTCCCTGAGCCACGCTAGATGTGCAGGCGTGAGACCTGTGGTCGGACAGGACCCTGCACTGATTTCTCTCTTCCTCCGTCTTTTTAAAAATCATGGTAAAATGAGCACAATGCAGAATGTACAGTTCTAGCCATTGGTAGGTGTACCGGTCAGTGGCATTAAACACATTGTCATACGGCTCAGCTGCCACCACCCTCCGGCGCCGGCACGCTGCCATTTTGCAGAACGGAGAGCCTGTGCCCACTGCCCGCTGAGCCTTCACTCCACTCCGCCAGGCCCCGGAGACCAGCCTTCTCCATTCCGTCCCCGTGGCTTTTTCTGCTCAAGGCACTTTCTCTAAGCATTTGTCCTCCGTCACTTGGTGTGACATCCGCGTGGCTCGCCCATGTTGCAGTGTGTGTCTGAACCTTGTTGCTCAAGACTGGGTACGTTTTATTCTGTGTATAAGCCACGTTCCACTCATCCCTCCATCCACGGGTGGAGACTCAGTCTGGCCTGCTTTCACCTCTGGCTCCTGTCACCGTACCGCTGTGACCACGGGTGCCATTGTCCATTCCAGGTCCGGCTGGCAGTTCCTCTGGGCCTGTACCCTGAGGTGAGATGGCCGGGTTATCCAGTGAGCACGTGCTAACTTTCTGAGGACCCGCCAGACTGTTTCCCACGGCAGCCACACCAGTTCACGTCCCCCCGAGGTGCGCAAGGTTTGGTGTACCCACGTCCGTACGGACACTCCTTTCCTTCTGGTTTCTGAGAGGGGGGGGTGCCACCCTTGTCATCTTGAAAACAGAAATCATTTTTGAACAAGGGACTTGGCATTTCATTGGCCTTGGGCCCTGAAAAGTATGTAGCCGCTTCTGCTGTGCACCGGTGCGTCTTCGGACACGTTAGGTGTGTGTGGATGCCCAGCCGCGCACGGGAGCCCGACGGTCTGGCCAGGCGTGGGTTAGCCACCTGATGGGAGAGGCAGGGGCCGCTTCTGGCTGTGTCTGGGCGGAGTAGCCTCATGAGCTGTGAGCAGGCACGCAGGGCGGATGCCCTGGGCCCACCCTGGGGTGGGTGCCCCGTAAACATCAGGTGGAGCCTGAAGAAGGTCGTCCGTCTGCTAACTTCCTGGTCCCTGAGCACCTCCCTCCAACGCGCTGTGTTGCATTTACCTGCAGCCTCCCTGATGATGCCCTTCTTACCTGCCCTGAATGTTCGCCACCTTTGTTTGCATCCTTGCCTAGCAGACCTGGGCGCCCGCAGGGACACGGGTGCCTACCTGCCACCAGGCTGCCCGGGCACAGCCCTCTTGTCCCCAGAGGGGAGAGGCGAAGCCTGGTGGTGGCAGCGTGGGCAGGAGGGACATTTCCACATCTGCCAGGAGGAGCGGGAAATGGGAGGGGAGCCACGGTGCCGCCTTGGCCGGAGCTGGGCCCCCAGCCTCTCGGGTGGAGCTGTGTACGAGCACCCAGCTCCCTTGTGGGGTGGGAGTGGTGGGCTCTCCCGCAGGAGGTGGGCCTGGAGCACCGGGGTGGGCGAAGGGCGGGAAGAGGGGGCGTCCACACGGAATGAGCTTGGGCAGGTCGGCCTGGGGTGGGAAGGGACACGGTTGGCTCTGGGGCTCAGTTGCCTGGGACTCCCCAGGTCGATGGCTGGCTTTATTTGCAGATTTTGTACGCGTGAAATTGTTTTCTTTGCCATTAAGAAAAAGCAACGTACACATTCTGCGTTGTCCTTCCCTTTCCCCGTGAGTCACCGTTTACACGAGAGTGGCTGGTTTGAAAGGAGGAGAGGAGGGCCCAGCCTGGTGTCCTGGAGAACAAACCCCATGAGACGTTTTGCTGCAGCCTAGCGTGAGGCATCGAGGGCCGGGGTAAAGTGACCTTGCTATTTACGGTCACAAAAAACTGGATCTAAGCCTGATCTGTTCTTTTTCCTCCCCAGGGGCCCCCGTGGGCCTGGCTGGCCTGGCTTCCTTGAGCTCCCAGGCCTGCGCCTGTTTTCACTGTGCCCTGTAGGGAGAACCTGTTGGACCAGTGAGGGGAGGTGCAAGTCCTGGCCTTGTTTGTAGCAGGGAAGGGAAGGTCAGGTCAGCTGCCCAGCGTGCTTATCAGCGGCCCCCTGCGACCCGCCCGTTGGTGGAGCCCACGAGTCCACAGCCACGTGGATGCCCCCTGCAGCTCTCAGCTGCCGGGCTGGTCGGCTGACCAGCAGGCGTGGGGTCAGCAGGCCCAACTCCCGGCCATCTGGAAGTGCCCCTGGCCTGGGGATGGGCCATGGTTCATTTCCATGCAGTAGCCTTTCTGCCTTGAGAAAGATGATGAAAGAGATGAAATCTTTCCCCCTGCCTCACCTCTACCCCTCTCTGCTGACGAACAAAATTAAATGCAAAAACATCCTTTCCAGGTCAGCGAAGTCTTTTCTGATTTGTGGGTAGACTGGCGAAGACTATCAATAATGAGGCCCGTGGCTTTCTATCCTGGCATGGACTTTATGCAGGGCGAAAGTGTTGAAAAGTGGAGCCTGATTTTTCCTGTGATGGAGGAAAATAAAGTCAACATTCCTCCATCGCCCGGTGTCTTTCCTAAGACAGCTGCATGTTTTGGGCCCTTTGACCTGTTGGACTAGATAGAAAGAAGATAGTTGCTGGCTAGCACTGCAGAAGGCAGGCGTACGGTGTATTTTATTCTGAAGACATATTAAAATATCTTTGAATTGTGTCTCTCCCTTCAATTAGAATTTGATCAAAGGTCTTTTATATATTTCTTTTCATACTCTTATCTTCACCATCCCTCCCACCTGTTTCCATTCAAAAGGCAAAAAGAAATATTGAATAACAGGTGATGGTGAGGTATCTCACTGTGCCCTGCTCCCGTTCTTTAATTATTTAGATGAGTTCCTTGATTCTAATATCCAAATGTAGCGGAGCCTTGCCTCAGGGCTTTTCTTGGCAGAGAAGCAATCTCTGTGTTCCTTACAAAGAAAGCTAGGAACCCAACAGAAGTAACTGAATTTGACAGCGGTAACCTTTTTAGAAATGTGGACATTCGAGGTACCAGAGTGTTCTTTGACCTTGAGGCCATCACCTCTTGGTTCCCCTCAATTCTTCTGGTCTGAACCTGCTGTCTTGGACCAGGTAAGCGAAGCTCTCAACCCACAGGAGATTGTATGTGGAGCCAAAATTTCACATCTCATAGTCAAGGGAGAAGCTAAATCCATAAGGATTCCCTTTACCAGCTTCTTTTTTTATTATGGTCAAGTAAACATAATGTAAGTTTACCATTTTAACCATTATCAGGTGCTCAGTTCTGTGCCATGAAGCATATCCACATGGCTGTGCGACCATCAGCAGCCTCTCCGGTGTTTCTTCATCTTCCCCAAGGGAAATTCTCCACCCATTAAATATTAACTCCCCTCCTCCCTCCCCGGGCCCTTGGCAGTCACAGTTTTACTTTCTGTCTTGGTGGATAAGACTTTTCTAGTGCCGCGTATGTGTAGAAGTATACAATACCCGGCCTTCTGTGTCTGGCTTATTTCACTCAGCATCGTGTCTTCCAGGTAGCATGGGTCAGATTTCCTTCTCTCTCTCTTTTTAGTTATTTAAAACAAAAAGATTTTATTCATTGTTTTTAGAGAGAAGGGCAGGGAGGGAGGAAGAAAGGGAGAGAAACATCAATCAATGTATGGTTGCCATGCACCTGCCTGCAGCTACAGACCTGGCTGGAGACCTGGCTTGCGCCCTGGTTCTGTGCCCTGGCTGGGAATCCAGCCAGCGACCTTTGGGTTCACAGGCCGGCGCCAGTCCTCTAAGCCACCAGCCAGGGCAAGATTTCCTTCTCTTTAAGGCGGAATGGTTTTTCACCGAATGCGTAGACCAAGTTTTGCTTATACATTCATCTGTTTGGTACGAACCACTTGGGTTGTTCCCACCGCTTGCTACTGTGAATCATGCCATCGTGAACATGGTTGTAGAAACACCTGTTCAAGTTCCTGCCTTTAGTTCTCCCAGCTGCGTTCGCAGGAAGGATGTGCATACCCTGGTCCTACAGCGGGTTTCCCGAAGCGCCCAGTGTGTGAGACAGCTTCCCCCGGGGGACCAGGCTGTGGGCGCCCAGATTGTCCGTGACTCCAGCACCAGCGCCGTGCCAGGCACAGCGGGAGCCCACCAGGCTCCGAGCCCCTGGGCGTGGGCCTGGCGTGGGCCTGGCATGGGCCTGGCGTGGACTAGATAAATGCGAGCAGCATGTGTGAAACGCGAGAACAGCGCACGGGGGTGGGGGGTGGGGGGGTGCCCTTCAGAATGAAGCCCTGAGGGGCAGACAGGCCCAGCCCGCCCTGCTGAAGGCCACGGTCTGCGGTTCCCCGTGTCCCCGGCCTGGAGCCGGGGTGCTGCTGAGCTCTGGTGACCCAGTGAAGGCCACACGGGGAAACAGACCCAAACAGGGTGGTGCATTTTCACACATTTGCCTAGTTAAAAGAATTAATCCACTTTTAAATTGCTCCTGGAAATCCTGAAGTCAGGTTTCTGGAGGACAGGGGTCCGGCATGGATCGATGAATTCATGACATGGAAGAGCCCCAACTGGAGTCTGGGGAGCTACCATGGGGCCTCTTTCTTGTGGACGAAACTAACCGTAGCCTCCTAGATCTTTCTGAGAAGGGCAGGATCTTTTTGAAGAGGAAGACATGGCTCAGTCTTTGCTTGCACTTGATTGCCAACCTCCTAAGCAGGGATATTTCGTGATCTGGGTAAAAGCAGCATTTGTATCGAGCAGCCGGGGTTAGCTACTGTGGAAACCCCCGTGAAGAATAAACACTTGCGTCCCCCAAGGAGGTTGGTCTGGAGGGAGGCAGAGGCAGCAGCCGTCCGAGGCTGTGGAGGCCGCAGAGCTGATGGGGAAGGTCCGAGGGGAAGGTCCGAGGGGAAGGTCCGAGGCTGTGGAGGCTGCAGAGCTGGTAGGGAAGGTCTGCAGCAAGCCGTCACTTCAGGCATGTTTGTGATTGTATTTGGTGTGGGTGAGGGGTTCAGTAGGAAGCAGAGAAGGATGTGACATGAAAGGCAGGCCCTGCAGACTAGTGGGGTCTCTGGAAGTGTAAGGAGGGGCCTTCTTGGCAGGTGGAGCCCCTGTGGCAGGCGCCTGGGGTCGGGGGATGTGGGGCGGGGAAGGGGCGAGGTTGGAAAGGGGTGTTGAAGTCCCATCTCAGAGGACGTGGAGTGCTCCGTTGGAGAATTTAGCCGCTGCTCAGACACCTGGGGGAAGTGCTGCAGTGTTTTAGTCACATGCAAGGAGGAGAGTTCTAGGAATGGAGAGGAAAGAGATCTTAGTTTGTACAGTTAATGTAAATTTAGCCGGGAGACCGGTCAAAATATTGCATTTTCCTCTCAGTGAGAGATGGAGAGGACTCAGGCAGGCGGAGCAGGGTGGTGGGGACAGTCTGGGGGAGACACCACGGGGCCCTGGGGCTGCTGAACTCTGCGCCCCCCGGAGCAAGTCCCACTCCCTCCGAGTAGAGTCCTGCCGCACAGGTCGATGGCTTGCGGTGCCTCTTTTCCTGATGTGAACCCCGGTGAGGGAGTGGGAAAATCCTACACCCACTCGAAGGACTCTTGTGAGGGTTGAATTAGTCTGAACATGTGAAATACTTATCTCAATGCCTAGCCCACGGAATATACTCTAAAGGTCCGCCAGGATCATAGCAGAAGCACCATTGTTACCGTGGTCAAATCATTATCCTCATCATTACCATCCTCATCACCATCACCATCATCACCATCACCATCATCACCATCACCACCACCATCACCACCATCATCATCATCATCACCATCACCACCACCATCACCATCATCTCCACCATCGTCACCATCACCATCATCACCACCATCATCACCACCACCACCATCATCATCACCATCACCATCATCACCATCACCATCATATCACCACTATCATCACTATCATCACCATCATCATCACCACCATCATCATCACCATCACCATCATATCATCACTATGGTCACCATCACCACCATCACCGTCACCATCACCACCACCATCCTTATCACTGTCACCATCGTCATTATCGTGGTCACATCTATTGCTGCAGCTTCATTGGTACCATCAGTGCTGTTAGTCACCTGGAGACAAATGGAAGCCCCCGTCCGATTCATGAGCTGCAGTTCTTTTCCTTCCATCCCCAGGCAGCATGGTTAGGGGATCAGGTTGAGCCCAGCGATGACTTTCCCTCTCCACACGCTGACGCACGGAGGCTGAGTGTTGGTCTTGGGAAAGAAAGACCCAGGTGCTTCCGTGCCCGGGCTGCTGCTGGCTTTCCGGAAACGCGAAAACCACCACCCTGGGGAAGAACCTCGTGCCGGTCTGTCTCTGCATCCTTTCCCGTTTCCCTTTCCACGTGCTCAGCAAGTCAGGCTTCCAGACCGGTGGACCGGGCGGCCCAGGGCCAGGAGAGTCAGAGGCCTGCACCCGTGCGCGCCGGGCCACGGCCTCTGGCCAGGTTGTCAGGAGGACAGGGGTCTGGGGAGGGGGAATGTGTGAGATGTGCAGCCAGACGGGGTGGGGGCCATGCCACGCTCCCCAGAGACGTGCAGGGGCCGCGGCGGCCTCGTTCTCCAGCAAAGCCGCTCTCGGTTGCGATGATGGAGAAATAAAGAAGACAGACCGGGCGGCTGGCAGTGCCGCTGCCACCATCGCGCGTCCGTCAAGGACAGATGTTTAAAGCCCACGTGCGATCCGTCTTCATCACCCTCACGCAGGAGATGGCGGCGCCGCAGATTCGGTGCTGTTCCCGCTCCCCAGGGCGGGTGGCTGGGAAAGGTCAGGTAACCCGTCAGGAAGAGCCTTTTCCATCACGTACTTGTGCGTTTACTGAAGAAAAATGGACCATTTTCCTCACTTTCCTGTCCCTGATCCCTGGGGGACTTGAGTCGCAGACTTGTCAGAGCCAGATGCTCACAGGGGGTCCCCTGCCCCCGCCACCCCGGGCAGTGAGGAGCTAAGCCACGAGGTGCCACTTCCGCATCGGTTTTCACCCACGACGCAGTAGGCGTCTCTTACTGCCACTGTTCAGAAACCCACGCTTCAGACTTCACACAGCCCAGGCTTGCCCACCTGCGGTCCTGGAGGTCAGTCCTAAACTCCAGGTGCCGGTAGGTCCGTTCCTGCGGGAGGCGAGGGGGGCGAGTCCGGTCCTCGCCCATCCCTGCCCCCGGCGGTGCCCACATCCCTCCGCTGCTGTCATTTGATCTGCCCTCCGACTCTGACCCTCCTCCCTCCCCCTTCTGTGGACTCTCGTGATGATGTTGGGCCCGCACCGGTGACTCAGGGTTATTGGCATCCTCTTTGCAAGACCGTGAACCTCATCACACCCACCTGGAGGGTTCCACCCTTACAGCGTCCCGGGAATCAGACGTGGATGGCTGGGGGCCATTGTGCTGTCCCTCCCTCCCCCCCACCCCTTGTCCAGCAGTCTTACAAAGGCGAGTCATTGATTTTGGCTGTAACGCAGGGGAGCTGAGACAGCGACTCTAAGAAGAGCTAATGGCTGGGGGCTGGGCAGCTGGGGCTGTGGTTCCCTCCCACCACACCCAGCACTGCAGTGTCACTTGGGTCACGTGCATGGGCCCCCAGAGGCCCTTTTTCCTTCACCGGTACCATCAGGGCCCTTTAAGGCTCATTTGGTGGGTAATTTTGAAGTTTCTGTATTCGGGGATGAGCTGTTCTCCGTTGCATCGCCTGCTGCCTTCTTCGGAGGTGGAGGGGCAGGGGTCTGAGCGTGTTTGTGGTGGACGTGTTTGTTGTTTGTCGTCTTTATCATTTGCGCCGTGTTCCCATTTCCTGCACCGCCAGCAGAATTTGCACGCTGGCTGTCAGGGAGGCTGCAAAGAACTGCCACGTGCGCTTATGGTTCCTCAAGGCCTGGGAGTGTGGCTGTGCCGACCTGGGAAAGGCAGCAGGTGACAGAGTGGGTGGGCCCTGTGCGGAGGCCACCAGGGCTTCACGGGTAGAGCATTTCCCTGCACGTTCCTGGGTGAGCCCATGAATCTGCCATCGAGGGAGGCGGCTTGGGCCTGACCGCCCTGACTGCTGTCACAGAGGGGGCGCTCAGTCATGGTGCTGACCTCGGGGACTGCGTGTGCCCTGGGGCTGGGGATGTTGGAAGAAGGGGGTTGAAAGAGCAGGCCTCCTGCACTTGGCTTTCTGGAGGGGGCGGTACACGGGCACAAGCCAGCTGGCAGGGGCGGACACGCTGGCACACACAGGTGCGGGATGAGATGGCCCCCTTGTTTCGGGTGCAGCAGGGCCGGGGGTGGGTGGCGGGGAAGCTGAGGTCCAGTGTAGGGGACCCACCACGCTTCGGAGGGCGTTGGCACTGGGGTGGAATCAAGGAGAATTTAGAGACGGACACAGTGGAGGGGCTGTCAGTGCTGTGGTCCCCTCCCCCCGAGTGTCACTTGGGTGACATGCATGAGCCCGTAGAGGCTCCTTTCTTCAGTTGTAAAGCCAGGGGCTCCGTAAGGCTCATTTTGCAGATAAATGTGAAGTTTCTGTGTTCGGGGGTGAGATGTCCTCCGTTGCTTCAGCTGCTGCCCACTCCAGTGTAGCCTAGTCCGGCGGGATGTTCAGGACGGACGGACAAGAAACTGGTCCGGCATTTGCAGTTTTACGTGGAGTGTGACATCATTTTAGGTAGAATCCACTGGGAAGGAGGAACATCACTGTATCTCAGAATTAAAAAAAAATTGATAGTGGGCTAATTGAGTAATTTTTGGGTCTCAGATGCTTTCCAACACCCCCCCGCCCTTCGGCTCTGCTGGGGCAGTTCTTCTACCCCGTCATGTTTGGGCACGGTCTGGTCTGAATTCAACGGTGTCACTTTGTCAGGCGCCCGTCTCGCATGGCTGGGACCTGACTTCTGCCGGGATAGGATTTGGGATTTCAGAGATTTGTTGAGGA